>JBCFYV010000024.1:13426050-13681050 GCA_039000515.1 Timema cristinae | reverse complement strand
CAATCAGTAGTAAAGCAATGGCACGCCCAAACCAAAGGTCCCGTGGTCGGTTTTTCCCTTAAATTTAATTTTAAACAAGACGAGCTCGTCGTGTCGTTTAGTCCACGTGCCAAACGACTCTGATATCAGAAGTAGATAGATGCCATAACAATTCCTCTATAGCTACGAGGGCTCGTATTGAGCTAGCGCTCTTGTCAATTCAATACATTTCCGCTCCACGGATTTCAGAGACCATAAGCTCTCGCGTCTACCGAATGTGTTGAATATAATCGGAGACGGATCCAACGGAGACCTAAATTTTCAGCATGATTTACAGCAGAAGTATTCCTTTCTCTTATTAACGGTGGTATTATTATCAAGAGATAATAAAAGTTATAACGGGGTTTGAAAAGAGTGGATCTAACTTTGAGTATTATTCTCTTCATGAGAGACAATAGACAAAAAGTGGTACATACATGCAATGATTGAAGATTTATTTAGAGATATACATTTTAACTTACACTTTAAAATGCTTTCAACACTTTGTAATAAATAATATGTTTATAAACTCACAATAGCGGAGATGGTGTATTTGTAAATTGTAATTACACATTTAAATCATATTTGGACACACACAATATCAGCCTTTTGAAACTGTAGCTTTTGCCACTTATATTATATACTATTAAAACATAATTTTAGAAATATAAATATATATTTGTATCTACCTTTAAACAAACACTCATATTTATTTATGTGTCAACAATTATTATCGAAGTAACGTTAATTTTTGGAAAGCTTTACAAATAGTTATATACAGTTCCTTCAGTTTACCTTGAAATTTATAAAGCTTATTTTGCTTGGTTCTAATATTGTGCAGCTTATAAAATAGGGCATAGTATAACTTATTTAAAGTTCGTGTAAGCATGGTAAATGAATGGTAGTACATTAATTTATTAATTGTCAATTCGACACAGAAAATGTCTGTAGAGTTTTAATTAATTTTATCAACGTTCTGTGACTGGTATTGTTACATTTTTGCAACAGCTTTAATTTGTTTGGTAACTAAAGGTAATTAGGTCGGATCTCCTACAAGTATTTCTAAGTTCAAGCTGCGTTGTATGATGTCATCAAACATAAAAAAAATCTGAGATATGGGAAATTTTAACTGGTGCCATGCAGGAATGTTGTGAATACGCAATGGCATCAGTCTTGATATCATACGTATGGTCCATTGTCACCGTATGTTTAAAATAAAATAATACAGTAATAATGTAGAAGTAATTAGTAAGTTTGTAAAACAGTAAAATATAAAATAATGCCATACAATATATTTTATACATTTTCTCTAATAATAATCTATGTTGTTATAACAGTTAAACATGTTTGTAAAGTTAATTTTATTTTTTAATAAAATTTATAAAAAATATCACTAAAATATGTATTTAATAATATTGCTTCAATCATAATATTATTTACTATGGTGGATGGTTTTTTATTATTATTATTTAAATATTAATGGATGTTGAAACATTCCAACGGTTCCAGTCTTCATGTTAATAGCTCCAGTCACTGATGGTTGATGTTAAAATGTAGGTTTATATATTATTTTAATTTATATTTTATTATTAGAACTCCTAGCTCAACGAGCTTATGTCTAAAATCAGGGATTCTTAATACAATATTGATATGCTTTATTCAAAATAGTTCCATATCAATAATAAATTGTAAAGAGTTAAATCTCTTTATTAGCAGTATTATTATAGTTAGCATCGGTTTCTCGAGTGGTTATCACATATACACACTTACTTTTATTCTCACGCGAGCAGGTCCATGGGACCACACGCTGCTACAGGTCCTCTCCTCCACTAGGTCCTGTACCTTACTTTTTGCCTCCCCCTCTGCCGATCTTAATCAGGTCCTCGTAGAGACCATCGCTCCATCGTTCCTGAGCCTACTCACAGGTCTCCCTAGTAGTTTCACGGGCCACTGATGGCGTTCATCCACGTGACATGCCCTGCCCACAGGAGGCGTTTATTTTCTTATCAGGCCCGTAATGTGCCGGCTGATGTACTGTACATTTCCTCCGGCCCAATTAGTCGTTAGAGACCACGCACTATATAGAGACCACGCACTAAATAGATACCCCGCACTTTATAGAAAAAACACACTAAATATATACCACGCACTATATAGAGACCACGCACTATATAGAGACCACACACTATACAGAGACCATGCACTATACAGAGACCACGCACTATATAGAGACCACACACTATATATAGAGACCACACACTATATAGAGACCACGCACTATATAGAGACCACACACTATACAGAGACCATGCACTATACAGATACCACACACTATATATAGAGACCACACACTATATAAGACCACCCACTATATAGAGACCACACACTATACAGAGACCACGCACTATATAGAGACCACGTACTATATAGAGACCACACACTATATATAGAGACCCCACACCATATAGAGACCACGCACTATATAGAGACCACACACTATACAGAGACCATGCACTATACAGAGACCACACACTATATATAGAGACCACACACTATATAGAGACCACGCACTATATAGAGACCAAACACTATATATAGAGACCACACACTATATAGAGACCACGCACTATATAGAGACCACACACTATACAGAGACCATGCACTATACAGAGACCACACACTATATATATAGAGACCACACACTATATAGAGACCACGCACTATATAGAGACCACGCACTATATAGAGACCACACACTATATATAGAGACCACACACTATATAGAAACCACACACTATACAAACCACACACTAAATAGAGAAATCATAATAATGTATACCACGCACTATATAGAGACCACACACTATACAGAAACCACACACTATACAGAGACCATGCACTATACAGAGACCACACACTATATATAGAGACCACACACTATATAGAAACCACACACTATACAAACCACACACTAAATAGAGAAATCATACTAAATGTATACCACGAACTATATAGAGACCACACACTATACAGAAACCACACACTATACAGAAACCACACACTATATAGATACCTTGTGAATGTGGGGAATGCCAGGCCACCACCGTGGTTCGGATTCCATGTCAAACTGTAGGTCCTTCATTTCATCTCACAATCACCCTACCATTACACATTAGCGTAAGTGCGTATAATCCGAACGGGTAGTAAGACGCAGTGCTAATAATAATAATAATTATAATAATAAATAATAATAATAAATATAAAGATACCACCCACTATATAGAGACCACGCACTATACACAGACCACGCACTATAAGTTATAGAGAAAACCCACTAAATAAATACCACACACTATATAGAGACCACACACTATACAGAGATCACACACTACAAGTTATAGAGAGACCACACTATATATAGAGACCACACAATATACATAGATAACACATTATAAACTATAGAGACCACACACTATAAATTATAGACCACGTATTATAAGTTATATAGACAATATAGTGTACAGTGTATAGAGGGCAAATACTGAGACCACACATTCTAATTAGTGTGAAATAATCATCAAAAGCATGGCCCATCTGAACCAGCTCTCCACTGAAATACTGTCCAGAGCATAGAGATGAACATTTTTATGGTAAATTATGAATAGTAACACTTCCAGAAAACTGTCCACAGTGAGTGGCTGGCGGTTTAATAAGTAGGGGTAAAATCTGAATTAGGGAAGATGCCGAGAGGCCACCTAAAACCTAATACATCTATTTATACAGATGAAATAGAACAAGGTGTTTAGGGTTGAGATATGGGAGGGGTAAGATCGGGAGAAGTAAGAGGGGAATTAAATACTTGAAACAGCCTATACATTATTTGATTGATTTTCCAATGTTGGTAGCTGGATCTTTATTAATAAAATTAAGAGTTTGTTGGTCTGTTATGAGCGTTGTGCAATTTCTATCCCACGCAGAGGTATGCAATTTAATAATTAGTAGCCCCTGTGAATAAATATTTGCACCTCAAATCCGGAGTTTCAAAATTTTATCTGATTATTTTAGAATTAATTAAAAACAGAAAAATATCAAGATATATTTTAACGCCGCGAGATGGATTTAATACTCCACTTCATACAGTCTTGTATTGCGGGTTGTGCTAGCCCCTGTGCATGCACATTAGCTCTTGGAAGATGAAATTTAAAATAATTACTTTTAAACATTCTTAGCCTTTTAACCCTATTTTAACACTTTTGAAAGCTATTTTATCCTAAACATACTTTTAACCCATTTTATACTTTTTTTGATATCTTTTGCTCTATTTTACCCCTTTTTTTTTTGCAGCTTTTGCACTTTTATACACTTTTATTATTTGGAACTTTTTCTTCTTTAAGACGATTGGCCCTTTTTATTTGGCGTGGAGATGCTGAGCATGGTAGCAAACTGTTATCTTCAAGATTTTATTATTGCTTTATAATTTTCTTTTCGAAAACGGTTTGATCAAGAATAGAAGCATGTTGTTGAATAAGATACTTATTTTATATACACACCTCTATAATTTTAAACGTGATCAAATATCAATAATATTGACATTTCTCAATAGAAAATTACTGGCTTCATTACGAAAAATTAGAAAATGTAACAGAAATTAGTAAACATCGATACATTATCTTAGAAGGGGTGTTGAAAATATTAACATAAGTATTTCCCTCGTTCTCTAACAAACTGATATTTCCAAACGTATGATTTTTCCTCAAGATTTGTCCGGTAGCTAGCGCCATCTATGGTTTCCGTGATCCATCTCTTCTTTTTGGCGCGGAAGGATAATTTGATCGGTTGTGAAGCCATGCCACGCCTTTCACCCTCCCACCCACCATCCACAAAATATGTTTTAGACTTTCACTCAACAAGGCCAAGGGTCTTGACCTCTTTTGATTCTTGTTTTTATTTTTGCCAATTTGCCATTTTTTGCTCTTCTAAACTTCTTACCCTGTTTAGATTTATTCTTTTTTGCCCTTTTGGCCATTTTTCCTTTCATTGTTTTCCCTTTGCCCTTTTCACCTTTTTAATACTCTTTAAAAAGTCAAACCTTTTTTCATTCCCTTTTTATCCTTTAAAATTTGTTTGTATTATTTTAACCCCTTTTGCACTTTTATAACTTTTAAACTTTTTTAAGCCTTTTACCCTAAAATATTTCTCCCAGGCTATTGCGGGTGTTTAATGTAAAAAGGTGGAAAATGTAAACAATTAAAAAAAAATGAAAATAATAAAAAGGGTAAGTATAAGTGTATACAGGATTAAACGTGTTTAAGGGGTAGATATGGAAATAGGTGTAACAAAAGTCAAAAGGCCAAAGGGGAAAAATGGAAAAGGTACAAAAAGGCTAAAATGATAAAAAGGGCAAAATGTAAATCCAATAAATTAAAAGAGTATTAAAGTTAATGGGGTAAAAAGTGCCATAAGGTCACAAAAAGGTTAAAAGAGCTAAAAGAGCATAAATGGTAAAAAGGTTAAATAATGTAAATTGAGTAAAAAGCGTAAACGTGGTGAGTAAACTTTTAAAAAGGGGTATACAATAATGCTAAGTCTATTTTTGATTGGATTCACCTTTTAGCCTTTTTACTCTAAAATAATACTATTTTTCCCTTTGTCCCTCATCACTTTTAATCCGTCTTAGAGTTGTTAGGATTTTTACCCTTTTTTTAAATAAAATTTTTGAATATATTTACTTTTTGGCCTTTGTGCACTTTTTACCTCTTTTTAACCTGTTAACTCTTTTAACCCTAAAATATTTTTTTTTAGCAACGCCAGGGCTAGAGTTGATTATATTATATTATTATCTAACCGCGTCTTACTACCCGTTCGGGTTGTATGCACTTACACTAATGTGTAATGGTAGGGTGATTGTGAGATGAAATGGAGGACATACAGTTTAACGTGGAATCCGAACCACGTTGGAGGCCTGGCATTCCTCCCATTCACAAGTTGTGATTAATACACGTCTTGCAGAGGTGAAGGAAGGGTTTGGCAATCATATAAATCTGTGCCGGGACCGAGGGTTGAACCCCGGAACCACAGAACAGAAGCCTGAATTTTATCCTTAGACCGTAGTTGATTATAATATTGAGTTTTTAAAAATGCTGACACACACAAGCTCACAATCAACGACAAAGCATTATAGTGAACATGTGATTGTGAGACAATAACATAATCCCTTCTACTGATTTGTTAAAACTCATTTTAGATTGTTCTGGTGCTAACATCCTCAGGATAATTTAACTGAAGTGAAAAATGTACAGAACAAAATGATTTAAAATTTCCAAATAAAATAGAGAAATTGTTCCGGTAATTTTTCTATAATTAAACTTTTCCCATAAGATAACCGAGTTAGGAACCAAACTATGACTCACCATCAAGAAACTTTCAATGAGGTGACAAGGAAACAGGCATTATAAGTTAGTTAATGTTTGATAAATATGAATATTTATGATCGAGCACGACGTAAGCCTAAACAACTTATATTGTACCTATTAAACTTCCAGGCATATCTTAAAACTATACCAAAATCTGGAAAATGTTCAAAATAATTGGATTTCCATTTAAATACGAAAAGTTTAAAAGTATTTATTTTTTGGTTTTTGTTCATTGGAGTAAAATAAACATTAGTTAGTGATGAATTTTAGCTAATGACACCAGAGGCTTAGCGTCAGGGTATATTACTCTGAGACTATCTCTCCCCATTACTTTTACGGGATAGTTAATAAAAATAAATATAAAGTGTTTATGTGTCATTGTAGGTTTAAAAACAACTATCAAAATGATAAAACCGACAAATTATTTTTGTAAGGAGAAAATATTATTTTACTCTTCTTCCTCTCAACCCCAACATATTTGATTAGCACCGCCTCTTACTACCTGTTTGGGAACCAATTACGCTAGTAGTTTTAGGGATTAAGAAGATTATATTTAGAGGAAGTGTGCCCACATTGGCATGGAGGGAGAGTGAAAAACAATTTGGGTCAACCACCCTCAGTACACCCGGACTAGATTAGAAACCCAATCTTCCCATCATTGGCAGTCTACAGTAGCCCCATGGCTTCTTTGGTGCTGACTGACAGCTGACAGCTTTAAAAAAAACTACCAGATAAAATTATGTATCCCTACGCAGAACCATATGATATACAAAAACATGTGTTTAGCAGCTGTCACTTCTGACAGTCAAAATTTAGGTATACCTAATTGTTGACTGTCAGAAGTCAGCTGTGAGCTGTCGGTCAGCACCAAAGAAGCCATGGGACTAGTGTAGTCTAGTACGAGAGTGACGCCTTAGACCATGCATAACTGAAGTGAGGTTACCACTATAATTAACTTCTAGAACAGTGGTTCCCAACCTGGGAGGTGTGAAGAACTTCCGGGGGGAGGAGGCGGAGGAGCGTGGGACAATTCGGAAATAACGTTTAAAATCATAAGCAATTTGAAGATCTTTTTTATTTAAATCACTTTTCCAAAGTAAATAAGATAATCATTTATGGTGGTATTCACATCACTGCCTACTATTTGTAATAAAATCGGTGACCAGCCAAAAAATTGCATGCACATGTTTATTTTCGAGCTCGCAAGCCTCGGATTTGTCCCCCAATTCTCCGCTCTACTCGAACCCTAAGCTAGAGGTTCCGAAATTTTTTAAACCAAAGGAGCCCTTGCATAAGAAAAAATATAATCTGGAGCATTCATAGTATTGTTTACACTAATATTGTTATCTTTCAATAACGACAGTTAATTTGTTCAAGTAAAAAAGTATACGATAAACGGATATTCTAACGTTTCTACGACTTTGGCAAATGTACTTTATTAAAATTTGAATAAGTGTGAAAATTGTGAAAAACAAATATGTAATAGTCAAAATTGCCTCCCGCAGACTTAGATAACTGGCTGAGCACAGTTTGAAAGGCAATGCCCTAAGCTACCATTGCAGCCATGTGTAACAACACCAAGTCTTCAACTCTGACTCTCATAAAAACTCAACAGTGTTATTGGCTTGAAGTGGAAATCAGTTTGAGATGTTTTCTGTCAAACATCAAACACAGTATTCAAGAACCGGTGGAAAAAAAAAAACAGTCTCTACCATCACTACAACCTTCAGTCATTTTATCCTACTAATACTATCCTTCCAGTGTATATTGATTTTCGTATAGTTAAGAAGTGACTAAAAAGCATTTTAGCATATTATTATTATTATTATTATTATTATATTATTATTATTATTATTATTATTATTATTATTATTATTAGCACCACGTCTTACTACCCGTTCGGGTTGTACGCACTTACGCTAATGTGTAATGGTGGAGTGATTGTGAAATTAAATGGAGGACCAACAGTTTTACGTGGGATTCGAACCACGGTGGAGGCCTGGCATTCCACACATTCACAAGTTGAGATTAATACACGTCTTGTCAGAGGTGAAGTAAGTTTGACAATCAGATAAATCTGTGCCAAGACCAAGGATTGAACCCCAGAGCCCCAGAACAAAAGTCTGACACCTTACCCCTAGACCACCAGGTCACCCTAAGCATACCATTCATTGCCTTTAAAAAAAATGTTATGGGTTTACTTTAGTTTTGACTATGAACACATTGTTTTGTGTAGTGTGTGATTTCAGATTATTTTAAAAGTATTTAGTTTCAATCTATTTTTAAAATGTATGGAGGAGAGCTGATATATTTCTTGTTAAGAGTAATATTGAAATATGGTGTATCATATGCAAAAGAATCGGTGATTAATATATATACTAAGCCACCAGCTAGAGATAATGAAGAGATATAAGCTAAGACGAGTGTTCCTCTAATTTCAGTACCCATTTTCCATAATGTTAGCTACGCCACTGAGGGGCATACATCTTAATCCCTGCATTTATGGGAAAGTATATTAAAATAGACTCATAAAAAACATATCTAGTTAATCTAAAAGCGTTTACAAGCAATCTGTAAGTATTTCCAATCAATTACATTTGAAATGTATTTATTCTTTGTAATATATAACGTGGCGTTAGTTTTAATAAACTAATATATACTTTGATTTTCTTACTAATGGACATTCATTTGGAACACCTTTTAGAAAATACAATTTTTTTATGTAGTCAACATATATATTATACAATATTATTAATACTATTTTATAAATATTTAAGATATCTATTAAAAATGACATCTGCAGAGAACATGGTTGGACGTATGAATAGGTATAAGCATATTATCTAATAGATTTTTACAGCAGTCAAAATGTTCATTAGTAAGAAAATTGTGGTATATCATATTTTTGAACTTTAATATGTATTAGATAGTTCAGTAGAACCATAACTCTATTTTGTGTAAACGGAATAACTTAATAATAGTTAGACTGATAGACTTCACACTCTTCAAGTTTATAGAACCCAGCTTCAGTGGTGAGTCTATAAAATGGGTACCTCCTTAAGGTGCGGCAGAAGGGAGTTTGAGTAATTTTAAAATTTGTATAGCATTACATTTTTTTGGCTGAAATAAATAAAATATTTCTCCAGTAGAAACACAGAGTTTAGCTTTCTGCACATGCTAATATCAACAGATCTTGAATATCTGTCAAGGGTGTCCTGAAATTTTGTCAAAATTTTTTCTCTTTATTTAAACGTTTTGACCAAATTCCATGACACCCTTGACGGATATTCAAGATCTGTTGATATTAGCATGTGCAGAAAACTAAGCTCTATGTTGCTACTGGAGAAATATTTGATTTATTTCAGCCAAAATAATGTAATGCTATAAAAATTTTAAAATTACTCAAACTCCCTTCTGCCGCACCTAACCTCCCAGATTACTACCCTTCCCCGTTAGCCCCCTGAATATCTCCTCCCGATTTAAATTCCTTTTGACTTTTTAAAATAAATATAAAATACAACTTTGAACGTTTAAGAAAATTAAGTATATTAGTTCATCAAAACACAAAATAAATTAAACTGAAGAAGAATATGGTCAAATATACATTGATTTAAAATTAAATCAATTGTTACTTCTAAAACTATACGTATTTATCATATAGTCATTTATATAATATTTTGATTATTTTTTGTTACATTAAGTATATTCTAAGTTAAATTAGGACCCGAAGTTTAATTTACCTTTGCTTTCGTCTGTGAATTGTCTTTGATCAAGTCTTTGAATGATAGATTACCTAAACACTTTGCATTGAAAATTAGTAGAGTTAAATCTTTTAGCCGATAGTAACTTGTCTTGAACCCATTTTTGACCATTATTTAAGTTTAAAAAAATACTTTTCCCTGATATCACAGTGATGAATAATGTACTTAACTATTTTTAGTCAGAGAAAGCTATATGGTAAAAATGCATCACTTGTCAATACAGTACATGTGAAAACTTCTCATGGAAATATTTCTACAAATGTTTCCTCACAATATTAGCATAGTGTGTAAAGAACTTGTCAAAAAACTTCATACTTGTTGGTTAAGATTTTAAAGAATAAAACTAATATTTTATTTTTCAAGATACGTCTACACTTCAAATCAAATTTCCTGCATTTATATATAGTTTACTTTAAGTCTGTGAATGTGTGGAAACTATCGCGAAATATTTTCAAAATGCATTAAAAAAAGTTGTTGTGGTCTTTAGACTGTTGATTTGCATAAAATTCACAAAATAAATTGAAATATCGATATAATTTTTTACAATCCCTTTGAAATAAACAAGCAATAAATATGACTTAGATGGTTTTTCGCCTAGCTACGACTCCTTTTAATTTAATCTGTCTTCTCTCCTTGAAAGTTGTTCAGACGCCTCACTTCCAAGTCAAAATGGTCACTAGGGATATCTACAGAATATACTGTTCTTTATTAGTGTGTGTCTTTCCCTTGGATTAAAATAAGAATGTCGTTGGTTTCTTACAGTAATGTATGTAGCAGAACTTTCAAAAAACACACATCCATAACTTTTATTACATCTTTAATGGATTAAACACCTAATTCTTCTTAATAAACAAATATATTTCCCTAAGAGCCTTTATAATGCTTAAATAGCTAATTTATCTACACGTTGAGTTGTTGCAACACCTTTAACTGGGTTTAAATTTTAAATTTACTACAGGCTTCTCTCAAATTATATAAGTCAGCAAAATGGTTTGACAAGAGGTATTCCCCGCTATTACAAAATGTTATATTTCAAACCATTGTCACGTAACGCATACTTACCCTTTTTTTTTACTTGTAAAAACATGTAATTTACTGCAACCATCATATATAGTGTATAACTGACGTAAATAAAACATTTATAAATAGAATGATTACTCTAATCATGTAGTTTGGTCATACTTTAGTCTTAAATTAAGCACAAACAAAAATTAACTTCAACTTTTTTTGAAAAACGTATGAGCATGCTATTTACTGTCTTTTGTAAACTGTAAATATCACAAAGTGTGTATACGTAGCAATTAAAGTAAATGCTATACCTACGGTTCTTTATTTAATTATAATCTCTTTTTCTTACTATTGCAGAAAGGGTAGATTAAAGGAGGGGGCGCATCTGGATCCTCAGTCAACTCATCCATTAAGTCTAAACCGTCATATCAGGGAGGCAGCTGTCTTATTCTCGGGCTACAGTCACAATTTAAAACAGTCGTATGAGCGAGATGTCGGAAAGTGAATCGTTGCAACAAAATATTCAAATATTGTAAAATCCACATTGATGGCCGTATGGTCTAAGGCGCCACTCTCGCAGTTGACTGACTGTCAATAACAGGATATCGAGGTTCAAATCTTGGTCGGGTGTACTGAAGGTGGTTTTACAAAAATTGTTTTCACTTTCTATCCAAGAAAATGAGGGTACACTTCCTCTAAATAAAACTTTCCTCATCCCTAAAACCACCAGTGTAATTAGTACATAAGCGTATAACCTGACCGGGTAATAAGACGTAATGCTAAACAAAAGTATTGTGAACTAATTGTTAGATATCTTTATGCTTTGCACATGATCATTTATAACGATAATCCAAGGAATGAGAGGTGCGTTTAGCAAAAAAATATGTGTTACACTGTAGTTCTCCATTATTATCCTATGAGCACGTTTATAATAATACCAAACTCATTACGTAAGCCCTGTCCATCCTTAGTCTAGTGTAAAATTATATTAAAGTCGTGAAACTTTAATGGATGTAAAAGGTTGTTTCGTTACTTTTGAACATTGACATATTGGATAAACGATTCTCAAAAACTGTCTTGTATTTGTATGTCAACAAATTCTTAGCTATGGCCGCTAACAATACAAATAAAACAAACCACTACAAAAAATTGTATGCTTTTGTAATTATCTGGATAGTATGTAAGATAATGGTTTAATAAAATGAGTATTTCTTTAGTATAAAACTAATTTAGCCTTTAGCATTAAATTATTTCGTATAGTGTGGGTTGATTAGTATTTGTAACAATTTAATAAATCATACGATTCGTCTAGTTACATTATCATATATCCAACTTAATGTGAAAGTTCCCATTGTATGCATCATTTTTTTCGTCTTCGTGGACTATAAATCCAAGTTAGTCTTTTTATTTTACCGCTTTGGTGGTAGAAAAATCTAAGGTGTAAATCTAGCAATAGACTCAACTGTAAATGACGTGGTTTGGAATTTGATTCCCAGTCGAGTGTATTGAGAATTCTGATAATGTTACAAAACTCTGTGTAAAGAGTCTACTAACATTGCAAGTCATCCTAATTAACTAATATTTTCTAATCCAGAATACTTAATTGAAAACAGTCCATCCACATGATTTTACAACATATACCCTAATTACACATAGGCCCACATTACTGAAAAGGGCTACTGACAATAAAGTTGCAGGCTTACCAATATCATAACACAAGGGGAAATATTAGGAAAATCAACAAAGCATAGCACATATTATCAGTCCCCATCAGAGTATAGAGGGACCAAGTAAATTGAAACTTCTAACTTAAAATAACTAGTCAAAATCAATATGGTTCATAGATAGTCCAGAACTTATTAGTATATATATATGGAGAAAATTTAATATTTATAAATAAAATAAAATTTTTGTTCATTTAAGTTGTCCAAGTTTTAATAAATTAACATGAAAGACTAAAAATGTAATTTTATTTATAAATATTAAATTTTTCTCCATATATAAAATTTGGAAACAAATTTAATATTTATAAATTGAATTAAATTTTTAGTGAATTTAAATGGTCCAAGTTTTAATAAATTAACATGAAAGACATAAATGAAATATATATGATATATATGCACAATATTCTATTGATATATGAAATAAATTGGTAATATTAATTACTAGTTATTATACTTTTAATTATGAATGTCTTGAAATTATAACAAACATCTAAAAATTCAGTACATATAACAATTGCAGACATTTGAGTCAAAGTTATAATTGTTTTTAAGATGCCGAGAAATAAGATCCCTATCTTCTTCAAATACTGTTCCAGGAATCAAATTCAAAAACGTTCTTTTTTCCAAGTCTAAAGAGAAGAATCATGAATTAAAACAAAAGTGAAATAGTTGGCTAGGGACAAGGGATGGATATAATATATAATGGAATTTGTTATAAAAGTTGAAAATATATGTCATGAATATAAAAAATATTTTAAAAATATATTAAAATGTTTACTATCATCTGTCAGAATAGAAATGTGCGCTAGTTTAGAGGTACTTACATCACTTTTTACCCTTACTTCTTTTATAATTAAGATCACTTGTCCAGCCTTAATATAATGATGACCTCTATGAAAACAGAGTCAATAAGCCCCTTAAAAGAATAAATGTGCTTAGTAAAAAGGTAAGTATTTTTCCATAGCTCAAAATTTATTATTACAATTATTTTAAACAATTTAGACGATCTTCTTTCCGTTTCATTGTGCTAAATTGTATTATTTTGTCACGCAAGGCAACACAACGCGAAATGCCGCGGACGAACTTTGAAACACATCTTTAAATTCAACTAAAACAAAAATGATAAAATATTCATAAATTAGAAAAATGCATGGAAATATATGATTTGGTGGTAAATCACATTACAACATAAGTCTTATCTTTATTTTAATTGGCCTATTCGTTTCCACTCTGAACAGTAAGACGCAACAACATAGAGAGAGAATAAACAGTTGCATTGAGTCGATGCAGTTCGCTGGGTCCCAAAAAGAAAGAAAGAAAGGGTTTACTAGCAAAATTTCATCAAACAGGCAGAATTTCATTGTGGTAATCGGGGGATTATTTCATACTTCTGATAAAGTTTTTTATAAGTCATAACTCCTGTTAATTAGTCTACAAATACTTATATAATTTTTGTCGGTTTTGCTATAACCTAATTGTTATTTAGGAGTTACCAGACGAAGTTTCCATAAAGGAGACCTTTTAGAAGTGAACTACATGTTCTAACCATTAATTGATTTTTTTTTTTTTTTTTTTTTGTTAAATTAATTTGAATCTACCTAAATAAGCTTTAGTTTATTATATTACTTATTGGGTGATGTGAAACTTGGCATGTTATCTATACCGTTCCTTAGGGCTGTGTGAATGTCTAAATTAAAGGCCAAATCTCTATCGTTTCAAATTTCGACACTAAATATAACCTTTACATCTTCGAAATATTTGGAAGGAAGATGAAAACTTTGATACATTAAGAATATATTTTAAATATCCCTCTAAATACAACATATTTCAGCATATCACTTTAGAGCAGCTACTAAACCATATTTTAACAAACCTTGGATTAAATTTTATCCATACCATAACGTACGCATAGCTACATTAATTTGTGAAACCCATTTTATAATTTGTATGCAAAGATTTGGATTTAGATTATATACTCAATACTCCTACTTTTTTAACCCATTTATTTTAATTATCCAATTTTTTCTTATACCAATTTATATCCCATCCATCCAAGGGCCGGCTTGTCTTTGGGGGTTGAACCCCTCCACATTGTGAAATAAATTTACACTAAATAAAACAAAATCAATATAATGATACTATAACAAGAATGTTTCCAGCAGTAAATTCCAGTGATAAGCGATATTTGTAAGACTCCTACTTAATAGTCTGAAAATTGAATAATGCCACCTGGACAAGAGAATCGATTCCCGTGTCCATGTTTCATTTTTCAGTTTTCAGAATATGATATCTAGATTGAGTAAATCCTCACTAAAATGTACAAATAATAGCTTTGGCTATTTATTCTCACACTTAATAATTTCTTCCCTGAAGTTTAATGTAGCCTATATCTTGGACAAGCTTGGACAAGCTGTTGGTATCGATTCATCATGAATGGTAGAGTTCTATGAATGATTATTTTTGCTTACATTTTTTATCGTCTCAATAAAAACTAATATTTAAACTGGTTTTTATTACTAAAGCAACATCTCAATAACATTTCATGTGTTACCATAACTATTATAACATATTGGTTTATTGTATTGTTAACCAGATAATTATATCTAATCATTAAAAAAATTGATTACCGACACCCTTAAAAAAATCCTACGTACGGCCCTTATCTATACAATAATCAAACACAAGGCCGTAGCCAGCCAAAAATTTCAGGGGAGTTTTCGTGGGCATATCCCCCAATTGTTAGGGGCTAGGTCAAATTCTAAATATTAAACACCTATAGAAGCTATTTAAAGTGTGTTTTTTAAGGCAAGGAAATTTTTTAAATTTTAAACACCTCTAGAAGCTATCTAAAGTGTTTTTTATGGCAATATAGCGCCCTAATTACCGGAAGGCTAGAAACATTCTAAATACTAAGCACCTCTAGAATATATCTGGTGTTTTTTTTTATGGTAACACAGGCCCCTAATTTGTACTTGTACTTTAATGTTGGTATTGTTTGAATCATTAATAAAGCCATATATATTTTGTTCATAAAATTTTGTGGGGGGGGGGGTTGAACCCCCAAAACCCCCCTAACCACAACGTTGCTCAAACATATCACAGTTTTATACATTCACGATCATGCTGACACGTCCCCCTTGTCTACATTATCTTTGGATAGAATGATCTGTTAGCTGATCTGCCGCACATTTTAATATTACACTAATTGTTTCTTAAATCATTCCCTCATGAACATGCAGGAGGTACAACACTCTTACTCTCAGAACATTGGTAAACATGCCTCTTTGTTTAGCATTTCTTATTTCTTAACTTTATCTTTCAAACCCATAGTTCTATAGTAGGTATTTTTATATATATCACTCCAATGATACTCTATCAACTTGCATTGTAATTTAAACATATTTTGTGGTTTTTTATTAAAGTCCTGAAGATGATGTAAAATTACCTTGAAACTAGTCTTCAAATGGTGGCTGCTTAGGTAGCGTCACAACTTAAGAAGAAAGGTATTATTACAAGAATCTTCAATCAGTAATCAATTTTCATATTTTCTTAGCGTTATAGCCTGAACGTATAGAAAGACGCAGTGCTAAATAACTAAATAAAAATATATTTTCTATATTTCTTTATAAATCTGTCATCAATTTTGCAATGAGTTTTTCTAAAATTAATGTATTTATCATCCTGTTTCATTGGAATGTATAAAATAAGATACATCATCATCAGTGATAAATAATATAATTTTGAGTGTATAACATAAATTGTACATTTTCCAAACTTGTTTAATATGTAATACAACTCTTTGTAATTTTTTTATTTTAATATCGTTATACTACACACTGATTCATTCACAAATAATAAATACATTCGGATCCGGCATTATATGATATCAATTTTTTTCTATAAAACTTTATATTTACCTAGAAGCATTTAGTTGTTAATTTTAAAATTTGGAAGTGCTACTGTGTGGGCAACAATAAAAACGTCTTATTTGACTTTTCTTGGCAGTTTCAAGCTAATCTTTGATTTTGCTTCGTATTTTTGTCAAGTCACTTGTGTAAAGATATTTGAAGTTAGCTGAAAAAAGTAAACATGATTCAAGTGCAGTCAATTACTTGTCTACTTTTGCTTGAAACTTGAATTGACTTGAAGAGTACTTCAATTTATTTTGAATAACACTTGAAAAGTGTAAACAATTTTGTTAGTTATTCAAGTTACAGTTGAGTTAAAATAGTGCTATAATTTAGGCTTATTTTAAACCATAACAATATTGTATATTTGTCGTCATGTTGAATACACTCATTTATTTAGTCATAAAAGCTAGTAATTTTTTTAGGATAGGCTGACAATGATGGGGAGCTCGAGATTCAAATCTCGGTACAGTGTATTGAGTTGATTTTGACTAAATGGTTTACCACTCACACTCCACGCAAATTAAGGTACACTTCCTATAAATATTACCTTCCTGATCCCTAATCCATTAGCGTGATTAATACATTAACGTATATCTGTTTAAAAAATTGATTTTATTAGCAATCTACAAGACTTTGACATTTTGTGGGAGAAATAATTAGAGTACTCTACTCATAATTATAAATATTAGAAGGACTTAAAGTAATGTCAGAAAATATAATTATTAGAAAGGTCAATATAAAGACAGCTAAAACTGTTTTAAGTCACGAAGCGTTACGAACTCATTCTACCAACGCATTATTTTTAAATATGTGTTTGATCTTTCTCTGTTAGATGTTCCTTCATTCTTTGCCCTCTTGTTATGTCGTAATGTTGTTGCAGGTCCAGTTATGAGAGGGAAGAGCAGATTAAAGGGTTGAGAGATGGAGACAGAGTTTATCTATCTTTCTTTCAACAGTTTATATCATTTAACTTAAAACACAGATACAAAGATTACACAAACTTATTAAGTAAACAGATATAACACTAACTCGACACACACCAACCCAATTGGTTTCTCGATAGCCATCTAATATGACAAGAAAACAAGTTCAGAGTCATCACAGACTTATAATTTTACTGACCCATGAAAGTGAAGGAGCACTGAAGCCTCCCCCCCCCCCCCTTACACAAAACATATTGAACCCCTTTTGGGTCCTCCCTTGACGGATGCCTTTACTCCGTTGTCTCTGGCCTCTCACAGCCAGAGACCACATCCAAGTATCCCGCCGGCTTCGCATGATACAGGATACGTAACTCATAATTATGTAGCCTCCTCCAATCCTCAGTAGCCTCATCCATTTTTTGACAAATATTTCCTAAAAACATTGTTTATGAACACCCTACATTTATTTTAGTCATCTAAGGTAAGTGTGCCGGTTGAATACGATAATTAATTTTATTAATTTGATGTATTAAAGTATAAAGTAAAGTTATTATTATAATCAATATATTCAACGTGTAAATTAATGTAAAATTAAACGAGTATATTATCACTGAATTATGTTTATTATTGAAGTTCTGATTTGACCTTTTCACCGCAAGGGCGAGATGGACAATGCAGACTTTTGAGAAACTGTCAGTTGTATTGGAAAGCTTCAAGCTGTAGTCGTGTTTGCAAGTCATTGGAAGGAGAGCTCAAAACATGAACGAGTGGTCGGTTGTTTCACCTTCGTGCCAACAATAATCCAAGATGGACCTCGGCTTCAAGGGAAGCAGGCCGGGAGATACGTTGTTAGCTGTATTGAGTTGATACATTTGACATTTTAGTCTGAAAATGGTTCATGAATAAATAATTTTTTAGTTTAATTAGCATCACATCTCACTATCCATTTGTGTTATGCGCACTTACGTTAGTGTGTAATGGTAGAGTGATTGTGTAATGAAATGGAGGATCTAGGGTTTAACGTGGGATCCGAACCACGGATGGAGGCCTGGCATTCCACACATTCACAAGATGTCTTGTTAGAGGTGAAGGAAGGGTTTGGCAATCAGATAAATCTGTCCAGGACCGAGGATTGAACCCCGGTCCCCGAGCACAGAAGTCTGACACCTTACCCTAGACCGCCAGGTCACCCTAATCGTTACTAATTCTTTGCTAGGACGGTAGTGCAATGGTCTAGAAGATTAAAAGATTGTTAGGGCGTGGCCTATTCATTTATTATGTGTATGTTTCATTTGTTTCTAGTAATCAAGACACACCCCTTCCCTAAAGATTTGAGGAACAATAACTAGTATGTTAATTGAAAGCGCCATAAAGTGATAGTTAGTGGGTGAGTTGAGGTGCGCTAAGAGACCACATTTCACGACGATAAAAAAACAACCGGTAAAATGATTGTTTTTGTGTATTCTGAGTCTTTATAGATTTTTTTAATACAACCTGAACTAGCAGTACCCGGCGTGGTGCTAAAATAAATAAAAATTAATATAAGTTATTAAAACGCATGTTTCAACCTGAATATTTAATTATTTTTTAGCAACCCGTCTTACTAACCGTTCTGGTTATGCGCTTATATACTAATTACGCTAATGGTTTTAGAAATTAGGAATGCTATATTTGTTGTAAGTGTACCCGCATTTTCGTGGAGGGAGACTGTAAACCCATCTTGTGAACCACTTAGTACATCCGATTAAGACTCGAACCTTGGTATCTCCGTCATAGGCAGTCTAGTCTACTGCGAGAGTATCGCGTTAGATCACGCAGCCACCGAAGTGGTTTACCTGAATATTTAAAATACATATCTAACTCCCCACAAGCAGTCGGTTATTAATTCAAAGAGCTGTACCAAGTTATATTTAATAACATTTTTTAACCAATTACCTATTCAATAATCGAGTACCGCATCAGTTAGCACGAAACCAGAGTATCGTTCACTGATAACGGATGGGCTGATGGTGGGATTTTTTTCTAAATGATTTTCCAGCCTTCTTTCACGCAAAATTTGAGTACATTTATTTGAAATTCTACTTCTTAAATTTTTCTCCGTTAGTGGAAATATGGGGGTAACCCAGACGGATAGTAATACGGAATGAAAACATACACACACATAAAATGTCAAGCCTCGAATCACTGGAATGTGGAATTAATACATCCACCGTTCTTAAAACATAATACCTTCTAATTACAGAGGTGCTTCTAATATCTTTAATGGGAGCATCCCCTTTATGTAGAAGAAGATGCTTTTCTGCCTCTACTATCTCAAGAAAGGGGTCTTGTTCCTTAAAACCTAGTTCCTCAAACAAACAACTTGCGGTTGTTTACCCTGAAAAGGAAATTCACCCAGACTTCTTTAAACCCCATTCTCGTGCCAACCTACCCCCTCCCCTCTTCCCATAGAACTAGAATCTATTCTACTCGAGATAAATCAATAGACACACTTAGAAACGAATAGTTGTACATGTTGGCTCACACTCTTCAACCATAATGTCACACGATCCGTACTGTGTCTTGGCTACGAATAAATAAAACGTACAAGACAATATCAACATTTCCATCTCTCACTTTGTGTCCACACAACGACTTTGTGTCCATGATTATGGTATTTTTATATACTGAAACATATCGGAAGAATATAGATCAGCATCCTTCTAATGGCTGATTATCACAAGGTCAATGGGACTGGAACAAGATAATGCTATAGATTAAAATTATTATATTCTTCAATTCGTGATAACAAGAACATTTAATTTCTTTATTAAACTTCATTGGAAAATGCTATCCTACTAATTTAATTTTGTAACCTAATTTACAACACTGTTGACCTTTAAACTTTTGTTTGTGTTCTTAATTTTTTGTATCCGAGTTTGTAACTAAATTTTAATATGTTAAATGTGTATTTTAGTCTTGTCATCAACCCATGTTTTAATTCAGTTAGTGATGTTATATAAATGTATTGAAATTTTTTATTTATACAATATGTTGCTCATTAAAAGCAAAATATAATCAATCTTTTGAATATTAAAGTCACTTAACTCATCTACCAATTTTAAAACTATCTAATTCATTAAGTTGAAAATCTATATATTTTGTTATAGATATTCCTGAATTTTCTATCTAATTCTTAACTTTAATTATTACTACTCCTTAATTTAAACTACTTTAGAATGTTTTCTAAAATGCAATATCAACATTTTAGAGAAATGTTGAAAGTAAGAAAATGTGTTTTTAGATATTCCTACTGGGGGAATATATATACACTAGAACCCTGTTATTTCGAACTAATTGGAATCGAAGTTTTTTCGGAGTAGAAATAATTCTGATTAAGCGGGAAAATACAGTATTTTCACGAATTTTAAATTACAGTTAATTTAGTCTAATCAAATTTTAATTTATTTAACTAATTTGTAACACGTATTATGTACTATAGTTATTTTTAATTACAGAAAAACACATTTTGTCGTGTATAACATGTAAATATTAAGCATTTAATATCAGATATCACTGTTACTTACAATTATATTTTCACTGTAAGCTTGTTAACCAAATAAATATTTCATATTGACTTAATTTTTTTCTCCAATTTTCAAAAAGTATCTTCGGATTATCTGGAATTTTATACTTCTGGGGTTCGGTCTAATGATAATTTACTGTATATATATTTTAAAGATATTGTAAAATCCTACAGAATACGCTTTAAGATTTATTAATATATTGTAAAATAGACATAAATCATTTGCCATCATGAAAACAATTTTATATTATAATCTTTAAATTGAAAAATTAACACTAGACCATGGGAGTTGGGGGTGACCTGGTGGTCTAGGGGTAAGGTGTCAGACTTCTGTGCTGGCGGCCGGGGTTCAATCCTCGGTCCCGGCACAGATTTATCTGATTTCCAAACCCTTCCTTCATCTCTGACAAGACATCTTGTGAATGTGGGGAGTGCCAGGCCTCCACCGTGGTTCGGATTCCACGTTAAACTGTAGGTCCTTCATTTCATCTCACAATCACCCTACCATTACACATTAGCGTAAGTGCGTATAACCCGAACGGGTAGTAAGACGCGGTGCTAATAATAATAATAATAATAATAATAACCATGGGAGTTGAACCCAGAATCTTTGACTTATTAAGTGAATGCTATTACCACTGAGCTATCCAGGAGTATTCCAGTGTCCAGGGTACAATATACCTTGTCTATTGTTGGAGTAGTTCTTCACTCATATTTTGAACCAGATTCTGTAATGGACGAGTGGAAATAATCAGCTGCTTATGAGTGATTAATTAAGATCACGAGCTATCAGATACCGCAGATTAAACTTAAGTTCAGTGTTCGATTCCCGTGTCCAGGTGTTCATATATATATATATATATATATATATATTTTTTTTTTTTTTCAATTTAAAACCCAATGCTCGTGATAGGCGCTTAAGAACTAGAACGTATGCCGAACATAAATCTTTAGATATAAAAACACAAAACCCAAACTCCGCAAGGAATGTTAAAAGATATCCTCCTATCACAAACCTCGCTTAGCGAGAAATCACAGTCTTGTATGGTGGTCTCTTAACTTCACATGAACTATTGAGAAACATCCTACCACAAGCCTCAATGAGTGAGAAATCACAGCCTTTTATGGTGGTCTCTTAACTTCACATGAACTATTGAGAAACCTCTTATCACAAGCCCGACTGAGTGAGAAATCACAGCCTTTTTTGGTGGCCTCATAACTTCACATGAACTATTGAGAAACCTCTTATCACAAGCCCGACTGAGTGAGAAATCACAGCCTTGTTTGGTGGCCTCTTAACTTCACATGAACTATTGAGAAACATCCTATCACAAGCCCGACTGAGTGAGAAATCACAGTCTTGTATGGTGGTCTCTTAACTTCACACGAACTATTGAGAAACATCCTACCACAAGCCTCAATGAGTGAGAAATCACAGCCTTTTATGGTGGTCTCTTAACTTCACATGAACTATTGAGAAACATCCTACCACAAGCCTCAATGAGTGAGAAATCACAGCCTTTTATGGTGGCCTCTTAACTTCACATGAACTATTGAGAAACATCCTATCACAAGCCCGACTGAGTTAGAAATCACAGCCTTGTTTGGTGGCCTCTTAACTTCACATGAACTATTGAGAAACATCCTATCACAAGCCCGACTGAGTTAGAAATCACAGCCTTTTATGGTGGTCTCTTAACTTCACACGAACTATTGAGAAACATCCTATCACAAGCCCCACTGAGTGATAAATCACAGCCTTGTTTGGTGGCCTCTTAACTTCACATGAACTATTGAGAAACCTCTTATCACAAGCCCGACTGAGTTAGAAATCACAGCCTTGTTTGGTGGCCTCTTAAAGTCACATGAACTATTGAGAAACATCCTATAACAAGCCTCAATGAGTTAGAAATCACAGCCTTGTTTGGTGGCCTCTTAAAGTCACATGAACTATTGAGAAACATCCTACCACAAGCCTCAATGAGTGAGAAATCACAGCCTTTTATGGTGGCCTCTTAACTTCACATGAACTATTGAGAGACATCCTATCACAAGCCCGACTGAGTGAGAAATCACAGCCTTTTATGGTGGTCTCTTAACTTCACACGAACTATTGAGAAACATCCTCCTATCACAAGCCTCGCTGAGCGAGAAATCCTTGGCTCGTAGACGTGAGAAGCATTAAGACCATTCGTTCGGGCTTCATTATCATGAGTGGACCAAGTGCCACACTTAAAACTGCCACCAAGTGCAATTCCTTGTCATTTTAAAAGGGCTTAGCTGCCTCACTAGAAAGACATAACTTATTAAATTTGGGAAGCACGTAGGTTTTTCAACAGCGCTCTTAAAACGATCAATACACTCTGTTTGCTCTTAAAGGTAGTAGTCATACTTTGATATTTTACACTATCACCTTATATTATAAATATAATGTGATACTAAAAATATATCTTGCTATCTTTGAGGGTAAACTAAGGGTGGATAATCTTAGTGCCTAATAATTTCATCGTCAAAAGGTAGAGCATGCAAATTTTTTAATATCAACACGAAGTTATTTTTTATAACACATTATTATTCATGTGTTTGTACAAATTTGTGTTAACATGGGAGGTTTACAGTCCAACATTCATAGGAGAGGCTTTATTGGACATGCCTTATGAAAATATAATGCTCCATCGTCCCCATAAAAGCGAGTTTAAAATATGTTATGTTTGGGGAGAGGGGGTAGAGGGGGGATGATAGGCCAAATTACCAACATTTGATTTTTTCTGGTACTAGCTTAATGTGACAAAACATATTAGTGCAAATATACCTAATGTCATTGTTTTGACTACGTCTGAGCCCACAACGGGAATCTCGTGGTTTTAACGAGTCACTCTCTCACAATAAAATTGATTTCCGTTGATGGAGTGATCACGAATCAAATCTTAGCAAGATATAATGAGGGTGGTTTTCCCAAAATGGTTTTACCTTCTGCGAAATACCAATGAAGGTAAATTTTCACTAAATTCTAACTTCTTCCTCGTCCCTACTCGATTCGTAAAATTAAATGCGTATTGCCCGGATGGATATTAATAAACGGTGAACGAAGACTATAGCTGATTATATTGAACTTGAATGATCAAAGCATTTCGTATTTTGCACACAAAATCGAACAACGGTTTAGTGTACAACATACTTGAATTTCTAATCACAGAAAGGAAATATGTTCACTAACTAAATAAATTGAACTATTTAAAAATTCATGGCCCCTATTATACATACGCATCGTTTGTTGCCTAAAGGAAACAATGTGCTGTAAGATACCATTGTGTGAAGTAACTTTAAAAATTGCACTTATCACAGATAGGGAACAGGATCTGGACTGCGAAGCAGTTTTTGTTTCTCCTGAAAATTTTGGGTTTTTTGAACATGTTTCATTTTTTCAGTTAGAAATTAATTTTGACATAGGTTTTTTTAGTATTTATATTTAATATATTTTTTATTTATTTGAAGTATTTAACGACCACTTTCTGAACCAACTGATTATATCAGCACGCGAGAATTTCTATGATGATAAAGAAAGAGTCTTCCGATTTTGCCAGAAAAGGTATTTTCACATTCCTTCCATGGTCATTCTAAATGCCACACTTGGCATGGGACCGACGGCTTTGTTTTCCTTACGAAGGGGTTGTGCTACGGATTTCTATCGCTCAAGAAAAATCCACCAACTCCTGCTGTGTTTGAACCCACGAACATCGGGTTCTGTGGCGTGCACTTTATCCATAAATCACCAAGGATCAATTCCAACATTTTCAACATGTTAAATTTGTATTATAAATCACTTTGGAGGCCAAATGGTCCCAGACGTCACGTTCGCATTAGGTTGGACTGCCCACGACGGGGAGATCAGGATTTGAATCCCAGACAGGTGTACAGAGAGTGGTTTTTTCCTAAAATGTTTTACACACCCCCCCCCCCCCATGCAAATTCTGATACACTTCCTCTTGATTCAACTTTTTTCATCCCCAGCCCATTAGCGTAATTAAGTATATATGTGTATATAACAAATGGATAGTAGGACAGGGTGATAAATATAAATGTAAATATTGAAGTTTTTTAAAATAAATATAATTTTCATATTTTTTCCAACTGAATGTGACAACTATAATCCATTTTAATGACTATTAAACTGTTCACACAAACATATTCTTTCAAACTAGTATTTCAACACTTCAATTAAATGTTTTCAAATAACTTCAAAAGCAGCCACTTATCAACAGCATATTTATTTCTACGGAATGGTAAAATAGGTTACAAAGTGCATTTTGGGATGGCAGTGTAGTCAATGTATAAATTTTAATATTTTATTTTCCATACTAAAATTAATTTAAGTTTTACCCTGCCATAGCCACATTTTAGTCCAATGTAACCTAAAAACAATTATTAAAATGTCACTTGTGTGGTTTAATCTCGGGAGTCGAGAAGTGTAATTTTAGCAAATTCACGCTGTTACCAGTTATGCCCACGCGTTAGGGGATGTAACACACTCAGGTTTTCACAAAGTGGTGCTAAACATTAATAAAAAACTATCATATTATTACAGCATCTGTTTCTAAAGATGACAATTATTTTTTAACATGAAAACAGGCTAACGCTATAGGGTCATTTAGTAACCTTGTTGTTGAAATGTTCAGTTAGCGTGTTCATTCCCCTCTTGTTTAAACTAATTAAAGACGTTGCCTACCTGTGACGTCATGGCAGGTAAAGATATAATTTCCAATTTTATTGAACTTACGTTTCATTCAGCGAGTTTTAAAGATATAACGTTAAAACAAAAACTATAAATTCTTAAATAATTCTAATAATAATCCTAAAATTTCATAAAACTATTATATTTATCTTTAAAAAGTTTAATTTTTAAACGTGTTTTTTTATAAATACAGTAGAACCCGACTTTTTCAAAATTTCGTAATTTGATATCGTCTTCATTAAATTTTTTCACACGGTGCCGTGAATTTTGTATTAAAACAATGTTAAAAAATCGTGGCTAATTCGAATTTTGTTTTGATTAATTCAAAATTTTTGTAAGTTTTAATGTACTTTACAGGATTGTTTTTCTACTTCTAGTTGCGGCATCATGTTGTTCTATTTTTGGAAATAGGAGAGAAGACGTCGGAATGCTGTTAGTACTCTCTTTCACGCCCCTCCCCCTTCCATGCTCACCCATACATATTTGTTTACACGTACAATTATGTACTCAGTCAAGGTCAAACCTCTCGAGAAGTTACGTGCACTGTTCTTAGTGATTCGGTCGTAGCGATATTCTTGTGACATGCAAGTTTATTTTGATTTGTTTGGTTTTAGTTTTGTTTAATACATACTGTACAGTAGTGTATGTGTGTGTATGTGTGTGTGTGTGTGTGTGTATCGTGATGTCACTGTCTAAGCCACCGTCCTATAAATCATTAACTTTAGCTGAAAATTTATCGGTGATAAAGGAAGTGGAAAAGGGAATTCCATTTGAGAAACTTATTTTATTCAAATATTTGAATTATTTAAATTTTTTCCTGGTCCCTTCAAGTTCAAATTATCCTGTACTCTACAACTTAGGACATTTGTTTTGGACACGAAAATGTAATGTAAGAAACTGGGTTCTCACTGACGGGGAGATAAACTTTCATATCTTGGTTGGGTGTATAGTGAGGGTGGTTTATACTAAATTGTTTTCCCCTCTCCCTTGATGCAAACTCTGGTACATTTACTCCAAATTCAGCCTTCCTCATATGAATAATTAGGCTAGTTCCTCATAGATTAGTATAACCCGAACGGGTAGTAAGACGTGGTGACTTCAAAGATACAGTTTAATCTACAGACTTATCTAGATAAGAAGACCGTTATTTGAAGACTAGACAGTTATATTACCACATTGGCGTGAATAAAATTTAATTTATATTAATAAAATGAAGAGTTTGTTTGTCTGTAGATATGTAATGAGCACTGCGCAGTATCTACCACACACAGATGGCTGAAAATTTAAAATGCAACTCGAAGCTGGAATATTAAATTTTTTAATAGATTTTGTTTTAATTCCTTAAAAACTTGTTCAAAATAAATGAAATCAAGAGATTTTCTAGACTATTTTAAGTAAAGAAATCGTTTCCCAGGTAACCATATAATTTATTGCTCGGTTACCTTCGGAAACATCGCTTACTTCTGCTAATGAATAATGTACAGATAAATTATACAAAAATCCACAAGGAAGTGTTATGGAAGCTTTTGATAACTTTTTAGATGATACTTTTCGCTAATAAATCAAATAAAGCATATTCATATCCTACCGATTTTTTGTGAATTTCAATCAATGTTGGTGGTCGAAATTGGACTATCTATAAAATCAGTGTTTAACACAGCTTACCCTGGCAACACTCTCACGACACGACATGCAGATAATTCTCTATATCTGACTAAAACAAAATAAGTTTTTAAATCAATTTAAAATAAAACAATAAGAAATTACCTGCACACAAGGAGCCAAGATTTGATATATTTATTTTATTATAATTTTGTTTGTCGCCTTTTTATTTCCAGGAATATCCCAAATATATGTTTCTTAGATATATGTATATAAGCAAGGTCGTAACCATGCAGACAATTTGGGGTGGGGGTGTACGGGGTGTTTGGACCACAGGCAAAGAAAAATTAAGAATATTAACAGCATCTAGAAAATTAAAATTTTTTGTTATGGCATTTTAGGGAAAATATTAAATGCATAAATTTCTATAAAGGTGTTAAAATTTCAAACTCACACATCCCCCTCTCCAAGAAGGTCTGAAAATTTACATTTAATACTCTGAAAAAAAAATTCACTTAAATAAATGTTCCCCTCTCTAGATTAATTTCAGTTCCTTCTTATTTTTACTGATATGATACGATTAAAAAGAAACTCATAAATTGTTTCTAAACTGGAATTAAAATTTTAAATTAAAGCGAGGACCGTTCTAAGTATGTTCTAGGGGTTTCAACATTTTTTTTAAATCTGAAAGATGACCATTTCAACATTCCAAATATATTTTAAAGGAGTTTGGTTAAAGAATCGAGGACCTCGGACAACTTTAGGATTGGGGAAGAAGGTAAAAAGTTCGTTAAAACGCCTTTTTTGATAATTTTCCTCTCCTTATTACACAAATAATATTTTGCTACCAGTAACCCAACATGAATAATTTTATAAATTGTTTAGGCTTACTCTAATAAATCTATAGGTTTTAAAACGTATACTTGGAGAAAAGGTTAAGTCACCCTGCTTCATAGTTCAAAATTGAACTATTTTCTAATAAAGACAATTCAAACATGACCAAAATTTATTAAATACTTTGACTCTTTCTTATATCTATAAGACACATAAATATTGGAGATGGTTACCAATCATCCTGAGGAGGAAGGAGGGGCTGTTTGTGTCCTGGGTTGCAAACCCACGCTTCCGATGATCCTGTGTTCAGTCAGATTCAGATAGGAACAAATTTTGACAGTTTCAAAATTTACTAAAAACTATTTTCATATAGATTATGATATGTCGAGTCGTGTGGCCTGCAGCAGACCCATTTGATATATGTTATTAATATCTATAAATTACCGCTAATAAAATTATACAACACTCTCAATTTTAACCTAAAACAATGTTATTTTCTAAAAGGTTCTTCTTATTAAAAAGTAGATAAGATTTATTTGTTTAGTAATATTTAGTGCCAATTTAGAAAAAAAACCTTAACATTCGGAATAGATATACCAGTTTAACAAAACGTTAACTAACTCGTTAATACTAGTCCATACTACAAACTAAACTAGCAACACTAAATGCATTAAATGTTATAGTATTATAACACACAACTGTATCAATATAGGCTGTTCTTAACCTGATACTGTTTATAATTTCGCAAGCTGCAAACTGTTAGGGTTAATAGCTGGACCCTCTCCTCCCTTCAATCCATATCTTACTCTCACCTCTCATTATTAATTATATTTTAAATTGTTTTAAACGTGTTATTACACCAACCTTTCAATAAGAGTTTCAACTTGAAAGGTTTTATTATTACTTAAACTCAAGGAATTACCCACTTCCACAGTTTTCCACACACTCAATAGAACATTTAATTTGTTGATATTTTTTCTTTGTCAACCCAGCCTGAATAATGAACACAATAATAAGTTCTTTTTTGTGTGTTTAATCTACTGTAATAGCTTGCAGCCTTAATCAATCTATAGCAAGCACGTATGAGATAAGACTAGTTAACTCACACTTTCAACTCAACTGACTCAGCAAAAAATTATGCAGACTCGTTCATGTTTTTAAATATCAGCTGTTTTTCCAAGTGGCATAGCATAGAGAATGTCAAAACTAATATCTTAGGGGAAACTCTCCTCATTTTTGGGTGCATAACAGTGAATTTAGGACCTTAATAACAAGGAAAGGAGAGCCTGTCAGTCTTTCGACCGTTACTAGTGGGACTAGTCCAAAGTGCTCTACATTCTCAGCTACCAACGCTAATCAACTTGTGGTGAGACGATCCTACAGCTTGAGTCACTGTTAGGTACAGAGGAGGACGACCCAGCCCATCCTAGAAGTCAAAACACAATGCTAGATGGTCAGATGTTCGATACCAGCTAGGGTTACAGCACTGAAGCAAAGAACCGATTGCTGAATAGGGACATTAACAGAACGAGTATATTTTTACAAAATATATCAATTAGTCCTTAATCCTACATCACATTATACACAATTAGCTTAGTTAATCTATTTCAATTGACAAGTTTAAATGAACTCCATGATTATATCCAACTCGCAAGCCCATCATGATACGTTAAGCCCACGGAAACCAGGGGTATTGATATTATTAAAACATTAGAATGGTGGTGAAACGCTAGACACTAATATTATCTTGTTTTGTTTGAAATTAAAACTAAGCCGTATATCTTAATCTTTCACTGTCAAATTTTTGGAGGGGGTTTTTAACCCCCAAACCACCACCTTCCCACCCGGCTAAGGCCTCGTATGAAATCTGGCTGTAGCACAATGGTGAAAGCTTCATGAAAGACATTTCCATCGCCGTGGTCGAATAATACGTCTCTTTGAATACCACTAATAGCGTGAAACCATGTAGGCGAGGAAGTCGTGGAAAACTTTGAGGTCTCTCACGGTTTCGGCCTTTAACGTGGCTTTCTCGTTCATATTCATGATGCGAGCTTTTGTAAATTGCCCTCCCATTTCCCTTTTTGTATGAAACACATTCGCCCTAATCCTGTTTCTGTTGGTCCCAAATCAAAGCTAGGGAATGACAAGAAGCTTCAACAACTACTTTTGTTCTCTCTGGCACTGGTAGCAGGCAGAATCGATAAAACACACGATAAATAATATGTTTCCTAGATTATAGGGTAGAGGGATACTTCAGTCAGACCTGGTTGCTGGAAAATGTTTCCAATTACTTTTTGAGAAAGTTACTGTGTGATTTCCGTATTCATTGCAGGGGAAGTGTCTGAAACTGTTGCAGTGGTCATTATAAGAACATATATAATATAAACATCTAAACACGTATGAACTTATAAATTGTTGACAGACTTTCTATAAATTTATAGCTTTGTAGTTATTAATTAATTAACTAAAGTTTGGTCTGATTTTAATAAAGTGTATGGTTAGTCAAAAATATGAATATCATATTACCACAATCTTATCTCTACAATTCCAAATTTTAGTGACTTTTAAACAATGCTGTTGGTCGAATGTGGGCTTGCTATAAAAATTAATGATTTACCAAAGAACTTATCCAATATGTATTATATATATATATATATATATATATATATATATAATTAAATGTACAACTCTACATATAGCTATATATATAATTGAGACCATTACGAGTGAATACAGTCATTTAAGTACCTAAATGATCTATGTTATCAGCTATGCAGCAAATATTCCATCAGAAATAAATTATTTTTGTCTGCGTGGAATTATTGCCATCATACTTTTATTCAATCAGGGCAAATATAATTTGTTTACTCGCAGACAGTGTTCACGTATTATTCATTTTTTTGCCATGAAGCTTTCTTGTTTAAAATTTTGTGATATTCTGCTGGATTCCATTTGATAAACAGACTCAATCGCACTCAGCAATTTTTACTAATTAATTCTATAAAATCGTTTTTCTGTGAAAAATAGACCTCACTCCCTCCATGATTTTATCTTTAAACTTAATATTTCCTTCAATTTATTGAGATATATTATACTTAATATTTCCTTTCAATTTTATATTGAGATACCTATCATAATCTCTTCTTGGATTTGTAGTAGATATTTTCCTTTGAAAGTTAGACAGAAAACCAATCAATACTATATTCAAAAGTACATTATATTAATATGAAATAACCCGCCTCGGTGGCGTAGTTGGCTAACGCGCTTGTTGTGTTGAGCTCGACTGCCGAGGACGGGGAGATCGAGGTTCAAATCTCGGTCGGGTGAACTGGGGTGGTTTTTCCTCAATGGTTTTACACTCTCCCTCCACGCAAATGCGGGTTCACTTCCTTTAATTCAACCTTCCCAATTCCTAATCCATTAACGTAATTAGTACTTAAGCGTATAAACCGAACGGGTAGTAAGACGCGGTGCTAAATAATAGTTAAATAGTTAAATAATATGAAATAACCGTAGTTCACGCAGTTTAAGACGTCATTCTCGCAATATTTGTCAACATTTAACTAAACAAGCCCTATGTACTTGATCGATTGCATACCATTTCAAATCAAATTATCTTGAGTTGTCATATTAAGTGAAAAACCTTTAGAGCGACAATCATTGTGTAGTGGATAGCAAGATTGATAAACTATGTAATGTACGTACATCATTTGGCCTAGGTTCGAATAAGTAATAACTTCATTAAGATTGTTTCAATCATTTGGTAGTTATCGTGAAACAAAAGGAGGTACAGATATTTGAGTAGCTGTGATCTTAAAAGACATAACCATAGAGAAAAAATTTGAATATAGGTACGTTGTGCGGTCTTGAATCAAAGAATGACTGTACCTGACATATTTCGTTAAATTAATTAATTAAGTTAGACTACCGAGGACGGGGAGATCAAGGATCGAATCTCACCTGGGTGTACTGGGGTGGTTTTCCTAAATGTTTTACTATTCTCCCTCCACGTGTGGACTGGTGTTACTGGTGTGTAATTGGTACATACTTAGGTATATAACTGGAACGGGTAGTAAGATTCTGTATAAATTAATTAATTAATTTAGAACAGAATCTTACTACCCGTTAATTAATTAATTAATTAATTTAATACAGAATCTTACTACCCGTTCCAGTTATATGCCTAAGTATGTACTAGTTACGCTAATGCGTTAGGAATTGGGAAGGTTGAAATTAGAGGAAGTGAGTCCACATTTTCGTGGAGGGAGAGTAGTAAAACATTTAGGAAAACCACCCCAGTACACCCTGGCGAGATTAAAACCTCGATCTCCCCGTCCTCGGTAGTCTAACTCAATACGAAACTAGCACGTTAGCTAACTACGCTACTGAAGAGGGTTATTACCTTAAAAATGGTATAGACTTAGATTTTATTGCGTAGCAAAGGTCCGGAAAAACAAATAGATGATGCACCAAAATGCTCCAGTTAAAACAGATCCTTGCTTCGCTTGGTCAACTATTTCGACTTAAGTATTGAACACACTAAGACTCTATATATATTCTCATATACTACCAGAGTTAAATAAATCATATCCTTTCATTTCCTATTTTAATTTTAGGCTTATTTTTAACTCTTAACTACTCCAAATATAAATTTTACATTTATATATAATTATGTGAAAATATATAGGCTTACCATATAGTAGTTAGTATACAAAAAAGTAATAAACTCAACAAGTTTTTATCTTACCAACATTAAATAACCCATTACAAACAAGATTTTATTAATAACTTTCATGTTTTCACATTATCATTCCATTTTTAAATAAATATTACACAGCTAGCTACTTTCACTTTTTATCGACACCTCGAAGAGAGAAGTATTGTTATTGTCAGATAATCGAGATTTCGATGAATGTCGAAGTTTCATGACCCCCTGAAATCGAAAAGTGTTTTTTTGCGATGCCCTTCTTTGTCTCTTTGTCTGTATCTTGGTCTAAAGTAGAAACCAATTTACCAATCGATTTAAAACTCCGTTTCTAGGTCTTTCATAAGGCTCCCCCATGGGGTATCCAACCCTAGAACTAAATGTCGTTTACTTTAGGGAAAAAGGGGGAAAATATATTCTTTCAATATTGCTTGTAACGAATTTTATATAATTTTGTTTCTAGATATTGTTTAACCTTAGAAAAAATGTCATTTCTAGTTTCCCAATAAAAATAATTTTAAGGGAACTTTATAAAAGTGGAAAATTCTAATTTTGATCATATATCCACAATGTTTGAGATACAAAAAAACGTATCCTTGTAAAGTAGTAATACAATAATATAAATAAAAATATTTTAACTTGATGAATATTTTTATAAATCCAATAGTTTCTAGCTATGATCAAACATATATGTATATGTGTTATGGAGTTTGTTGAATTAATGGAATTAATTTTATGCTCTTTGGTAGCCAGAGATATTCCTCCTTTCTCAATGTCCATGTAACATGTATATTTCTATATTTACGCTCTTTGGTGGAGTGTTTCTGCAACAGTTTATATTATTTAGTTTCACAAATTTTACTAATTTTTAGAAAAATGTCTTTATTTTAAGAGTAAAGCGATAGAAAGTAAGTGCGCTATATAGTACCTTTTTTTCCCCTTTATTCGCGTAGATGATTAACTTTATTGTCATGAAAAAATGGTTTATTTTTAGACAACTTTAGCCATATTTGTCATAAATATGTTTCTATTTTATATGTGAATAGGTTTTAATCTTAATTATTATTTTTAAATATCCTAAACTATATTAACAGTGTTTTTTTTCTTTATCCAGCCCGCGTTTCTTGCATAGCTCTTATGAACGATATAATAGAAATGGCACACTGATGTCGTGAAAGATCTGGCGGAAATCCGAATCGAGAAGTTTTTCAGTCTAGTGAAACTTCTTCGAACCCACTTTCCTGGCCACAATTCCCCTATAATTATGCAGATGCAATACGTCCAGATTGTTTATTATATGCATGCGATATAAGTAAAACTACCTGCAAGCACGCAATCTCTCATGCTTGGTTTTTTGTGAGAGAATCTTAGTCTGAAAAACCAAAATCACTCTCCGACAATGAACGTTTTTTAAGAAATGAGTTCCATAAAGTGGTTATATAATTTGCATGACGCGATAGTGTTGATCAAATAGCTTAATATAGTTTAATCGTGCTAAATCTGACACCGTCAATTTAATGGGGTTGTATAAATATAGTATTCCCTCTAAGTGGACCTTTATAATCAATTTTGGAAAAAGGTTTGACCGTTCAAATTCTTATAAATGGGGAAATAAAGTTCAGAGTTATTTTAGTTCACCATTAGAACTTCATCGGTTTGCTCTCCAATTCCTTTTCGTGTAAATGTTGGTTTATTTTAGTTACGATAAGCAAATATTTGGTGTAAAACAACTTCTTCCGGTATTAAATTTTCTTTTCTAGAAAAGTCTCAATACATTTCAAGGTGAAATAAGCATACTGCTTTATGATTAGTGTTAGCCCGTCTGAACACAATATGGTTTGAAGTAATTAAGCAATTGTAATAAGTATAACCACCCACTTTTGTGGCTGAGTGGTCTAAGGCACTACTCTAACAATATACTAGACTGTCGATGCTGGGGAGATTAGGGTTCGACACCCATTGGGTGTATTGAGGGTTTTCATAAATGGTTTACCACTCTCCCCCATGCAAATGCAGGAACACGTTCTATAAATTGGACATTCTTAATCTCTAAAAAATTAGTATGATTAAACACAGGTGTATAACCCAAACGGGTAGTAAAACGCAGTGCTAAAATAAATAACCAAACTTGTAGTAAATTTGAAAAATGACCCCTGGAAACATGAATCGAACCCGGGACCTTGGCTTAGTATGCTAGTACTCAACCACTGAGATGTCCAGGAATCGTCCCGTACTCAGAGTGATTCTTTAATCATAGCTTGAAGCCTGTGATGGAAGTATGGAAATCATCGGCTTCTATGATCAATCATTGATATCAGAGCCACCGGCGACTCTATGGTTCGGCTTTGTCCTGGCGTTTGTTTATTAAAGCGAATAAAAAGGAGGTAAACAAAATCTGGTACAATTAATTGTACACGAAGTTGATAACAAGACTCGAGGTTTAACCTCATAAAGATCAGCTCAAGTAAAGAATTCGTTTACCCGCCTAGATTATAACTAGTTTTTAATGTATATCTTTACTCACATTAATGGCGGCCAAAAAGGATGAACGTGAAAAGTCTAATCATTTATAAAACGATTTTTTAGTATTAAAACTTGTAACCAAGTATGTATGGACGTTATCTTATATATATTAATACTTAAACGTTATAACTAATATTACAATTTTATTAATACACTTTTCTCATATTTTTATGGATTTATGATAACTTAATACATAGGTATATATTTATATACAATTATTAGTAAAAATATCTACTTAAACATTAAAATATTTGTTTTAGTAAATAAAATGTTTGGTGTAACATTTTGTCAAACTGTGGGAAATACTATGATAGACAAATATAAGGCCAATGTGAAAGATGCTAAACATTAAAGCTACAGCCCCTTGTAGAGGTAAAAATTTGTGGGCATAGTTCAAAAAAATACATGGTGTGACACAATCTCACAAACTTTCTTATTTTTTTGTATTATGACTTTGAAGGTCTTCATGTATACATATTAAATCAAATATTTCAAATATATTTAGCAAAACTAAAATTTTCCAAATAAGTTTCTAAGCTACCCTAAAATTATTTTTATTTGAAAAAATAAAAATTTATTCTCTTTAGCATGAAAAACTCTTCTCAAATTTATTATTATTTTAGATAAATAAATATACAAATTAATATTGGTAACGTAAAATGGTCCCTGATACCAATTTTAAACCAAATAAATAAGCCATTTTTTAAATATTCAAATAAAAACAATTATTCATCAATAAACTACCCAAAACCGAATTCCCCCCAAAAAACATGTATACAATATATCTTGTCATGTTTATGTCACACCCTCCTCAGACATTTTAAGTAAAATCGTTATTGCCATTTTCAAAATCATTCGAATTTTCAAAAATCACTCATCAGTAAACAAAACTTTATTGAATTTTTAATCAAAGCTAAAAAAAAAACTGTGTCATTTTTCATGTCAAACACTGCCAAGATATCCATTTGGAACCAAATCATTAAAAAAGTAATTTGTAAAATATTTCAAGTTTTTGAAAACTCAGTCATTAGTCAACCACATGTAAGTGATTTTTATTCCCCCCAAAAAGTAAAGTGTTATTTTATATGACAAACACTTCCAAAATATCCATTTGTAGTCAGGTCGTTAAGATATTCTTAAAATATTTCCTTTTTTAGAAATACAGTCATCAATAAACTACCCATAAATGAGTTTTTTTCCAAAAAAATAATACAGTGTTATTTATTACACAACACAAATTCCAGATATACATTTTGAACAAAATCGTTTGAGCTATTATCCAAATATTTCACATTTTCAAATATTTCCCATTAGTAAACAACCCTTCAACGAGTCTTTCCCCAAAAACTAAATATGCACTGCTATTTTTAGTGTCAATAAAATCCTAGATATGCATTTTAAACAAAATCGTTAAAGCCATTTTCGAAAAATTTCTAAGTAAAAAAAAACTCTTTAGTAAACTACCCTTAATTGAATGGCTAGGGTAAACAAAATTGTTTTTGTAGTATAGTGCTATAAAATATAAACATAAAGTTTGAATAAAATCCATTAAACTATTTTGGATCCGTGGTCATAGACAGACGGACCTAATACAAATTATATTTTAAAGGCCTGAGATAATTCAATAGAAAACGCTAAATAAATATATTGATTTTGAAGAAAACAAAGCTGTCATATTTAGCGTGCTTGTATGTGTGTTTTTCAAAATATTAAACGCAATAAAATATAAATGCATCAGATTTTAATATATTATTCTTATTCCAAAATTTAAATTACAAACACAAATTTGTGGCGGATTTCATGTCTACTCAATTACAGTTAAACTCAAACAAATAAATGATCTTCTTCTGTATTAATGAGGTATTTATATGTGGCTTTTTTCCGTTAAGGTAGTATCTATAACTTTGAAATGTGGTTTGAAAAATAGTTTGAAGCATTTGTAATTCGGTGTATTATTTCGGCTTAGCCACTTCCTCGCCGATAATCCAGGTATAGAGCTTCAAATTTCGTAGTTGTAAGACTCAAAAGACTGCCTCGCTTCTTCGCTTCTTTCCAACCGATTGGCCAGAGTTCACTGCCGCTCAATTTTCCTCTTTATAATGTGATTCTTCTTCCTGCCCAATTTTCCAATCAAGTCCCCTTTTTCCCTTTGGTTCTAGCTTCACCTTTCTACCAACAATTTGTCGATCCTTTCGTGGTTTGAATATAAAATTTAATATACATCTCTGGAATTTTTGCACATTTCTTTGTAAGGGTAAAAAGGAAGGTTGTAAATATCTACTTAATAGATGAAGCACAAGGTTTTTCAAAGCTTCTGAATATTTAAATCGAAAAAAAAGAAGGTAGGACCGGTTTCTCTTTCTATTCAACTGCATTGGCGAATGGCGAACACGTGGTATAAATGTCAAACTCATCAAATCAGGTTTTCTTGTGATGTGGAGCTTCTGAGATAGAATTCCGACCAAATATATTTTAAATGATTTACCGGCTGACCTGGTGGTCTAGGGGTAAAGTGTCAGACTTCTTTGCCGGGGGTCCAAGGTTCAATCTCCGTTCCTGGCAAAGATTTATCTGATTGTCAAACCCTTCCTTCTCCACTGACAAGACGTGTATTAATCACAATTTATGACTGTGTGGAATGCCAGGCCTCCACCGTAGTTCGGATCCCACGTTAAGCTGTAGGGCCTCCATTTCATCTCACAATCCGCCCACCATTTCACATCAGCGTTAAATGCATACAACCCAAACGGGTAGTAAGACTCGATGATAATAATAATAATAATAATAAAATAATAATAATAAATAATACATTATTTTCCCCTCCCCTCTTCTCCCTACAAAAATGCAGGTGAATTTACTTTAAATTCTAGTTTAAATCCTAGTCATTCATATCATTCTATCGGTGTTATATTTATGTTAAAATACCAAACATACACTAAAACGCGGTGGAAAACAAATATTCCAATTAAATTAGTACTTGATTCAGAAAAAAAAAACTATTTTTGTACTCGCACGTCAACTAGCTCTGGAAAAAAAGAATTGGTAAGACCACGCATACAACCGATTGATGACTTCAAAAAAGAAATGAAGATGAAGTTTCCGAATATAAAAAAGGAAGCTGCTGATAGGACAGGCTGGAGGACTCAATTTGGACAGGACATTGAATCTGTCGAAGGAAATAACATCTAATAAAAACAGTTAGCAAAATCTCCAAATAAAATGCTTCTAACATAATTAGAGAATAATGAATTTTCTCATGTACACCTAATACTTTATTATAAACTGCATATAAAATATCCGTTTGGTTTTACGCACACGTTAATTACGCTTGTAGATAAGGGATGGGTAAATGTTACCTAGAGACTATTTTGTTAAAAAAAAAAACACCCTCAATATACATGACCGAGATTTTAAGCACTAACTCTCCGTAACCGGAAGACCATCCTTATACCAGAGTGACGCGTTATATCATGCGACCACCGATGCGGGTGAGACGCGTAAAGAGTTAACATAGTTAAAATTAGGTTTACAAATATACAGATACAAAATACTATTTAAGTACTTGCACAAATAAAATCTTCTAAAGAAAAGTTGTATTTCATTTTAATTACTAATATAAGTTTATAAGGTGGAAAACAAGTAGAAAATCATTAAGTTAATTATATAACATGGATGACAATTTATTTATGTTTATCTCATATAACTTATAAAAAACTAATATTATTTTTACTTTTATTATTTGATTTTTCATTTAAATCTATTTCCTAATTGTAATAAATCAATTTTTTTTAATATGTAGACCTATTTTTTGATATTACTAGTCCATTTGTTTCTCCCTGTAGTTATAAATTTATTTGGTTGTGTAAAGTGAATGATAATCCTTCACAAAATGTGAGTAGGGTCTACTTATTTTAGGATACTAAATATATAATACTGAATAATAGTTTTCGGTATTGTTTTACACACTAATAAATTATATTGCATTGCTTAGTGAATTATGAAAAACCATATTATCTTGAATACATAACAATATTATTTATCTGAACGGAAGCCTTATCTTTGTTTAGCTTGTTACAAAGGGCAGTTGTAGCACCTACAGAGATTTAAGATATCATATAATTAAGAAGGAATAAAATGTTTTGGACACATTCAATTCAATAAATATAAACATTTAGACTCTAGTTTTAAACATGTTTTATAGTATCTTCATTTGAATACCATGTCCAGCGGTTGGATCCTTATGTGATAATGTCTTGTTGAACTGAATTGATTTATTTGGTTCTGTTTACATAGTATTTGTCTTAGTTGAATAAAAACTAAAATATTTTAATCCAATTTCAACTTCTTGTTTGCATATATTCTGAACGGTTAGCAGAACGCAATTATAAAGAATAAATCTTATTTACTCAAAACGTTGTAAACAATGAGCGTGGGCCCATACTTTAATAAAATAAAATAAAGCATAGTTAAAATCTTGTTGATAGCAAATATACCGAAAATTGTAAAACAGAATATTTGTAGACCTCTGCATCCCAAATTGTGGAGTCACATTATTAAAATATAAATATATATATATTAATATATATATAAATATTAATATATAAATAGTAGGTGACCTGGTGTCTAGGGGTAAGGTGTCAGACTTCTGTGCTGGCGGCCGGGTTCAAACCCCGGTACCGGCACAGATTTATCTGATTACCAAACCCTTCCTTCACCTCTGACAAGACATCTTGTGAATGTGGGGAATGCTAGGCCTTCACCGTGGTTCGGATTCCACGTTAAACTGTAGGTCCTTCATCTCATCTCACCATCACCCTACCAATACACATTAGCGTAAGTGCGTATAACCCGAATGGGAAGTAAGACGCGGTGCTAATAATAATAATAATAATAATAATACATAAATATATATTAATATATTAATATATATAAATATATTAATATATAAATATATATATATACATATATATAATTAAGTCTGATAAACAAATTAACAAAAAAATTGTAATCACGACACGGACTTTCATAAGTCTTTTTTAAGGTTTTATTAAACTATGGAACGCTCGTGTATAGTTTTCAAATTAATAGGTTGTTGCTTATTTTATCTGTATGAAGAGATGTAAGAGTTACGTGCCATGACCCAGAGAGGAAGCACTTTCCCAAGTGATAGTTCGGAAGACGATGAAGATGGCCCTCTGGGGAGTGGTATGAATGGCTATCCAGTGGGGTTAAAATCAGTCAACTAATACCAAATATATAAAGGATAATACATATACCAGTATTATGATAGAGCATCAGTGTTTGAGGTAATCTAGTAGAATAAGCAAGAAGATAAAGCGATGTTAGACCACATCGATAATTGCTGCGATTCCTTATAAATAGTAATCATGTTATTTATTTTCAATTAACTAAAACTTGATATTTCATAATAAGGGTGATATGTGATCAATTAAATAAAATTTTGGTTTATTCAGATTGGAAAATATAATAACTAATAACTTGGTTTTATTTTATGCACACTACTTTTAAATAAATTCTAATAACTTATTGTAATGAAAATTTACTTCTTATATGTCCTTAAAACTCTATTAAATGATTTTTAAATTCCTTATGTGTCTGTGCGCAATGGTTTTTAATGTAGCCTAAACGGTTAAGGGATATTTTTAGATTTTCTTTTTCAGATTTGATATTTCTGAATATTCATTTTGAAACATGATGTTCACTTTTTTTATACTTTGGTAGAGCAAAAGTGCTTCTTTACATAATAAACCAATTGTACATAATTACTGAAACATCTTTAATTAAAGAGTTAAAGGTATTATAGAAAAATCAATATGTTCAAATTAAAATTTAAAATTTTGATTGAATTTCTTTAATCTAAAGAGGGTAGGTAGCTAAGTAAGAGGTGACCTGCCGGTCGAGGGGTAAATTGTCGAGCGTCTGTGCTAGGGGTCCAGGGCTCAATCCTCGGTCCAGGCACAGATTTATCTGAATGCCAAACCCTCCCTTCATCTCTGACAAGACGTATATTAATCACAACTTGTGAATATGGGGAAGTCCATACCTACACTGTGGTTTGTATCTCACGTTAAACTGTAGGTCCTCCGTTTCATCTCACGCGGTGTTAATAATAATAATAATAATAATAATATAGCGTGCATTGCGTGTTTCAGAGCTGTCCACGAAGCGATTTGTGTGGCTCTCGTGTGGGTTGTGTGTGGCTTTTGATTTTCACCCAATAAAAAATAAAACTCTCGTCGCAAAATTCAAGCGCATACGTAGCTTCCTAGGTACGACTTCAAGTGCATTTCATTGTGACACAGCTAGATGTATCGTTTCAATGCACATGCTCAGAGTTGAAAACGTAAGATCTGACCTTCGACTTGAATTGTACAACTTTCAATCAGACCCTTTATATATTGGCAGAATGCAAAAAGGAAAAGATTTTTTTAAATTATTACTAAGAGATCCAGAATTGAGGGACCTTGGAATCGATATGTGCGAAAGCACTTTTTTTAACTATGAAATTCATAAAATTCAAATACAGATGTTCATTGACGGATAAATCACTTTCTCATTTACTGCGATTGGCAACTACAAGTATCGATATCTATACAAATGTAGCTACTTAAATAAATGAAAACTAACAACTGCAGAGCTCACATTAAAATTAAATATTAATAATAAATCTACTCCCTTCGATGGTCGTATGGTATAAGAAGCTGCTATCACGGTAGATTAGACTGCCGATGACGGGGAGATTAAGGTTCTAATCTCTGTTGAGTTTATTGAGGTCTGTTTTCATAAATTGATTTTCACTCTCCTTTCATGAAAACTCGGGCATACTTCCTAAAAAAAATCAACATTCCTCATACATAAAAAATTAGAGTGCTTAGTACTAAAGTGATGGTTAGTGAGATAACTTGGAAAAATAAAAAAATAAAAACATAATTTATCAGCGACTATTAACGACGTCATGGCTATATATTAAGAACAGATTCTTTAAATAGCATTTATAAACAATTCACACAAAACATAGATAATTGTGTTGCCAGCTCGTAGAAGGTAAATCCTTGAATAGTACAGATTATCAGATAGTACAGAATCTTAGATATTACTAATCTTCGGATAGTATGAAGCCTAGAATAACAAGGATTCTCGGATATTATGGTATCAATATTTTCGAACCCTTTTCCCCCTCCCCTCTCACCACCACACGTTCTTCGACAAACTATTTTATTATCTCATATAAATTATATAATATATAATATATATATATATTATATATATATATATATATATGACACACTATTTTATTATCTCATATAAATATATATATTGACACACTTTTTTATTATCTCATATAAATATAATATATGAACACTATTTTATTATCTCATATATATATATATATATATATGACACACTATTTTATTATCTCATATATAATATATTGACACACTATTTTATTATCTCATATAAATATATATTGACACACTATTTTATTATCTCATATAAATAATATTTATAATATATATCACACATATTTTATTATACTACATATATAATTATAATAAATAATGACACACTATTTATTATCTCATATAAATATATATATATAATATATGAGACACTATTTTATTATCTCATATAAATATTATATATATATTATATATATATATATATATATATTGACACACTATTTTATTATCTCATATAAATGTATATATATATTGACACACTATTTTTATTATCTCATATATATGTGTGTGTATGTGTGTGTGTGTGTGATAAAAAAGCTAAAGGTTCCGCCTCACCCAACCCAGCATATCAACTAGTTGGGAGACCGCAAGCCACCAATGCAGGAAGTTTACTGGATTTTTTTTCTAATCAATATTATTGTTTTTTTTATCTCTGCATTGTAGTAACATATTCACACTAATTATGAACTTCTAAAATAATATTTAAATAATAATTTTATTAATGTGGAAGTAATAAAAAAATTTCTTATGAGCATAATAGTTTCAAAATTTTTAATTAAAGCTGAATCATATTTCTTATAATTAAGCTTTCTCAGATGTAATTGACATAGAAAGACTAATCTTCATTAAAATATATTTTTGAAATATATAATTAATTTAGCTGTAAAAATTAAAGCTTAATGTTGACTTCTAAATATTAAGGCTTACTTTCTTAAAAGATAAACTTTCAATTTACAGGAGGGATAAAAATTAAATAATTAATCTAAAAATATAACTTTCAATAATTGGGTCAAGGTCCTACTACTTTTCATGTTATACGCATACCTACTAATTATGCTAATGCGATAGGGATGAGGAGGTATACCCGTATTTTCATGGAGAGAGAGAGCGAGAGAGCTAAAACCATTTTGGAAAAACCACCCTCAGTAACCAGACATCTCCCAGTCATCGGGAGTCTGGTCCAACGTGAGGGTGACGTCTTAGACCCTGTGGTAAATTACTATTAGCACCACGTCTTACTACCCGTTCGGGTTGTACGCACTTATGCTAATATGTAATGGTAGGGTGATTGTGAGATGAAATGGAGGACCTACAGTTTAACGTGGGATCCGAACCACGGTGGAGGCCTGGCATTTCCCAAATTCACAAGATGTTTGTCAGAGGTGAAGGAAGGGTTTGGTAATCAGATAAATTTTCCCAAGCAGATTTTATGGAGCAGTGTGTACAAAGCTGATATTGTTTCTACTCGTATATGGTGAAACACGGAGCGCAAGCTGGTGTCTTGTGATTGGCTTATAGGTCGTCACGTGATCACATTTAAAATCTGCTCTTATTTCTTGGCAAACGTATGAATCTACAGTAAGGCGTTGAGCTCCCACTAGAGTGTTGTTGAAGGAAGTTGAGGTTTGAATCTCATTGGGGTGTTTTACAATAATTGTATTAGTATTATTCATGTTGCTTTTTTACCCCCTATCCAGGTGATGAGAGCTAATTTCCTCAATTCTATAATTATGAATATTATTTGTTTAGCTTCTATTTTAAGTCATTTTATAAAACATTCTAAAAGTTTGTAAGTAAGGAGTAATAAAATTGTAGTTAAGACTTCGATGCCCTTTAAAGTTAAAATTACACTTGTGGTAGGTTTAATAATAAAGCAAGTTAAAAGAGAGACATTTGATAAAATGTGAATTATAATATAATACTAATAGAGAAATATACCATTTACGCTTTTATAAGCTTAAAAGTATATGATAACATGTAGAATTTTAAAATTGTATTAAAGAATACCATCAGGTCAAGTAATAACCTTCATCATAAAAACATTTATATAACCACATATACAATATTTAAAGTAATAAACTAACGAAAATAATATTGGATAAAAATCAAAACAGATATAGAATAAATTAGGCATGTGTGAACATTTGAAAGTATCAAGCAATGTAATTATAAAATATAAGAAAGTGGTATAAGATAAATTATTAAAATTTAATTTAGACGATGGTACGAAGTCTTAACATGTACTGGGTTCCCTTACTCCTTGGCTGGCATCGGCGTGTTACGTCGATTAATTTATGGCCGACATGTTTCGATACACGGTATCATAATCATGGCGCTGAAAACGAAGTATAATTTTAGGTTAAGTGTAAGAAAATGCGGTAGACTTGAGGTGGAGTGGAAGGGTACGGGAGAAGAGGCAAGTGTTTTTGCAGTTTTTATGGCAGTAATTGTTTAATATCTGTCACGAGCATGGTGGCATTATCTAACAAATTTTTAAATAAAGAGAAAGAGTTGTCATTAAATTCCAGAACACCCTTGACAGATATTCAAGAAATTTTGAGGACATCACGTGAAGAAAATTATATTCTATATTTGTACTGGAACGATATTTGATTTATTTTGGTCAAAAAAAAAAGTTTTGTCATAAAAACAGAATAAAACTGGCCTCTTCTCACGTCCTCTTCCATCTAAACTTAACTTCGCTATTAAATTCGATTATTACTATAACTATTTTTACTATAGCTAGATTCATTAAATAAAGCTTGTGTTAAATTATATTAATAATTTATTAGATTTAACTTCCCCTTTTTATGCCAGGCCTCCACCGTGGTTCGGATTCCACGTTAAACTGTAGGTTCTTCATTTCATCTCACAATCACCCTACCATTACACATTAGCGTAAGTGCGTATAACCCGAACGGGTAGTTAAGACGCGGTGCTAATAATAATAACTTCCCCTTTTTATGGTGGGCGATTATTCCTCTAACTACTCTGATACCGTGGCACCTCGGGACGTTACATAGGCTGGATGGACCTCAATTGGTGATGGGTTTGAATCCTGGAAGATTGGGTGTGTCATGAGAGTAAAGTATAGAGTGATATATAAAGAGACGCTCACAATTAAATTCTATTTATAGAAGCTAAACATACTAATCTACTACACAATGTGTTAGATATACATGTTATCCGGTGACGCGGAGGTGTTTACGATGTAGAGGGACCTTGCAAACTGCTTAAAGCCCCGAGCTCGATCCCACGAGTTAAGAGATTTCTCTATCCAGTCTACTCTTTGATGGTTTTTAGCGGACTCTCTCGCTCTATCCATCCTAAAGCTTCTCTTAGACTTCGGTGAAGCTCTAGCCTCCTCCCATGTAAAGACAACCAATCAATTAACGAGGCTCTACCTGTAATTACTTGGAACTCACTGATCCAGGTACTATCATCAATGAAGCAAGGTCCATGACTACACGATGCTCGCTCGTAAAGAGAATATAATACAATAATCTCAGCAAATTGGTAGCTCAACACTGTTTGACTTACAAGGAAATATACAAGCTTGAATTAACATATTGCCAGAATCAACTTAAAATAATTAGAGCTGGGTCGATCAGCTATTTTTCCGATCAGACCGATGTCTATCATTTATTGCCGATTAGGTCGATCCCCGATGTCGATTATTTGTTTAGCTTTCAATTGGATACTGTCCAATTAAAAAATTGTTTTAATCAAGTCTGAATAAAAAAATTTAAGTTGTTTAAAATATATTTTATTTTATTGTCAGGACAACTGGCTCTGTCATTTAAAACAATCATAATCATAAATAACAAATCCAACTATAATTTTCAATGCAATTAATATTGACACACAAAGTTTTGTATACAAGGAGAATACACATATTTTGTGTTTAGGTAAAAAAGAGACTTGTACATGTGTTGGTTAATTTTGGCTCCACATTTATAGTTACATTTTTATAGGTTTTCTGTAATTATTTGTCTAAATGAATCCGGTTGAATAGTATAAAAAAAGCTCTTGACAAATGTTTTTGTTACATCCAAATTAACTTTACATACGGTACATATATTGTTGTGTGTACTTTAAATTGTATTAAAAAATACCAGCATCTTGACTATGTTTGGGTGGAGTGAGCTTCTTTTTGTGTAACTGACCAATCCAGCTGAGCTGAAGAGTTTCTGATGTCAATGACCAAGTGGGCGAGATAAGGTACAGTATTTGCTCCCATTTGCTTTAAGTTTTATTGAAAACAGAATAGAAGTTATGTTTACATTCGAAGGAATGGATTAATTTTTTGTGTCCAAATTTGTATTTTATGTTTATGACTTAATAGATAAAAATATATCCACACATTAGAATAATCGGCATAAACTATCGGCGAAACAAATCCCGGTCTTCGGATCCATCACCTGTGTCATAATCGGCCGATGATCGATTGATAAGCTGCATCGCCAAACACTAAAAAATAATATGCTCTTACATAAACCTCATCTACGGTAGGAGAGGTTATAACAACAATAAGATTATTATTGCAAACTTTGTCTGAAAGTAACTAATGTCAACCTATTCAGAAATAATCATTGATAATAATTATATTATTACTAAGAAAATTATATATTTGCTAATAGGATGACATTAGTGACTTTCAGCCAATGTGGTTAGTAAAGAACCTTCTGCTAGCTGTCACTTACATTATTATCGTAGATGGCGTATAGATGAGGCTGGCAGGGCAAAATAAGAACCAGCGATCTCAATTGGAATCCTCATGTTTAGCCTGAGAGATTAGAACTAGGTACGAATCAAGGATGGGTGTACTGGAGATGGTTTTCCACACCATGATATTCATGATAGTATTTCCATCCACTCTCCAGGCGAATGCTGGTGTATTTAATTACTTATCACGTGTCTTTAAATTAGTACCACTATCAGGTATTTGTAAATCTAAGAGATTTTTGAAAATTGAATGCCTTTAGAAATATTTCGAGTGATTCCAGCCTAAAGTGTTTTTTGAAAATTAAAAGCCTTTTGTTTTATGCACAACGTCATAGAAGGAATGGTTGAAGGAAAGAGAAGCTTAGGAAGGAGGAGGATTCAAATACTAGATGACTTGAAGGAAAGAAGAAAATTCTGAGAGCTCAAGGAGGAGGCAGAGGACAGGGCACGTAAGAGGTCTAAGTTCAATGACAATAGGAATGTGCGTGTTGTAAAAAACAAAAAAAAATAATAATAATAATTCCCATATGACAAATTATACATCACTCTGATAAAAACATAATAAAGTAATCTTGGATTTGGATATATATACATATATATATTATATATATTATAAAATAAAAGTAAAATCACATGAAATGATTGACAATGCTTAAGCTACACAACATAATTAAAATATATGCAGATGTTGAACCGATAACAATATTATTCAACTTGAGTTAGAAGATAACATCCAACCCATAAAATTGATCCTACTTATGCTCCACTAAAAAGTAAATCATAGGCGTGTGAGATAACTAAATACTCAGAGCTATCAGAAACAAAACCAATTCAAGTTAAGTACATATTTTCAAGCCAAATAACCCTTTATACATTCCCGTGTTCAGGTGCCATTTTTACTCATACCACTCTCTTATGGATGAAATATGATTTTAATAAAACAATTATATAAAAATATATAGTAATCATTATGTATATTTTTATAAGTGAAACAAATGTGTGACAGAACAAAGTTTTTGCTGCAAATTTAATTGAACGAATGTATTTGTGACTAAGATAAGTGTAATATGTGACCTGGTTGTAGACAGCTCTACTTTAACTCTGACACTAAAAGTGACTCAAACCCGCTCTCACATAGCCACCTACCATGATTATTTTTTTTGGCACCCTCACATATTTCCACCAATCAAGAAGAAGACTTTTTATCAGAAGAAAGATCCTTCAGTAAATCCCACTATACTTACACCATTATACGGGTGTATTTCACATTTATCTTGGTCGTGTGGAAAAACTTATTTATTAGGGTGATTTTATCTAGAAAATTTAAAACTGAGAGAAAAACTTTGATTTATGAAACTATTTTCTATTTGCCGTCTTCACTTCGCATCTGTTTGAATGAAGTAGGAATGACAACAATGCAATATAAATATCAGAGAAATGTGAAGGCACTTATTCTTTAACTGATTAACTGACTATATTATTTGAATATGGTAACTAACAAAATCCTCACAGAACCTGGTATAATTTACATATAAAATACATCCATCATGCTCAACCTTCTAATTTTTAGTCAAATTTAATACGATTTGTTTCATTTGCTGTATTCATGATAATTTCAAAATTTAATAAAAGATCACAATTATTTTAAAATTAATTCGAACATAAAAATCATTTGATAAGGATAATGAGTTTAAATATTTAGGAACAATTTCAACTAGCAATAACGATATTAGATTGGAAATTAGGAACAGAATACAGTCAGCAAATGCATGGTATTACTCGGTCTGTAAGCTGTGGACATCTCACCTGATTTCAGAATAAACAAATCAATAATTATACCGGTTGTTTTCATGGATGCGAAATTTGGTTTCTTAACTTTTAGGATATTCGAAAACAAGGTGCTTAGGAAGATATTTGGTCCAAAAACGGAAATATAGTGAGGAGTGAAAGAGGTTACATAATGATGAGCTACATATCATATACTCATCACAAGACATTGTTGGGATAGTAAAGTCTTGTAGATTAAGGTAGGCAGGACATACGGTGCGAATGGAGGATTCTAAAACTGTGTTCAAGGTATTGACTGGAAGCCCCAGTGAGAAGAAGATACCATTGGGAAGACAAAGATGTAGAGGCAAGGATAATGTTGAAATAAAACTGAAAGAGATGGGGCGTAATGAGGTGGACTAGATAGAGCTAACTTAAGATAGGAATAGGTGACCTACTTTTGGTAAGTGTGCCAATTAACTTTCGAGTTCTTAATGCCACATAGTAAGTAAGTAAATAGTAATTTAGATAATTTCTTATTAATTTTGATTAATTTCTAATATATCGTTATGACTATTATATTTTATTACCACCATTAGATGTAGTTTAATGTAATTTAATAAAGTTTGGAAATTGTTGTGGAAATTCAACTCAAAATAGCTACAATTTATATAATTTACCCCAAATTGTGTATTATTTTATCATTACTTTATTTAATATAAGGAAATAGCAATATTTTCTACCTAAACTCGATGGGTTTACTATAACGTTCCTGTGTTCTAAGTAGGCCTACAAAAAAAATACGTATCTTAATATGCAATTTAAATCTATTATGAACGTAGCAAAGAAAATAAAATACAAAATTACCACTGGATTTAATAAATTATCATTAAATCCACCCATTTGGAATCCGACTTTAATTGTAGTGATAGTTGATAGTTTCAGTAAAATTTTGTACAATCAATCTACATATTATTTTATAGAGTTAACACATATTCATGTATATTATATATATTTAATATATTATATAATGATGAGTTTAATAAAATAAAAATATTGAGAGAAGTTGTTGGAAAAATATATTTGTTAGAGTAACCCAAATTGTAACCAAACTCTCCACTAGCATTAGAAGTCAAGATAAGTAGGGATTGTGCAAACTCCCTCACTAGGAGATTGACTTTGAATTACTTGTCAGAGAGGAAAATTATATATATATATTTTTTTGCCGTGTTTATTTACATATATGTTATATCATGGCTCAATTCTGTCACAAGAGATAAAATGATTAAAGGTTTCACGTTTATATTAATGAACGGCTACCCCTCTATTTCAGTTGAGGTTAATTGTGTTTGCATCTTAACCAACCTTACTTAACCTAACCTAACATAACCAAACCTAACCATATTATCGTAATTATTCTTTGGTGCAAGGCCAATTGGATCGAACACATCCTTAGGAGAAACTATCTTCTGCACAACGTCATAGAAAGACATATTGAGGGAAAGAGGATTAAGGAGGAAGAGGGAGGATTCAAATATTGATTGAGTTGAGGGAAAGAAGAAAATGCTGGAAGCTGAAGGAGGCAGAGGACAGGGCGCATTGGCAGTATAAGCTCACTCACAAAAGAATGGACCTGTCGTAAGACAGACCTCAATAATTTAATATAATAATATAATAAAATAATAAATAATATAATAATAATAATAATAATAATAATAATAATAATCATCATAAAGAGAAATCGGGCTGTGTTATGTATCCTCCTTAAGGTGACTTGTGGTCTAGGGGTAAGGTGTCACACTTCTGTGCTGGAGGTCCGGGGTTCAATCCTCGGTCCCGGCACAGATTTATCTGATTGCCAAACCCTTCCTTCACCTCTGACAAGACATCTTGTGAATGTGTGGAATGCCAGGCCTCCACCGTGGTTCGGATTCCACGTTAAACTGTAGGTCCTTCCATTTCATCTCACAATCACCTACCATTACACTTTAGCTAAGTGCGTATAACCCGAACGGGTAGTAATACGGTATTCTAAATAATAATAATAATAATAGCTCATGCTATTTTTTAATGTTATTCTTTTTTAACAGCTAAAAAGAAATATATAATGCTTTTTTTTTCTCTTTCCTTGTCGCAACATCTCTCTTTTCGAAAAGGTTATTCTTTGAAATAAATCCACGCCACTTGTGGGAATAAATTTCTGATTTCTGTACCCGCCAGCCTGTGTGGTCTAGAAGGAACCTAACATTCATGGTAGGGGAAGGGGTAGTAGCTCAAATAAATTCAGTTAGAGAAATTGACCAATTCAACTAAATAAAAACCCGCACCGTTGGCCGCGTGGTCTAACGCGCTACTCTCGCAATAGACCAGACTGCTGATGACGGGGAGATCGAGGCTAGGATATCGGTTGGGTTCACTGAGGGTGGTTTTCCAAAATTGTTTTCTATTCTCCCTCCACGAAAATGCAGGTAATCTTCCTATAAATATGATCTCCCTAATCTATGAAACCATTAGCGTAACCAGTACATAAACCGAATGGTTAGTAATATGCGGTGCTTGAAAAAAAAAATCATTTTATCCATGCTGGTATGCATTGGTTTTAGAAATATACATTCTTGGATTAAACTGAGACATTTTCTTTATTATTATAAGGCACCACTTTTTGTCAGAAATATTACTTAGAAAATTTTGGCAGCCATTGTGGATTTAGATTTGAAAAAACTTTAACAATATTTCAGAGAAATATCCAGATCCTGTTATTACACATGGATGACTTCTATTTGCAGAAGGATTTATGGAATTTATTGCACTATCTTCGCCAACAGACGTTGGTAGCTTGTCACTATGGTTCTATTAAAGGCTGACAGAATGGAGCTTTTTTTTATTAGGATCAAATTGGTATTATTTTGATTTTGAAGTTTATAGGGCTAAGATGTGACTTTATCAATTTTTTCGAGCCACCAATAATTTATGTTTATATACAATTGGGTATATTTTACCGTAGTCCACTTTGTCTGTAGCGAGTGATTGACATATCGAGAATAACATTATGTATAGACAAGGAGAAGGGGTTAGTTACGGCTAGATTGCCTCTCCTTGTTTATTATTAAACATATTCTTGTAAAAATATTAAGGGATAAAACAACATACTTGGGTGTAGAACGAAAATTGTGTATTGGTATTTTTAATTTTGGGGGTTCACTTAACTTACCACCCCCTAACTCTCTACCCGAACAAAAATGACTGCACCGTCTCTGGGTTTGCGATGCAAAAGTGTGAACAATAGTTGTAAAACCATTCCGTATTGACATATTTGAGGGGCAGAGGGGAGTCCAACTTAAGTAATGTGTTTTAGAACTATAAATGATGGTATCTACTGTCACATATGCAGCAGAAATATGGACAGTGAATGTGAGAGATTATTATTATTATTATTATTATATTATTATCACCGCGTCTTACTACCCGTTTGGGTTATACGCACTTGCGCTAATGTGTAATGGTAGGGTGATTGTGAGAGGAAATGAAGGACCTACAGTTTAACGTGGAATCCGAACCACGGTGGCGACCTGGGTGAATGTAAGAGAGACAAGGAAAGTGGAGGTCATGGTAATGAAGGTTTGGAGGAGCATGTTAGCTGTCACGAGGGAAACAATATTAGGAATGAAGTTATCCATGAAAGAGTTGGGGTACAGGGAGTAAATGAGATAGTAGAGGAAGCAAGAATGAGATGGTATGGGCGTGTCATGAGGATGGAGAAAGAGAGAATGCCGAATAAAATGTTGGAAATGAATTGTGTGGGAAAAAATACCTCAGGGGAGGCCAAGAAAGAGATGGGATGATCAGATAACAGAAAGTGTTCAAGTGAGAGGAGAAGAATGGAAACAATTAAAAGGGGAACAATGGTGGAAGAATGGAGGAAGATGGAGGCATTTTACTAGACTGACCCGGCCACAGTCTGGAAACAGCTGTTGATGATGATGATGATGATGATGGTAAAGAAGAAGAAGAAGAAGAAGAAGAAGAAGAAGATGGTCAGTTGCCGAGATAAGAGGTGTAACCAAGTAAACTCCTAATAACTTGTAATAAGTTCGTATTCTCTCTATTTGAATGTTAAATGTGTATTCTAATAAGGGAATTTTCAAATAATAGTCAGTCTTCTGACACCTAAAAAGTTACTGCTCTAATCTATGGCTAAAGCATCAATGAATTTTTATAAATAAGATATTAAATTACAATTTTCTATGATCATTGGTTGGGAAAAAACATAGCCATCAAGATATATACTACTTAAAATAAAACTCTAAGTTTGTTTTTACGATTTATTCCGTCTGTTTATTTCCAGTAAAAAAAGAGCTCACCGGGTTTGAAATGAGACTTCTGTTGTACTCCTTGACCTTATGAATTAAGAGTAAGCAAATATATATATATATATATATATATAATATATATATATATACCTCATACTATCTTATCTACGAGGGAAGCAGTGTCGAAAAAACTGACTTATGCTTGCATTTGCGTCTTAAATTTAGTTATTCCGTGGTTTTAAGGTTTTTCCTGTAGATTAGGTTTATTTAGTTTTGTGTCTTTTATAATAAATCAAAATTATTTATCATCTTTAATTTAAATATTTTTCAGCCATTTTATACCTTTTAATGCAAAGTATTTTTTAGTTTTGTTCCTTTGATAATAAATTAAAGTACTTTCTTGTAGGGCTCATCGCAAAAATTATTTCTACTTAATTGTGACACTATTAGCATTCTTGCACTGGCGACTTAATAATTTTTAATCGGTTATCTTATGGTTTTGCCTGACAATTATATATATATTTTTTTAAGAATCAAATAGCCAATGCTATTATTTATGCTTTTTAGTGATGATTACTCAATCTAGATATCATATTCTGAAAATTTAAAAATGACAGACGTCTGTAGCCGACGATTTCCGCACGTCCAACATAAATTTTGCCTTAAGATATGAGTGAAGAATGACCAGGGCCATGGGACGATTCCTGGATAGCTCAGTGGTTAGAATATTGGTGTACTAAGACAAAGGTTCCGGGTTCTATTCCCGTGTCGAGGTGTCATTTTTCAATTAAAAAAAATATTTTATAGATGGAGTAATCCTCAATAAAAAACATAGGTAATAGCTTTGGCTATTTTATTCTTAAATATACAATCCCTTACAGTTATAATAATTGTAGAAGTGGCAGCATTAAGCCAACTATCGAGCCGAAGGTGGCTGGGTTATCTGATAGCTCGTGATCTTACTAAAATCACACATTTGTAACCGACGATTTCCACACGTCCATCATAGACTCTGCCTTATAATATGAGTGAAGAATGACCCTGGACACAGGACAATTCCTGGATAGCTCAGTGGTTAGAATATTGGTGTACTAAGACAAAGGGTCCGGGTTCTATTCCAGTGTCCAGGTGTCATTTTTCAATTTCCAGTTTATTTAGTTTTGTTAGTATGATATCAATTTAAAATATTTATTTTGGTTTTCACTAAAACAATTAATGTTTCCACGTTGGAGAGCCACTGTTAACATGCTTTTATTTGTTTCTTGAGTTCAGCTATTTTTCAATTATTTTATGGTTTTGCATGTAAATTATATTTATTTAGATTTGTTTCTTTAACAGTAAGTCAAAAATATTGATGTTTGTGTTCACTGCAACAATTTCCCCACGTAAGAAAAACTGTTAGCGTGCTTGCATTTGTGTCTTAAATTTAAGTGTATTTTTAGTCAGTTTGTTTTATTGAAATAAATTGGATTCATTTAGTTTTGTTTAATGGTACTAAATCAACAGAACAGTTTTATTTGGTGTAATAGGAGGCTTACTATAGAGTGCTTCTTTCAATCTAATTCATTTTTGTTCCTTAGGTAGTAAACCTATACATATAATAAAACTCATACAATACAATATATAATAAAAGTGTTGCATGCGTATTCGAATTTTGTGGAGTTTTCCTTTTATCTGAGTAGTATAAAAGAACAAATAACAAATAATCTATTCTTAGAATGAATGTATGTTTATTTATTGCCATTAAACTCGAAATTATTCTTTGAATCGAGAAGGAACTTCTTCTGTCATAGAACTTATTTTTCAGGGAACCATGGTAAGCTATACACATTCACGCTCTCACACCAACAAATAAAGTAGTGTAAAAAAAATTGGTGCAGCAGTGGAAATTCGTCGTGGCTGGTATTGCTGGTACAGAAAAAAACAACCAATTGATATCAAGGCTATGGAGGGGATGAGATGTGTGCTTATTTTTAATTCATTAATGAATCTTTGTACTACATAAAACACTGCCCTTTAATAATTTTCACTCTTTTCTAACATTTGAATTTGTCAAATGTGTTGATGTAATGTTTAATACGAGCGAAGCTAAAGGCAAATGCTAGTTAATTAATGTGGTATATTAATAGTACAAATTAAAAAAATTTAGAATAAAAAATAGAGTATTTAATTTTATTTTTTCAGTGGGAACGTAAATTAAACATCAAGTGTGTTTAATCTATTTTGACGGTGTTGAAACGAATAGTGTTTAAATCTTTTTTTAAATGGCTTATAGTTCTTGCTCATCAAAAATGAGGATATATTTCCTATAAAGTCTACCTTCCTCGTACGTACCCAATAACGTAATCAATGAAAAATATTCCAAACAGATAGAAGAATGCATTGCAAATTAACTAAGTGACAGTCAATACTTTTTATATTATTTCAATTAAGTTTTTCAATGAAAATTTCAAAATTTCCTAGAAAGTGTTTGAGTAAGTAATATTGGTGTTTTTTCTTATAGTTTTAATATCTACTATGGGTATTAGACAATCACTTTTTAAGTCAAATGATTATATTCTCACAAGACTATAAAGGAACTTAAGTCTAGAAGAGACACAACAAATGGTAAACTATCCACAAAAATCATAGCTGTGAACGATAATATTTCATTTTAACTGATGATACATTTATTGACAGTTTATTTATCTTCTTGAAGTTCTGTTAAAGAAGGTTGAACCTATCGTGAATAATATTATCATTCCAGAGCTTCCTAAAGCACTATTCGACCAAATAATCTGAATGAAAATGGTAGTCACAGAAACAAGAAAGGAGCTCGCAATTGTTCAAAGTTAAAATAAATATTTGTACTTATTTAATATGATCTTATGAAAGTTTATTTCTGGATATTCCTTTTAGTTCTCTAAGCACATCTATCAAATATTTGGCAAGAGTCCCAGTTTTTAATTCCAGTATTTCACTTTGTTCGAGGGGTTCAATAAACGCGTTATAAATCACAGAAATGGGTTCAACAAGTAATACGTGTATTGTGAAATATAGGGAAATTTTTCCATTAAAAAATAAGGCTTTATTTTTATCATTACATTTCAGTGTTTTGTTTCAGTTTTACTGACTCTTACTTATAGCCCAGAAATATCAGTGAACATTTTAATGGTACCTTTAACAATTTCGTTGCAAACAACTGATTTTCAACTGAAATATTTAGTAATATTTTCTTTTAAACATAAAAACGTATCTTAAGATTCAACTGGAGTTTGATCGTTTTCTAGACCAAAGGGGTCTAGGTGTAAAGTGTATTTGTATTAATACTTTGATGTTGTTTTGTGTTTTTAAAATTGAAATAGACGTATAAAGGCTAGATGTGATTTAATTTGTACAGTTATAAAACAGGAAGTGGTGGCACAATATTTTTACCTATTTATTTTTGTGATAAAAGGGTTTTTAAATATTAATTATTAAGTATGACAAACAAGGTGCCATCATGTCCCTTCGAATTTAATTTCATACGTGGAACGCTGTTTGCGTAGTATCGCTCAAGTTAACGATAGCATTATTTAGAAACATTATCGAGGGAATTTAAATAAAACGAAGGCTTGTTTGTTGGTTACAGTGCTATGTGATTGTAGTTTGAGTTTACATGCAGAAGCGTGGCCACACAATAACTTTCGATCGATTTAATTTTAATTAGTAACAATGCAGCTAGCTACAGTACTTCCTTTTATTAAACTAAATGGTATGTATACAATTGATAACACTGATAGACAGGTAAACATTACCAGATATTTTGTTTTTGGAAACCAATGTGTTATACCTCAAGTGAATAGGTTGATTATGCGTCTCGTTTCCAAGATACACATGATAGCAAAAGCCCTAGGATCCACGGGGCTAATTACAGTTCTACATTACGAAATACCTTTACTAAATGATCTAGAATCCACTGCAATTTGGGATGTGGATATGGTACAACGCAGATATGGACATACATATTTTGACATTTAATGGTAGATTGGGTCAACAGTGGTTACATCCCCTTATGCCTACTGGAGTGGCTACATGCAATACGTATTACAAAGCTCTAGCCCATATGTTAGCGAAGTTAAAATTCATCTCTTTATTGACCTCGCTCTTGGTAACCCATCATGCATCTTTACTGCAATTAAGTATGCAGAAGACCAGTATAGGAAAGCTTTTCAAAAAGTATGCTTTGTCACTTTCGATCAGTCACTATACGCCAAAGCAACTGAAAATGTTAACATCTTCAGCATATTTTGAAAAGATTGTTATACCCCTTCAGGGGTTCCATCTACTCATGCGTAACATATGTGTTGTAGATCGTATAATGGGTGACAGTGGTATTGGAGAACTTTGGGCAAAATTATATCCCAAGTCAAAACATGTCCACATGCTCTCCAGTCATGTGTACTATCTTGCTGTAAGACAACACATCATCTTATATCAAATGATTTGATGTCCACGTATTCGTTATGATGTCTTAATCTGGGGTCACAAACAAGAAATCATATATTTACATCAACATTTTATAAAAGGTGAACCTCTCAAGTAAAGGTAGAATTGAATGCCTTGATGCAAGAGCTTGTGAAACATAAAACTGCATTGTTAATTGGCAGAAAGTGTTTGTCGCAACGTAAAGCTATGGGACCAATATTTCAAACAGGGGACTATATATTACTAGCCTACTTAAGAGCGGAGAGGATTGGAAATTGATATCGCCACTTGCAAATTCTCAAACCAACAATTCCTTATTTACATGGAGCAGGCCACCTTCCATAATCCAAGTACATCAGACTTATATATAAATTCAGCAAATGGAATAATTTTATAGAAAAATATACCCTGAAAGCAGAATAAGATGACATCTGGAGGATATTTAACCATTCACCGTAGTGATAATTTCTTGCGGTAGTCAGTCCCCAGATATGGCAACTTTACAGGATATTATGCGCTGATCTAACTTGAGAAAGGAGTATAACAGAAAATACCTTTACAAACTTGATATGTGCTATTCCCCAGTGTATTGAGCTATGTGGAAACGTTTAAAATTTATGTGGCGTTCAAATACCATTATCAGAGAAACGTAGATCTGTTAGTCAGTCACTAGGCGTGGGATATTAAGGACCACAACATGTTCTTGGATTGGCTTGAGAATCATCATCCTTTTGACCCGCACTTAGGAATGAGCTCATTTCTCTTCTACTTGGTTTGCTGATAAATGTTTCTATTAATTGTGACAAGTCAGAATAAATTGGAAGAGACCCATTAATACAAGTTCGGGAAAGAATCTTGCTAATCTCAAACTGCATAGAAAAGACAATATACATCCACGCTCTCTAAGAATTAAATTGTTACTATTAGAAACGAATTTGTTGAAGTTAACACCCAACAGTCATTCGGCAGGATTATTCTTGTGAAGAGCTAAGAAAGGTTGGCTAACCTCGTACAATGCAAACTCACACCTAAGATGCCTCCTCTTTTTGACAAAGTTTATATGAGAAAGACCAAGAAGTCCATCATGAGAACTATTCTAGAATCTAAAGTACCTTGACGAAATGGTACACAGGCAGACACAAGCTTCATCATTGATGATAGGTCCTTAATTCATAATTTTGTGTGGATATAAAAGGGAATCAAACAAGGCGGGATGTGTAATAAATATTTTAAGCATGTTACCTCACGTTACAGGAAAGCGATCGTCGTTTTTGACCGGCATGATGCCAAAGTCTGAAGAGCACAGACGTCGGAGATTAAAGAAACCATCTGTTAGATTTAACGTAATAGCAAATTCCCCATACTCGACTATTCAAGAGGAGTTTCAAGAAAATGACAAAAATAAAATTAATCTCATATAAATTATTTTTACTCAACTATGGAACGCTCACCTTGATGTACGTCAGGAAATAGGAATGGGTCGTACTTACAGACTTAGCTAATTCCCGAAAGAAGAATCGGTAAAAATTTGGTTTCCGAAGATACGGAATATTTTGAATATACTAATAAATGTTGATGTCACCAATCACCCTTTTATGTTACATATTAACAATTTCAGGACAGATATACATACATATATAAATATACCATTATATTTTTATTCATATAGATACAGTTGGAAATATAAAAACACTATTTAAGGTTTTTTCCAGTCAACGACTAAAAACATTTCAAAATCTTGAAAGATGTATTTGTCTTGTTAACTGCTACGTCTGGGATAAACACAATATAAGCCATATTTTAAAAGAGGTAAGAGCTTGCTTACAAAGTTCTAAATTAAAATACAGACTTGTGTAATAGATTAAAACTTTTTATGAAACTAATATAGTTCCAGATGATAGTGCATCAGTGGTTAAAAAGAATACCTGTTCTCATTGTACAATGCTGAGACTTGCAAAGGTCTGAATGAGTTAAGATACTTCATGTACATCATATACAGAGGTATTCATTCGATTTATATAAACTGCCACCAATAAGTGATGCTGCACGCCACACACTCTTTCCGAATATGACTTACGTGTAAAGGATTGGTTGGGAAATTATCTACAGGCTACCCAATGGAGATTTCAGAAGAAGGATGATGTCCTCGTTTTATATACTTGTGCATTGCCTCCTGCATCCAATACCCGTCACCCCCTCCTTTTTTTCTCAAAAGAAATAATAAGTAAAAGATAACAAGAGAATATTTTATTCAAACATAAGAAACATAACAATATAAATACAAAGTGATTGAAAGGTATGGACTATACCATGTTTATTCGTTAAGATGCTATGGATCTAGTTAAAGAACAATGCTAATTAAATAGCAACAAGTGTGAACGGAGATAGCAACTCCAAGTATTGGCGAAGCCAAAAAAGCCCTAAAAGCAAAGGCTCTAATATAATTTCAAGTAAATTCAACTAACCACATTATAATGGCCTTTCCTGGAATGGGTACTATCTCAACATTAATAAAATTGATCTGGCTAAAACGTGGCTCTTTAACAAATGGTACACTGTTAGTTTGGCGACCTAAATGCCAAGTAAATGATTTAAGGAATAAACATATTACGCTAATGTTTTATAATGACCTCTTAATTGAACGAGGACTATCTTAACATTATTCCAAATAGCTTGGTCATTAAGCGGGTCTTTAACAAATGCACGCTATTAGTTTGGTGACTGGAATACAAAATAAATAATTTTACTATTGGTCATAGTAGATAACTCCAGTTTCTAACAATGAACACGGCCAGATCCTTCGTCAAAACATCTTTAAGAAAAACAGCCGCCAAGCGGTGAAACAGAAAATTACTTTAAGTTCAAGAGACGTAATATTAGGAAAAGTATAAGCTAAAACTGAAAAATGGCTTCATACTAGCCACATTTATTAAATTTGAAGGAAGCATTCTATGTTAAGTCAACATTTTGAAGAACTATTAATGTCGTTCAGACAGATAATTTTGAAACGATTAATATAATTAAGTCCAAAAGGAGCGGAGTCGCTTACCTCGATGAAGACGGCGAAATAATGAGTGCAATACCGACAAAACATGGCGATATTTAGTTCTAGAGCTATGTCACGTGGACCCAGAGAGTATATCAAAGGACGGGAAGAAGGGAGATATAAAGGGGTAAGAGTGGAGGAAAGTATGACCTGGAACTGGAAGCGAGTGGGAGGTTCGGCGCTAAGGTAGAAGTTTGTTGAACAATCCAGGTGGAGGGGAGGGGGGGCAAGGAAGGCCTACCCCTTCTTCCTCTTAACTTGAGCGCGGGCCGCCGTCGGGGTACGAAGTCGGGAAATTTTTTACAAGTCCGAGATCGACGGTAGATGGAGGCTCGTACCCTACACCGAGGCCCCTTAAGGAAATATTGAAACTAGCTTGAGTAGATGAATAAAACTTTATGCGAAACATGATTTATATAAAAAAAATGTACTTTAAAATACATGTCTTGTGATTTGTGGCCTCACGGCTCACCTCGGTATGATGTTGGATGTCCGACCAGGGAACTCGTAGACGTCAACGGTGCGTGGATGTGGTGTTCTAAGTGGGCTGACAGCAAGTGAGTATTACTTTCCATAGTGTAACCTCGTAACTTGTCCTTGTAACACCGTTACAGACCTACTACGTCTCATAAGTTTAAACTGCAAGAAAGGTTGCCAAAGATGATGACAATGCAGATCAACTGGCCTCCATTGTTATTCCATATGCGGCAGGTCAGGAGAAATGACCGCAGTTACTTAGTTATGGACGCAGACCGGTTATATGATGACAATTAACTGAATTACAGCAATGATGAGTTATTTGTGAAGGAAGAAGTACTACAGATAGGTGTAACTTAAAATATGTCAACAATATTCGTTGGTTTGATATGACAGGTATACAATTAATGATGTTTGTCAAAGGTAGACGTGAAACACTAAGATCTGCTCACTTGTTATGAGGACAGTGATAAATTCGCTAAACTTTGATTTTGTTAGAGTTTATTATTTATTTGATATAGAAAATATAGACCGAAATTATAATGTAAATGAAAACTCATAAAATCGTATAACCTGAACGATTAATAAGGCGTGGTGCTAAAAAAACACTTAAAAGAGCGATAGTTTAATGATTTGCTTTTTTGGTTTGTTCTTTAATTATTTTTGGTTAAGCCATTACTAATGTCATAAAATGAATAATTAAATTATTCAAATTCTAAATTTGAAAATAAGAGTTTAATTTTTTCAAAATCTATAATTTTGAATATCCTTGACGATAGGAGAGATTCAAATGATTCAATGTCACATATCTACTATACATTTAACAAATTTAAAGGGAAAATGGAGGTCCACTCAACTGTTATAGATAAAATAAACCAGTGATTGCAATAATTTGGAGTAAAATGTCACCAAGGCTCGTTTTGCCCAGAGTAGGATGAGGCTCCTGATATAATTTTAGAAACTTTTTATAATATGTGAATTAGTTCTATCCAGTCCACCTCTTTACAACCTATTCTTATCTTGTTCATTCTAATGTCTTCCCGATGATCTTTTCCCATTATGTTTGTCAGTCAACAGTGTCGGTGGAAACCTAATTGACTAGGGGAAAGGGGTAAATAAAAAAAAAGTTTTTCTATGAACTTGCCTACCATCTTCGCCTCTCATTCAAACTTATTTACACTTTCTGATCAAGACTTTAAAAATTTGATGTCCCTTGAAGCTAGTTGTGGTAGTCTTCCTCTCCAGTTTTTGAAAATTACATATATTCTTTCTTTAAGCTATTTAGAGTAGTCTTCCCCGTAAATATTTTGAAATTTGGATGCTTGTTGAAGCTATTTGGATATTGTATTTCTATAGCAAATTTTTGAAAATTGTATGATTCTATAAGATATTTTGATTGGTGCTCACCTTGAATTAAAATAAAAAATCTATTACTAAAGACGTTTTCATTTAAATTAGTCACCCCTGTGGAAAGTATTGAAATTAGAATGCAACTCTAAGCTATTTGTAGTTTTTTTTTAGCACTACGATATACTCTCAAATCGGGTTATACATTTATGTATAATAATGATTTTAAGAATATTATATTTAAAGGAAATGTACCTGCATTTACGTGGAGATGAGAGTGTAAAACCATTTATATATATAGTGATCCTCACCCTGATTTTTTTTTCTTACAATTAGATGCCTCTAAGCTATTTGAAATGATTTTCCTAAACTATTTTTTAAATTGTATTTGACTAGATGCTATTTGGAATGATAGTCAACCGGGTTTTAAATAGGTTTTACCTTAGAAATTTTTAAAAACCTTAGTTGCTTCTTGAATATATTTAGTTTGCTCCTCTGCTGAGTTTTTCTCAAAAATGAATTTCCTCTAAATCTAACAGATATTTGAGGTGAAATCGGTCCGACAACATTTTGAAAACTAGATCTTCTTGGAAGTTTTTCTGGAAATGTTTGATAATTAAATGCTTCTAGAGGATATTTGAAATGGTTTTCCACCAACAAATATCTGAATTTTTAATGCTTTCAGAAATTATTTAAAGTAGTCCTTACGTGAAAATATTTTAAAATTAAATGCATATATAAGCTATTTGGAGTGGTCCTCTATACATTTTTGGAATTTGGATTGCTCTACAATTTGTATGGAGTCCTCCTTGACTGATTCCCTGATTCCCTCGTCCCCCTTTACTCCCGCCATCACTGCCAATCATTACCTTGAACACGGTTCTTGTTTCTTCATCTTTTTTTATACCAAATTATTTTTCTAATTATTTTATAAATAAGCACATTTTAAAACTAACTATTGTAACACTAATTCTGTAAACATTTTATACAACAGATTTTGAAATTGAATGAGTTATTGGGTCTGAGACTAGGATTCAAATAAAAGCTAGTACTGTACTTTCAAAACTGGAATTCTAACGAATAGTGCACATTCAACCTCAAAATAAAATGTACCTAACTTGAGAGAGTTGCCGTACATCTGGTAGATTTAAATTATCATAAAGCGTACTTGATCTATTCATGTATGGACAGATAAAGCTAATTACTACTGTCATTATAAAAAGTGCTTAGTTTATGTGTCAATTATCTATCAGCAAAAACTATTGTTCAAAAATTGGGTTAGCGAGATATTTAGTTGAATTAAATGGCTACATTTTTAAAAGCTTTGCGTTAGTTTATAACCAATTTTATTAATGAAATAATTTAATGTGTTAGAATGAGGATGTTGCTAAGAGTAAATATACCCGCATTAGTATAAGAGGAGGATTAGAAAACCACAGGGAAATTCACAATCGAAAATCCACCTCTAATGCACTCTTCTCAGTATTCAAACAAGACCACCTCACCAAAAGTGATTCTTTCTGAGATTAACGCGTTATACCACATGACTACAAAAGTCTGTATTTGATTTTGTTAAAGTATAAAACACAAGTAATAATAGATTAAAATAAAATTTTCCATACATTTATTTTATTGTCTAAGACAATAATAAAATAACTTTAAAAGATTTTAAAAGCATAAACATTTTGTAAATGCGCGTATATGCGTACATATGGTGTATCTATAAGCTTCTCTGTATTATATTAACCTAATTGAACTGAACAATCAATTAAAATAAGTCTTTCATACGCTAATGGTTTTAGGATAAATTTAGAGGAAGTGCACCCACATTTACGTGGAAACCCTTTTTGGAAAGAGCACCCTCAGTACAACCGATATAGATTCGAGCCTTAATCTCCCCAACATCGGCAGTCTGGTCTACTGCGAGAGTGGGTCGTTAGACCATGTGACCACCGAGGTGGTTAATAAGTTATTATTAAAATGAATCATCGTTGGAAAGTTGTTGTTTCAATTTGGACACCCAAATTAGCTAACCAAATATTTGATTATAATTTTGTAAATTCTAAAATAACATCTTATGACAAGTTAAATACATTAATCAGAGCCAGTTGTGATGTAGCGTTATTGACGTGATAAATTATTGTTTAGTTATTTTGAGCTCGTTTAGAATAAATTTATTTTTAATTAGTTTTTCAGCCAATCAATGTGCTTTTTCTAGAGATTGGTTGAATTATACATTTCTTAAATCCAAATCATAAATTTTGTTTTGAATCTCGAATATTTAAAAATGTATAATATATTTAGTTAAAATTAAAATAATTAAGAATACATTTAAAAAAGGTTGTTTAAGGTTTGGTGTCACCGTTTTTTTTCTTGTTTTTTTTGCCATGCCAATTACATTTTTTCCCCTTTTTTGTGAGTTTGCTACCTATCCTACCAACTACATAAGTACTTAGAATTCCTTTTACAAGTTACTTAAAATAGTTATTTGAAGTAAAGGTATTTAATTGTATTCGAGATATTTTTTTAAGATTTTTATGAATCTTAACAATTTTTAATACCAAATAATTCAATGGATTCGATGAATTGTAGCCTCGAGCATCTTATCTCCAGTATTTTTTCTAATTTTTATTATCATTCTTTGTTATTAAATAGCTGAAGTTTTTCCAGAATTGTATAAGATCGATGTCGAAAACAAACATTTTTAGTTTAAAATAATACGAAGGAAGTTAGGAAATACGATAGACAGGAAGTGAGGTACGTTTCTTTCAATTCAACAATATTGTCTTGGAAGGAGATGGGATGTTCTTCAGCAAAGAAGACCACAAGTTCAGATGTTGTTTCCTAGATGGTGAGGGGAAAGGGGGTAACAAACTCGAGCTATAGGTTAACCAGGAGCTGATATTTCATGTATTGAAGTTGGATTGCATGTCAAAGGATGAGATATGACAAGGAGAGGAATAAATACGTGGATAACGTCGTGAACATTCACTGTGGAGATGGGGAGGGGGGCGTTTGACGGACAGTAAAATAGGGAACTCTAGACTTTCATATCAAAAGGAAGGGATAGGCCATTTTAGATCTGTTAAATGTTGTAGACGAATGGGTGAAGAAGATTTTTAATTTTTTTATTTGTATACAAATGTGTGAAAAGATTTTTTATTTGAGATATTTAACGTGCACTTACTGAAATAAATGATTATATATGCACACGAGAATTTATATTAGCGAGAATGAAAAAGGTATATCAATTTTGCCGAGAATTTTTTTACACATACCTTCCAGGGTTATTTTACATGCCACAATTATTGACATGGGACCGTCTCACCGAAGGATGTTTTGCTAAGGATATTTATCGCTCAATATAAATCTGACGACCTCATCTGGGTTAGAACCCACGAACAAGGAATCCTGAGGCGAACAATTTACCCCAAGACCACCAATATCAACTGTGAAAAAATAAACATTAAACCTTTTTAAGAATAAAAGAGCATGTATGACTCAATGTATGTGTTGCAGTCAAAACCAGTCTTTAGTTAGAATGCGTGTTCTTTAGTTAAAACTAGTTTATACTGAATGCCTTTGTTACAGCTAGAATTTCCTAGATATAACTAGAATTTACTGCTATACATGTTTGAATTTTAGATAAAACTATTTTTAACTTTGAACATTAAATAAAACTATTTTTAGCTAGAGAAACTTGTTTAGGGGAAATTATTCAATCAAAAGCAATTATGTGTTTGAGATTAAAAAATATTTGTATTGCTAAATACAATATTTATTGCTAATATTGGTCACACATCTATGTCATTAATATTAATTAAAGTAATATATAAATAATCATACACTAAAGGAACATTTTTAAGGAACATCACAGAGCCATGTCTACGATATTGATTAAAAAATGTGAAATGAAAATAATCATACATTAAAAATATATTAATTAATCTTATACATTTAACGAAAGTAGCTTGAGTCTTAATAAACAACAAACATAAAATAAAAAATAAAAAATGGAACAAGTAAGTTTACATTACTTGTTATTGCAAGGCAAACTATGGTGGCCTTTCGAGTTACACAGGTTGCCTTTTTTGGGCTGCCTATACTTCCCCACTTACCAATAAAGCCAACGACAAGTAGAGAAATCTTTGGCTGATTTGTTATGCGAGTTACAGGTTGTTTGCACAGACACTTATCCTTGTTGCATGAAACTTAACATGTATGACTTGGGACATTTGAATTAGTTGTACAAAATACATGGTTATCGTTGTCAGTTGCCCGACTCAGAATATCCACCTTGACAGAAACGCCAAGCTAGGTCACCTGAGAAAGGGCTGATTTGTTTTGTAAGTTACAGGCAGCAGTTATTAGCCCTTCTCCTCATGGAATGGTGGTGAAAAAAAAGATGGGTGATTACATTTTTATGAGTGATGGAATGCGTGTGGAATTGTGAATGAATGGTTTTCTAGTGAAGGGAAGGATTTTTTTTCTTAGGATCAAGGAGGATTGGGTTAAGGAGTTGTTTTACCGTTATACCATTTTACCATTTATCATTTTGCCGTTTTACCGTTTACCATCTTACCTCTTTACCGTGTTGTATTTTTATCGTGATACCGTTTTCCCGTGTTTCCTTTTTACTGTGGCACCTTTCACCGTGTTGTCGTTTTACCGTTTTACCGTGTTACTGTTTACCTTCCTACTACAGTCTTGGTCTTTTGTATGTCCTTTCTTTTTGTGGGTCGTAGTTCCCTAATGATCTTATAGTGGGTTTCTCATGATTTGCTGCTTGTTCATAAAATCAGTTTCTTTTTTCCTGGAAGAGCTCTGTGAGTGTTTTGTTTTGGGTCATGGCGTGTAGATGCTCAGTCCTTGTCCGTATGTCTACTCCAGTTATTGTCGGGAGTATCTGATTTTGAATTGTCTGTAGTTTGTTGAGTAGAGTCTTGGCTGCATATCCCCATACTACACAGCCATAGAGTATGATTGGCTGTATTACACATTTTAAAATCGTAAGTTTAGTTAGTTGGCTTAGTTGGATTCCTTTAAGCAGTGGGTAAAGTTGGATGAATACCGCATTCGCTTTCTTGCTGGTTTCAGTGATATGTTTTGCCCATGTTAACTTCTTGTCTATGTGTATTCCTAAGTATTTAGTGTCAGTTTTGAATGGTATTTCTTCTTCGTATATTGTAAGGTTGTCCGGCGGTACCTGTCTTCTTCTGGATACGACTAGGGCAGTAGATTTTGTTGCGTTTACTCTGATTCTCCATTTAGACAGCCAGGATTCAAATATCTTTAGGTATCTTTGGATTGCTAATGACTCGTAGTAGATGTTCCTTTCTCTCGTATAGATCAAGGTATCGTCAGCAAAAAGTCTTATCTTCATTTTCGGCTTGGTTGGGACGTCTGCCACGTAGATGTTATATAGGAAGGGAGCCAGCACTGACCCTTGCGGTACTTCCGCCTCTGCTTGTACTTTTCCCGATAGTGTTCCCTCGACAGAGACTTGGAATGTTCTGTCGTGCAGGTAGCTGTATATTAGTTGAATAACACCTCGTGGGAAGTTGAAACTTATAATTTTTTGAATGAGGGCGAGATGCCACACCTTGTCGAACGCTTTTTCCACATCAAGCAATATGGCTATTAGATATTCTCGCTTATTGAAACTGTCTGTAGCGTCTTCAATGTAGTTTAATAGTGAATGAATGGTTGAGTGGTGTCTTTTGAAGCCAAATTGAAGGTCCGGTATTATCTTGTGTTCTTCTGAGTGTCGTTTTAGTCTTTTTAGGATCAGTATTTCAAATTATTTGCCTGTCGTGTTTAGTAAACTTATAGGACGTCTATTTTGGGGAAAGATGCCGTTTTTGCTTGGCTTTGGTATGGTTACCACCTTGGCCTCTTTCCAGATATTTGGGAAATAGGCAATTCTGATGGCTGCATTGAATACATGTGTAAGTTGGGCTATTGATATTTCAGGTATGTTCCTGTTCTGTGACGGGGGCTGGTATATCTGCTATGGGTCTTTGGATGAAGTCGTTAACTGATCTGGTGACGTCTCTTTGAAGTTTTTATCTTGTATGAGATTAGGTTTAAGTTGATCCTCTAATGTTAGCGCTATGATTTTAGCTTTGTCCACGTTGGTGTAGACTATCCCCGTTTCCCGTGAATGGCAGGCGTGTTTGATCTTTTCGAAGTCCCTTTGAGTAATTTGGTTAGGGTCCAGGCTTTCTGCAGGTTGGTGGCTGTGTCAGTAACGAATGTATTATAGTTGGTTTTCCTGATTTGATTGACGGTTCTTTTTACTAATGCTTTGAGTCTATTGTATCTGGTGCGTTCGTGTGGAGTTCCTAACCTCTGCCAGTCCCTACGCGCCTCCCTTCTTAGGGCTAGCAAGTAGTTTAGTTTCGGATGGTCAGTTCTTAAGTCTTGGTGTTTCTAGAAGGTTGTAGTGTGGAGCTTGTATGTTTCTCGTAGTGTTGTAGTGAATAGGTCTATGGCCGTGTCGATGTCTTGTTCTGTATGTATGTCTATGTTTCTTGGTAGGGCTTCTTGTAGATCCGATCTGTATTTCTTCCAGTTGGTCGTGGTTATTGTTGGCTTGCGCCAGTTGGTTTGGTGCTCTAGACTGACTTCCCATTCACATAGTAGTGTGTTATGGTCTGAGTCGAGATCTTGAAGTACTGTTAGGGTGTCTGGAAATATTTATAATTTGGTTGCAACACTTCCGGTCTATGGAGATAGTTCCCGGGATAGAAGGTGGGTGTATCTGGTGCTATTACGATGTAATCTGTTTCATTCGAGTGCTCCTCCAGTATTCGTCCATTCCTGTCAGTCATCTGACTGTTCCATAGTGTATTTTTACTATTTAAGTCACCGCCTTTGAAATAGTTGTTGGATGACGTAAAATTGTCCAAGTCATGTTTTAGTAGAACTTTGGACTGAGGGTTGTAAGCAGCAATAAAGTTGGTGTGTCCGGTTTTTGTATTGACTGCTACTGCTGTGGCCTCAAGATTTTCTGTATTGTGGATGTCTGCCCTATAGTGGGGTAGATGGCCTTTTATAAGGACAGCTGTACCACCTCCCCTTCCGTGTTTTCTGTCCATTCGGTAAATATTGTATCGTGTGATGTTCAGTCTTTTATTTGTCTGTAGGTGCGTTTCGCATATGAGAGCCAGGCGAATTTCATAGGTTCTTAAAAGGTCTTTGAGTTCGTGTTTCTGCTTAAATATTCCATTGGCAATCCATATAAGAATTCTGAGTTAATTTTTGTCTATAGTTTATGCTTTAATCGTCATTGGTATCAAAATAAAAGTCAGTGGTTACTTCAATTATTATCGTAAGTTTGGACATTTTATCTTCTGCCTGTTTAATTTTTGTTGTATAAGTTTTGAGATGTTTAAGTGGACCGCATATAATCATCTCTTTAAAGATCGTTAATATTTCTTTAAAGTCAAGTGGGGTCGTTTGTTCTTGTTCCTTCGGTTGTTGTGAGACGTTCCGTCTGTTAAGCAGGGTGTCTCTGCATGATCGGGGTGACGTGCTAGAGTTGGTTGGTGGCGTAGTTTTGCTTGGTAGTGGAGGTAAATCGTTTTTTATTGGTGTCACCTTTTGTGTGAAGGTAGATGTTTTTTTTGTTTTTTTGCTGTTTTTGGTCGATTTTTTTCTCTATAATTTTTTGGTACTTAGGGAATTTGGAATAGTTTGTGGTGTAGTTTACTCCACAGATCACACACATTTAGCTGGAGTTGAGGCGTCTTTTTTCTGGTGATCCGAGGTTAAATGCGGCGTAAGGCATTTGACACACCTCGGATTGTTGGCACAGTTGTTTTTTGAATGACTGATTTTCCCGGCACCTATGGCATTGTAGAATGTAGTTTTGTGATTGTACGTAATGTTCTATTTTAACTCTGGTGTTATTAATGTAGTTTTCCTGGAAGAGTTTGTAATTTTCGTCAGTTCTTGTGAGAGTGCAAATGAAGATTGGTAGTAGTTTGATGTTATCTTGTATATTATTTTCTGTCTGTTTTCTTGATGTAAATTGCCTGACGTCAGATGCTGTGTAGCCCATTGTATGTAGCTCCTCTTTGATTTCATCAGTTGCCATATTGGGTGGGAGCCTCTTGATGACAATTTTTAGGGGCTTGTCTCTCTGGAGCGTAAATGTATAATATTTTTGTCCAGCTTGTTTGAGAAAGGATTGAAGAGCCTTGAAGTCCTCGAGGGTTGAAGTATGTATTTTGAGTCCGTCTTTTATGAAAAATATTTTAAAAGATTCCGTCATGTTTGTCTTCGTGGTCTTTGATATTTTTGAGAAGTTTGTCTTCCCTGCTACGACTATATGTGGTATTTTAGGTTTTGATTTTTGAGATTCGGAGCTGTTTTCGGAGATGTTTTCACTAGCGTTTTCACTTGATACTTCTATGGTTTCCATAGGTTCTTCTCGAGCTGACAGTGCCTCGTATTGATTGGTCACTCTAATTGCTTTTAGAGGTTTGTCTTCTTTCGCTTTGAATAGTAACTTCTCTTTAAGATAGTTGCTTCGATGAATTCATTGTCCTCCGTTTCATCGTCAGTCAGTTCCACATTAACGTCCTCCTCAAGATTTCTAGACTAGTCCTGGGTTTGATGTCTTTTCTGTTGCACGCGTACGTGTTCAGTAATCTTGTCCATTTTTTATTGTTTTGGCCCTAAGAAGGCTCGACAACAGATTAGTCAGATTTTGTTGTTTATGTAAGTATTAGGTTTGTCACTTGTCTTACTAGATTGTAGTTTGTCTGTGGTATGCCCACTTGTAGAGTGCTCACCTTTCAGCCGATGTCCACCGAGAATTGAAGTATATTTCCAGAAATTAAACTTGTGAAAAACAGCTCAACAATCCACTGCGTTCCGTCGACCGTAAGTCCGTATATACCGTGTCATAAACGGGTCACTCATTGCCTTTTTTCTAACCAAAGCACCTTTTTGATATACACACCTTCTTGCACACCCAGCGAACCCATCATTGGTCTGTTTCTAATGCTACTGTCTTGGCAGCAGTTCTTAGAGATAAATTTGTCTCTGGCACTTCTTCTAGTAGCAAGAATTTTTCTTTGGACACGTCAAATTTGGACCTGAAAAAGCACATGTAGTTAGCTCACTTAAAACGTTATTAGATATTTAATAGGAGCTTCTACGCACTGTGCATATTATAGTAAAAATATTAAACCTTAAAACATTAATAAATTACTGGCATAGCTAGCAACATTAAATACTGTTACATTTTCAGGGCTTTGAACCAAGGAGCCACTGAAAGTGTTTGCGACGACAATCTTCCCTAATTATTGAAATCATTTCAACAATACATACCTCCAATATAATTTATCGAGTATCCCATATTTCGTTCCAATCTGGTGCAAACCCCATTAATCCTTTTGAAGAACCACTTCAATAATATTGCATAGATCTGCTTTTGCTCTGTAGACATCAGGAATTGATATAATTACATTCTCAGTGATTTATACAGGAGCATGTATTGAATCCGAAGCCAATTTCATTCTCTTGGCCTGTTTTGTTAAGTTTTCATGAGCTTTTTGTCTAGCTATTGTTATTTGGGATTGTCGATTCACATTAGCTACAACTTCTGGAACCTTGTCACTTGTTGGAATTATTTGAGGCTCTGCACTCGTAATAGCTACAGCTTCTGGGTTTTCTTGACTGGCTGCTGCTGTAGTTGGAGACTGTCCACTTGTACTAGCTACAGCTTCTGCGTTTTCTTGTCTGGCTGCTGCTGTAGCTGGAGACTGTCCACTGCTACTAGCTACAGCCGTTACTTCCTCTGAGTCATGCTATATTTCCACATCATAAGGGGCTTCCATTTTCTTCATCTATAACATTAATTTTATTTAAAGCCTCTTTAAGATCATCTTCATCTCATATCTCCTTATTAACATCTAGAGGCAAACTCTAAGTCATAACCCTTACTCGTGGTTCTGTACCAAACATGACCTTATATGGCAATTGCTTAAAACCAGTTTGCATGTCGATCAGATCATCTTGGCAACTGCTGTTCATTTCTGAATGAAGTATAGGTTTCGAAAACAACCTCCCCTTTCTTCATACTCTTTTTACACTGACAAATTTTGCACTTAGACAGAAAAATATTTATCATTTCTATTGTTATGTTCGCATATTTTCTTGAAGTTCCAGTTTTTAGTCTGTCTTGACCTCCATGATCAACGGCCACATGAGCTGCTTCAATAATATCAAAAATTTCGTCTACATATAATTAGTAATTCATAGGCTCTTTTTATGTCACTAACTTTCGCGTCCCACAAATATTAATAACCTTGATTTAATCTTCTGTACTGTTTCTTTTTTCAGCTAATTGTGCTTCTTCAATTTCGTCCACTAATTTATCGTAGGTTTCTTTTGTCATAACATTGTAGTGGTATTTTTTCGTTTTGTTTTTTGTTAATCAATGTGTAATATCTTTTTTAAAAATTCTTTTTTCTATCGCGTTTCTTGATTTAGATCTGCCATGAAAAATGCGTACGAGTCCATCTATACGTGCTTAGCGGAAAACTAACTGAGGGAGTTTGCGCAGGCGGGTGGCGTTTCGACCGACTCCCCTCACCCGAGTCAGGCGACGCCGCTCAACCAATCAAAGTCGTTCTAATACTTTACGTGTAAGCTAAATGTACCTTGATTTTAGTCAAACCAGTTTTAACTGAGTCATGTTTCAAAACGCATTTTGTCTAGTTAAAACCAGTTTTAACTGGCATACATTTTTTTACCAGCAGTGAATTCTAGTTGTAACAAAGGTATTCAGTGTAATCTAGTTTTAACCAGTAAGAGCGCGTTCTAACTAAAAACGGGGTTTCATTGTAATATGTGGATGTTGTTGAAGCGAAGGATGGGCAAGTGTGGAGCAAGATAGTGAGTATGGATTAAGTACGGAGTTGTTTTTTGAGCTATTTGAACCCTGTAAGGGAAAGGCGTGATTAAATGTGTGTATGTAAGCTTATTTATTATTTCTTAACCTAATATTAAAAAAAACAGGTTTAAACGGTTAAAAAAAACTATGAATGCAGCAACAGTTGTGAAATGAGTCGCGCACAATTGGCTTGAAAATATTAAAATGTTGGATCTTGTCAACCGTTTGTAATTCGGTAGCATCACTTCACCTTTTACAGAACATAGAACACTTTCATGCAAACAATTTATTTTTTTAATATTCAATTTTAGTCTCACTTCGCCCTTGATGCACATATAAAAATAACAATCAAAAAATAGTAAAATATTAATAACTTTGTCCGCAAAAAATGTGTGTTTGTATTTTCTAACGACTCTTTCTATAAAAAAAATATTAGAATGTGGATCTAATTTCACGTATTCAAACAAGAAGTAGTGTGACCTGAAGCTTTCTCTTAAGATATATACTATCAATATATATAAAATATCATAAGTATTAAAGTGAATAATTTTAAACCCTGACTGTTAATAATGTAATTGTAGTTTTCTGAGGGTTCTCTCCAAATTTACTGTCAATATATAGCTTTTAAAAGGTAGAACTGGCTTTACTTTTGTTCGTCTTCTAACGAATTGCAATTTTATATATCTGTATTTTAAATATTTTATTGATTTTAACATATTATTTAGTTTTATATAGTCTTGATAGATATTCTCTGTTGACAATTTTTATTTAAATAAATATCTGCAATGGGAGTAGGGATTAACACTCATTGTTGGCTTCCAAATTACACTGTTGTATTATGTGAAAGTAGTGGATGAAATGAGAGTTCTGGGCCACTTTCTCCCCATAAGGTTAACATTGATCCACCACACAGAATGTGGTGGATCACTTTCTCCCGGTGGTGGATCACTTTGTACCGAGGGGGGGAACCCCGAATCAAGATATTACCTGTAAACATCCCTAGCACGACCACCTATTCCAGCATGACCTTGAACAAGTTTGTACTCGCTCCCCGGCTTTGTAAACAACAAACATATAGACCGTTTTCTGTATGAAGAGTAATAATTGAGTATGAAAATGTCATAGTCCATTTTTTGATATGAATGACCCGAGATAGTATTGTTATCGCAAACTGTGGTGGATCACTTTGTGCCGGGGGAAACCCCGAATCAAGATATTACCTGTAAACATCTGTGAATGTTGTTGCATGATCAGTCGCGGATCGGGAAAAAATATTTGAGGAGGAGAAGGCGGGTGGTAAACCAGATGTTTCTTCTACTACTATGCCCGACACCTCGTTCCAGCCCTCGGGTGTGACGCGTTGTTATTGTAAACATCGTGAACATATAGTCCGTATTTGTGTATGAAGGGTGATATCTGAGTATAGATCATTTTCTGTATGAAGGAGTCGCGGATCGGGAAAAAATATTTGAGGAGGAGAAGGCGGGTGGTAAACCAGATGTTTCTATTACATTATTCATTGAATACAACTTTTATGAATCACTAAAATTTTATTATAATATTACTACGTATTGGTTGTTACTCGTTTAGCCGTTTAATAAAACGTTTCCCAGGAGGCACTGCGAGGAAGCGAGTAACGTCACCTCCCGCCTATAACTAATTTTAACTAAACTATTTAATTTTGATAAAGCCGTGCTGTTTCACCTGATGAAATCAGGCTATGATACTCACAAGCACTCGAGCTTTTTACATAATAAAACATTTATTACAAAGGTTAACACACAAAGTTACTTTTCAATATACTTAAACATAAATGGTAGATTTTATTTTTTATGTCTCCATTGGTGAGCACAAATGTCTTATTTTGTAGTGACCGTATGCAAGAGTGTCGCATCCATTATCTAAAATATAGCGTTTGTCATCTCCTGGTGAAAGTGCAAGTTAATTCAAAGAGATACTGTACAATTGATGTTTCTCACTTCTTATCATGGACATATTGGCGTAGTGTAAAATCCCCTGCTTTAAACACTTTTTATAATGACCATGCTTAATTTTCTTTTTGAGAGTTGTTTTTGATACGCCTTTACCAACTTTTTTCTCCTCAAGACTCTCCTTTTGAATGGAGTAAAGTTTCTGTCGAAGTCCCACAAACTCTCGAATACACTCTCCATTCATCTCATCCTTCATTTTACCCAGAGCTTTTTTATTGCGCACACTGTGTAAAAAATGTGTTTCTGGATAGTCTGAAGTGTCGAATCGGTCTATATTATCAAACATATCCGCATACACATTTTCTGTTTTCAGTTCGTAGCAGAGGGAGTCTGTGTCTGTGAATAAGAGCTTTGCATTTTGTCCATATTTCCTCTTAACATAATTATAATGAAAGTTATACATGATAACCTTGCTTATATCTAAGATTGCAAAGCCTGCATAGATAGGCTTATTCAAAAGTAGGCTTATTTTTCTCATGTGAACCCCAACTAACTCATCCGTGAAGATTGTATAAGCAATAAATGCTGGTGAAGCAATACGCTTCTTTAGTCTTTTTTCATTATTTAGTAATTGTACATTCACACGATGTCTTTGATTTTCCATCGACTTCCCGAATACCGCATTGTTCATGAGTTTAAAAAAGTCCTTTTCAAATCCATTTATTGCATTTTTTCGTCGGGATGTATTAAAATCAATATACGGCTTCAACCAAGCACTCTGATTGAAAGTTAGGACTCGGTGTATCTTTTGAAGCTTCATACCCAAGGAAATATACAGATTTAAATTACGGTAGTGTACCACATAATTTTGTTTACTGTTTAGGTTGGGCACTAGCTTTTCGGTTTTCCCGCCGGTGGGAGAGTTCAGCTTGGATTGTATATACTTAGAGAATGGGGATAACATCTCAGGAGTAACTATAACTTTTTCAGGAGCAAGTGGATAGTCACTGTGCTCGTCATGAATTTCTTCCGGGTACTCTAGATCCACTTCTAATATATAGCCCACAGTGCTATCATCAGAAACTGAAATTATATTGAGCTCTGCTATTTCAGTCTTGTTCAACCACCTAAAATTACTCTGAGGAAGACAATCAGACATAACAGTTCCGTATAAATTATTACAATCCCAGTATGTGATATACCTCACCTCCTTTTCAGGATTAAAATCCAACATATCGGGGTTGTTTGCTTCAGAATGCCTATTAGAAATCATAGAAACCCCACCACGTATCCCCTTTTCAATGAATAAATGCATTTCAATGTCAGTCAACAGCTCCAACTCAACCTTGGTCATCTTTAAAAATGCCGCCCATGCTAGTCCAGGGCTTGTGCAAAAATGTAGACAGTCTAATTTATAATACTCAAAACATAAAGAGCGAAAGTATTCGAAGACGTCTGCTAAAAGTAGAACATCACTTAAAACGTATAAATTTTGATAATCTTCCATAGTATTCATTTCAAAGTTTTCCCACACAGTTTTAGCACGAGCGTAGTCACTTTCTGAAATATGTTCTTGTTGTATCTGATTATAGAATGCAGATTTTGGTGGTAATTGACTATCTTTCAGTTTACTGCTGCAATCCATGTAGTCGTAAGGGAACACACCTTTTCGTAGCAGTAGATCTACTTTATCAAAAGGGATATTTTCATGGAATATTTTAAATTGAGTTTTCCCAACATGTAACAAATTTTCAGTCAATTTTTCAAGAGATGTGCTTAAAAACTGGAACGAGTCAATAAATTGTAAATAGCCAAGACTGAATGAGATATATTTCTCCATATTGTTTGGGATACATGATATTCTTCTGTCTGTAAACTTCCCAATTTTCTGCATGATAATATGGGCGTCATAATTTTTTAAATTGTGTAAAATGACGGGTATTCTCTTGGTATATTGAAACTGAATATTGCACATACTATGAGATGCACCCCGATAAGCTCCACTGAGATGACAGTGGTCACGGACGCGGTCTTGACCCAACTCTTTCTCGCAGATACTACATACACTAGCCGAAATAAATTCATTTTCTTGTTCAGGGGTGATGCGCATAGGGACGACATTTTTCTTCATCTCGATGATCATGGTTTCTTCTTCAACAAGTTTATGAAGAAAGGTATCCACAACATTTTCACCACTATAGACAACAGGAGGTTTCACACATTTACCTTCCGAATCAACTATTACATATGCAAATCCTGATGGCTCATGCTTCGTCATTTTTGTAGTTGATGAGTGATTAGGGTTAGGTACACACCCTGATATTTTAATATTAAAACACTCAAAATCTGCATAAATCACATACGGGATTTTTAACATATGTTTATATGTCGAAAATTTTAATATTTTATCCTCCTCCTTGGGCATCTGTATCTTCTGAGCATTAAAATCAGCACACCGCTCACTATGCTCATCCCTGAGATTTTCATTAAAAAATCTATGCAAGCAATATTTGCAATAGTATGCTTCACCATTGTGACCGGTCAGTGAGCTTAGCAATCTGCTGAAGTTCTTAATAAGACAATAATGTCCCCCATCAACATTTGAAAGAAACAACAAATCCACGTGATTATCACGACTGACCTTAGTTATCCTTAAAGGAAATATTTCCCCTTGGTAGCCGTACACATTAATAGATACATTATTTTGTTTTTCAAACTTAGTTATTTGTGGTATTTGCACAGGATATTCAATACCATCCATATTTAGTTTACCTTCCAGTGATATATACTTACTCACTCGATAAGCGTGCTGGTCAGCTGGATATAGAAATGCTAGCACAGACCAAAGAAAACATTTACTGTCAGCATTTCTTATATTAATTAAGGCATGTTTATTTCTCAACTCTTCTGGTAATGGAATATAGCTGGAAGCAGCTAAAGGAACATATTTAGCTAGTTTAAGCTCTAAGTATTTCACACGATCCTCAGACCAACCGCTTCCTTTGTGATGGAAAGAAGAAGCTGCTTCAATCATATAAATGCATGCATCCTCAATCTGTGTTTTTAATTCGTCCGGACTTAGAGTGACGATACACTTACTGCGAAAGTAAGGGGTGATTGTTTCATCTCCCTCCTCACCAACACGAGAGTACTCTACACAGGCGGATGTATACCATTTTAGATTACCCATTAAACTAAGCTGTTTGGTAAGCGTTGCTTCCAACTTCCTTTTAATTTCGTTAGTAAAGACTAAAAATAGCGAGTCTTTCGAGGGAGAGATCTTGATGATTTTGACTGTACCATTCAAAGCTTCTGAAAAATTACAGGGGTCGTAATCTTCATCAATATCGAGATTCTCAATAGATTCCTGCTCTCTTGGTTTTGAAACGCTGGCAACATTCCCCAGTGAAGTTGTAGTACAGTTCTTTAGCTTGTGTCGTAATAGACTATCCCACCGTGCAAATATTTTACTACATTTATCACACTCGAATGACTTCACCTCACGACTATGTGAAGAAACATGTCGCTGTAAGCTGTCACTCCGACTAAAAACTTGTCCACACTCATCACACTTTTTAAGTCCACTCCCGTGTTGTAAACGCATATGACGTGCCAGGTTGGTAAGCTTGGTAAAAGATTTTGAACACTTCTTACATAGGAAGACCATTTTAATCAAGCGTGTTGTATGAAAATCAACAGATAAAATATTAACTATAGAGTTGTGTTTTATGAGAATAAATAGATAAAATCTTAATGATAGTTCACTTGAAAATTATTTTCACAATATCTTCTCTAGACGTGGAAGTTAAATTTCACACAAGAAAAGACGAGAATTTGATGAAATTCTTGAATGAGTGTGACAAATGTTAAGATCCTTATATTGAATTATAAACACTATTTATCTGTGAGTAATAAGATATGTGTGTGTGTACAATTATTACACCTCCAAATGGTACACCTAGAAATAAAATCGTGTTACAGTCTGAATCCTTCAATATTTCACTATAAATTATTAAGATATATCCAACTTTCGTTCTGTGCCATCTAGTGAGGAAAATTGGTACTTATAATTTCTCGATGTCTTGTGTTAACCCGTACATATAAGTATTAAACAATTATATCCATCACTACTCATACAATAATTTAATTACACTAATGGAGTAGGATAAGGAAAGTTATATTTTAAAAAATCTAGAACATTTACCTCTTATTATAACAACATCCCTGGCGAGGATAATCTTGAATTTAGAGGAAGTTAGCCAGCATTTGCGTGGAGGGAGGATGGAAAATCATTTGAGGAAAGCCACCTCAGTTCATCCAACCGAGATTCGAACCTCAATCTCCCCCGTCGTAGGTAGTATACGGATAGAGGTAGTATTGTAACATGTTAGACGTATTGAGAGAGAGAGGGGCTATTTGATCATAGACCCTTCCCAGGATCACAATAGTACCCACATTTGGGTGGAGGGAGAGTTTGAAATAATGTAGGGAAAATACCCTCAGTTTAATAGAGTTGTGAATGAAAACGATCTATACACATCTCTACGAAAATAGTTAATTATTCCTTGTTCACAAAGGTCGATTTTGGTATGAAGTTTTGATAAAATAATTTATAACTTTAATTTTCTTAACACGATGATATCAACACTTGTTGAATAACTGTCAAGGTTGTCCTGGAATTTAATGCTCGAAACTATATTTTGTTGACATAGTAAATAACATTCACACACACACACACACAAATAATATTAGTCACTTAATTATTAAGCCAAAAATGATAGGAAATGTACCTATATTTGCATGGAGGGAGAATGGAAAGTCCATAGGAAAACCTTCCTTAATAGACTTGGTGCTGATGAAGGAATCTATAATATATAAGTGGCGTGGATATGTTTATCAAATTTATTAAAACGTATAATACTCACAGAATCTCCCAGCGTTCTACATGTCTAGGCTGAATAAAGAGAATTTATCTCATTTTTCCTGATTTGGAAGTGGAAAACGATTAATGAAAATTTACCCCAAAAATAAATAAATTAAATAAAATAACTTGCTGAGGGATCAAATCCAGACCTTCCCATAATCTGTTTCTAAAATGACATGTGCCAAGGGTCCAATGACGGGTGCCACTGACAATTCGGGGTTCGAGACCCCAGATCCAAGACCCCGGACCCGAGATCAAGTGTTTTGAAGCTCGCTCGACACTCGGTGGGATTCAAACCCTGGACAGGATCATAATCAAACAGCCAGTAAAGTAAATGTTTCAGCAATGTGTTTAATATTATTTACTCGTCAAGTCCGAAAACGAGTATGACCTTGCATAATGTTTCTGTCGCAAAGGTCTGTCTTGTTGGTTTCCACCAATCCCCCCAGGCATTGATGATTTCTTCCATTAGATAGCCGAATATAGCAGGACAAAAACATGTTTGAATAACAACTCAATTAGCAACTAGACTCGGGGTGATTACAAACACCCGGATAGGGAAAAGGTTTTGAAAAAACAACTTTTGGTGAACTTGTAGAGTATATATAGTGTTGGGGAGTTTACTTTGCAGGTATTGGATAGAACAAGAGATCCTGCGAACCTGTTAACTGTGAAGTTGATATAGGCATAGCATATCCAGTTAAAATCTTCAAAGTTTTAGTAGAAAGATTATCGTGCAAGTGTTAAACTAACGAATTTGCATATCTTCCTTCAACAACGAAGAGCTGTCACTGATATACAACGGGATCTTCATACATCTCGTTTGAAGGTTGGTTTAAACTTTGATTATTTATTATTTTTTATCCTTGACGAGTAAATAATATTAAACACATTGCTGAAACATTTACTTTACTGGCTGTTTGATTATGATCCTGTCCAGGGTTTGAATCCCACCGAGTGTCGAGCGAGCTTCAAAACACTTGATCTCGGGTCCGGGGTCTTGGATCTGGGGTCTCGAACCCCGAATTGTCAGTGGCACCCGTCATTGGACCCCTTGGCACATGTCATTTTAGAAACAGATTATGGGAAGGTCTGGATTTGATCCCTCAGCAAGTTATTTTATTTAATTTATTTATTTTTGGGGTAAATTTTCATTAATCGTTTTCCACTTCCAAATCAGGAAAAATGAGATAAATTCTCTTTATTCAGCCTAGACATGTAGAACGCTGGGAGATTCTGTGAGTATTATACGTTTTAATAAATTTGATAAACATATCCACGCCACTTATATATTATAGATTCCTTCATCAGCACCAAGTCTATTAAGGAAGGTTTTCCTATGGACTTTCCATTCTCCCTCCATGCAAATATAGGTACATTTCCTATCATTTTTGGCTTAATAATTAAGTGACTAATATTATTTGTGTGTGTGTGTGTGAATGTTATTTACTATGTCAACAAAATATAGTTTCGAGCATTAAATTCCAGGACAACCTTGACAGTTATTCAACAAGTGTTGATATCATCGTGTTAAGAAAATTAAAGTTATAAATTATTTTATCAAAACTTCATACCAAAATCGACCTTTGTGAACAAGGAATAATTAACTATTTTCGTAGAGATGTGTATAGATCGTTTTCATTCACAACTCTATTAAACTGAGGGTATTTTCCCTACATTATTTCAAACTCTCCCTCCACCCAAATGTGGGTACTATTGTGATCCTGGGAAGGGTCTATGATCAAATAGCCCCTCTCTCTCTCAATACGTCTAACATGTTACAATACTACCTCTATCCGTATACTACCTACGACGGGGGAGATTGAGGTTCGAATCTCGGTTGGATGAACTGAGGTGGCTTTCCTCAAATGATTTTCCATCCTCCCTCCACGCAAATGCTGGCTAACTTCCTCTAAATTCAAGATTATCCTCGCCAGGGATGTTGTTATAATAAGAGGTAAATGTTCTAGATTTTTTAAAATATAACTTTCCTTATCCTACTCCATTAGTGTAATTAAATTATTGTATGAGTAGTGATGGATATAATTGTTTAATACTTATATGTACGGGTTAACACAAGACATCGAGAAATTATAAGTACCAATTTTCCTCACTAGATGGCACAGAACGAAAGTTGGATATATCTTAATAATTTATAGTGAAATATTGAAGGATTCAGACTGTAACACGATTTTATTTCTAGGTGTACCATTTGGAGGTGTAATAATTGTACACACACACATATCTTATTACTCACAGATAAATAGTGTTTATAATTCAATATAAGGATCTTAACATTTGTCACACTCATTCAAGAATTTCATCAAATTCTCGTCTTTTCTTGTGTGAAATTTAACTTCCACGTCTAGAGAAGATATTGTGAAAATAATTTTCAAGTGAACTATCATTAAGATTTTATCTATTTATTCTCATAAAACACAACTCTATAGTTAATATTTTATCTGTTGATTTTCATACAACACGCTTGATTAAAATGGTCTTCCTATGTAAGAAGTGTTCAAAATCTTTTACCAAGCTTACCAACCTGGCACGTCATATGCGTTTACAACACGGGAGTGGACTTAAAAAGTGTGATGAGTGTGGACAAGTTTTTAGTCGGAGTGACAGCTTACAGCGACATGTTTCTTCACATAGTCGTGAGGTGAAGTCATTCGAGTGTGATAAATGTAGTAAAATATTTGCACGGTGGGATAGTCTATTACGACACAAGCTAAAGAACTGTACTACAACTTCACTGGGGAATGTTGCCAGCGTTTCAAAACCAAGAGAGCAGGAATCTATTGAGAATCTCGATATTGATGAAGATTACGACCCCTGTAATTTTTCAGAAGCTTTGAATGGTACAGTCAAAATCATCAAGATCTCTCCCTCGAAAGACTCGCTATTTTTAGTCTTTACTAACGAAATTAAAAGGAAGTTGGAAGCAACGCTTACCAAACAGCTTAGTTTAATGGGTAATCTAAAATGGTATACATCCGCCTGTGTAGAGTACTCTCGTGTTGGTGAGGAGGGAGATGAAACAATCACCCCTTACTTTCGCAGTAAGTGTATCGTCACTCTAAGTCCGGACGAATTAAAAACACAGATTGAGGATGCATGCATTTATATGATTGAAGCAGCTTCTTCTTTCCATCACAAAGGAAGCGGTTGGTCTGAGGATCGTGTGAAATACTTAGAGCTTAAACTAGCTAAATATGTTCCTTTAGCTGCTTCCAGCTATATTCCATTACCAGAAGAGTTGAGAAATAAACATGCCTTAATTAATATAAGAAATGCTGACAGTAAATGTTTTCTTTGGTCTGTGCTAGCATTTCTATATCCAGCTGACCAGCACGCTTATCGAGTGAGTAAGTATATATCACTGGAAGGTAAACTAAATATGGATGGTATTGAATATCCTGTGCAAATACCACAAATAACTAAGTTTGAAAAACAAAATAATGTATCTATTAATGTGTACGGCTACCAAGGGGAAATATTTCCTTTAAGGATAACTAAGGTCAGTCGTGATAATCACGTGGATTTGTTGTTTCTTTCAAATGTTGATGGGGGACATTATTGTCTTATTAAGAACTTCAGCAGATTGCTAAGCTCACTGACCGGTCACAATGGTGAAGCATACTATTGCAAATATTGCTTGCATAGATTTTTTAATGAAAATCTCAGGATGAGCATAGTGAGCGGTGTGCTGATTTTAATGCTCAGAAGATACAGATGCCCAAGGAGGAGGATAAAATATTAAAATTTTCGACATATAAACATATGTTAAAAATCCCGTATGTGATTTATGCAGATTTTGAGTGTTTTAATATTAAAATATCAGGGTGTGTACCTAACCCTAATCACTCATCAACTACAAAAATGACGAAGCATGAGCCATCAGGATTTGCATATGTAATAGTTGATTCGGAAGGTAAATGTGTGAAACCTCCTGTTGTCTATAGTGGTGAAAATGTTGTGGATACCTTTCTTCATAAACTTGTTGAAGAAGAAACCATGATCATCGAGATGAAGAAAAATGTCGTCCCTATGCGCATCACCCCTGAACAAGAAAATGAATTTATTTCGGCTAGTGTATGTAGTATCTGCGAGAAAGAGTTGGGTCAAGACCGCGTCCGTGACCACTGTCATCTCAGTGGAGCTTATCGGGGTGCATCTCATAGTATGTGCAATATTCAGTTTCAATATACCAAGAGAATACCCGTCATTTTACACAATTTAAAAAATTATGACGCCCATATTATCATGCAGAAAATTGGGAAGTTTACAGACAGAAGAATATCATGTATCCCAAACAATATGGAGAAATATATCTCATTCAGTCTTGGCTATTTACAATTTATTGACTCGTTCCAGTTTTTAAGCACATCTCTTGAAAAATTGACTGAAAATTTGTTACATGTTGGGAAAACTCAATTTAAAATATTCCATGAAAATATCCCTTTTGATAAAGTAGATCTACTGCTACGAAAAGGTGTGTTCCCTTACGACTACATGGATTGCAGCAGTAAACTGAAAGATAGTCAATTACCACCAAAATCTGCATTCTATAATCAGATACAACAAGAACATATTTCAGAAAGTGACTACGCTCTGCTAAAACTGTGTGGGAAAACTTTGAAATGAATACTATGGAAGATTATCAAAATTTATACGTTTTAAGTGATGTTCTACTTTTAGCAGACGTCTTCGAATACTTTCGCTCTTTATGTTTTGAGTATTATAAATTAGACTGTCTACATTTTTGCACAAGCCCTGGACTAGCATGGGCGGCATTTTTAAAGATGACCAAGGTTGAGTTGGAGCTGTTGACTGACATTGAAATGCATTTATTCATTGAAAAGGGGATACGTGGTGGGGTTTCTATGATTTCTAATAGGCATTCTGAAGCAAACAACCCCGATATGTTGGATTTTAATCCTGAAAAGGAGGTGAGTATATCACATACTGGGATTGTAATAATTTATACGGAACTGTTATGTCTGATTGTCTTCCTCAGAGTAATTTTAGGTGGTTGAACAAGACTGAAATAGCAGAGCTCAATATAATTTCAGTTTCTGATGATAGCACTGTGGGCTATATATTAGAAGTGGATCTAGAGTACCCGGAAGAAATTCATGACGAGCACAGTGACTATCCACTTGCTCCTGAAAAAGTTATAGTTACTCCTGAGATGTTATCCCATTCTCTAAGTATATACAATCCAAGCTGAACTCTCCCACCGGCGGGAAAACAGAAAAGCTAGTGCCCAACCTAAACAGTAAACAAAATTATGTGGTACACTACCGTAATTTAAAATCTGTATATTTCCTTGGGTATGAAGCTTCAAAAGATACACCGAGTCCTAACTTTCAATCAGAGTGCTTGGTTGAAGCCGTATATTGATTTTAATACATCCCGACGAAAAAATGCAATAAATGGATTTGAAAAGGACTTTTTTAAACTCATGAACAATGCGGTATTCGGGAAGTCGATGGAAAATCAAAGACATCGTGTGAATGTACAATTACTAAATAATGAAAAAAGACTAAAGAAGCGTATTGCTTCACCAGCATTTATTGCTTATACAATCTTCACGGATGAGTTAGTTGGGGTTCACATGAGAAAAATAAGCCTACTTTTGAATAAGCCTATCTATGCAGGCTTTGCAATCTTAGATATAAGCAAGGTTATCATGTATAACTTTCATTATAATTATGTTAAGAGGAAATATGGACAAAATGCAAAGCTCTTATTCACAGACACAGACTCCCTCTGCTACGAACTGAAAACAGAAAATGTGTATGCGGATATGTTTGATAATATAGACCGATTCGACACTTCAGACTATCCAGAAACACATTTTTTACACAGTGTGCGCAATAAAAAAGCTCTGGGTAAAATGAAGGATGAGATGAATGGAGAGTGTATTCGAGAGTTTGTGGGACTTCGACCGAAACTTTACTCCATTCAAAAGGAGAGTCTTGAGGAGAAAAAAGTTGGTAAAGGCGTATCAAAAACAACTCTCAAAAAGAAAATTAAGCATGGTCATTATAAAAAGTGTTTAAAGCAGGGGATTTTACACTACGCCAATATGTCCATGATAAGAAGTGAGAAACATCAATTGTACAGTATCTCTTTGAATTAACTTGCACTTTCACCAGGAGATGACAAACGCTATATTTTAGATAATGGATGCGACACTCTTGCATACGGTCACTACAAAATAAGACATTTGTGCTCACCAATGGAGACATAAAAAATAAAATCTACCATTTATGTTTAAGTATATTGAAAAGTAACTTTGTGTGTTAACCTTTGTAATAAATGTTTTATTATGTAAAAAGCTCGAGTGCTTGTGAGTATCATAGCCTGATTTCATCAGGTGAAACAGCACGGCTTTATCAAAATTAAATAGTTTAGTTAAAATTAGTTATAGGCGGGAGGTGACGTTACTCGCTTCCTCGCAGTGCCTCCTGGGAAACGTTTTATTAAACGGCTAAACGAGTAACAACCAATACGTAGTAATATTATAATAAAATTTTAGTGATTCATAAAAGTTGTATTCAATGAATAATGTAATAGAAACATCTGGTTTACCACCCGCCTTCTCCTCCTCAAATATTTTTTCCCGATCCGCGACTCCTTCATACAGAAAATGATCTATACTCAGATATCACCCTTCATACACAAATACGGACTATATGTTCACGATGTTTACAATAACAACGCGTCACACCCGAGGGCTGGAACGAGGTGTCGGGCATAGTAGTAGAAGAAACATCTGGTTTACCACCCGCCTTCTCCTCCTCAAATATTTTTTCCCGATCCGCGACTGATCATGCAACAACATTCACAGATGTTTACAGGTAATATCTTGATTCGGGGTTTCCCCCGGCACAAAGTGATCCACCACAGTTTGCGATAACAATACTATCTCGGGTCATTCATATCAAAAAATGGACTATGACATTTTCATACTCAATTATTACTCTTCATACAGAAAACGGTCTATATGTTTGTTGTTTACAAAGCCGGGGAGCGAGTACAAACTTGTTCAAGGTCATGCTGGAATAGGTGGTCGTGCTAGGGATGTTTACAGGTAATATCTTGATTCGGGGTTCCCCCCCTCGGTACAAAGTGATCCACCACCGGGAGAAAGTGATCCACCACATTCTGTGTGGTGGATCAATGTTAACCTTATGGGGAGAAAGTGGCCCAGAACTCTCATTTCATCCACTACTTGTGAATATTAAACATATGATGGGCATTATAACTATACAACAAATCAAATTTGTTACAATACACACGATCGTTATCTTCTTATATATACAATAATATGCACACAGGTTAATTTTAACAAACACTCTTTTAGCTACATTATAATAATAGTTACTTTATTGTAAATTTTGATTAGGCTAATTTATCTTAATAATAATTTGAAATTACCTACAAAATCAAAGAAAAATAATTATTATTATGTTTTTAGGAGTATAGAGTGTATGAAATTTGAAAAAAAATCATGTGTTTTTTGGTTCAGGCTAGTTCAGAGAATATTATTTTTAATTTCGAGAGAAATAATTAATATTCTAATAGATCTAATATAACAATCTCAAGATAAATGTAGAATAATTTATATAAAATTTAGTGATATAGCTTTCAAAATTACTGAGGACTGGCCTTTCTCATTAATAACTTAAGTTCCAATATATGTAGATCAAATCATTCTTTAATAAAGTAATACAGTTTATAGTTTTTAAGTTTGGCCGTTAAACGTTACCAATTATACCCACTTTTAGTCACACTGTTATATTATATTTTAGCTTAAGAATAATATACTCAATTACCAAAAAGGCAGAAATCAGGAAGATGGAATTGAGAGAAAGTGTTCCCACATTTGCCTTTAGAAAGCGTGGGAAGGAAAAAACTTTCAATACAACAGCCTATCTTCAATCTCCAGCCTGCCTATTACCAGCAGTTCAGACAAGACCAGATACACGCCTTTTTCCGTGTTCCCAATGATGTGCATTTTTGTATTATTATTATTATTATTATTATTATTATTATTATTATTATTATTTAGCACCGCATCTTACTACCCGTTCGGGTTATACGCTTTATGTACTAATTACGCTAATGGATTAAGAATTGGGAAAGTTTAATTAGAGGAAGTGAACCCGCATTTGCGTGGAGGGAGAGTGGAAAACCATTTAGGAAAAACCACCCCCAGTTCACCCGACCGAGATTTGAACCTCGATCTCCCCATTCTCAGCAGTCGAGATCAAAACGTCTAGCGCGTTAGCCAACTACGCCACCGAGGCGGGTGAATAACTTAAAACTGGCTTGTATATTGTTTGCAATAAAATCAATAAAGTTGCAAGCATATTTTCAAGCTTGTAATCATTTATATATTCGATCAGTCTTAATCTCCTACAAATTTAAAAGCTGGTATTATTATTTTCAAGAGGATGAAATAATAATCCTAAAACTAAACTTATTAAAATGTATCTCAGAGCGTTCCAAACAATATGGGTTTTTGTTTATTTCACGTAAAAATATACATGTGTAGGTATGTAAAGATAAAGTATTTCATAAAATTGTTGGATATAATATTATTTTAAAAAAGTTGATTGCATTGAGTAAAAAAAAATCAACAGAATAGTAAAGAAAAAAGGGCACTATGTATTTATTTTAAACAGAGAAAATACAAATATTTCCTTCTAAGGATTCCAAGACAAATGAATTCAGATTAAATAAGCATAGCGTAGTTGATGTTAATTTAATTGTCTGTTATAGGAAGTTTGTAAGCCGTGATGAAACAAAAGCTTATTGAAATGAAGACTCCGCATCTACCAATTATATTACCGCGGGGAAATCTAACATTTTATGAACCTAAACCTACACATGGAGTCTTTATTGCATTACTAAATTTTACAATAAACTCAACACAGCTCTACGCTATTATTACTATTACTGTAATTTTATTATTTTCTGTGTATAAGGCAAACATATTGAACTTAACGTAAGAAACCTTAAGAACTTTAAGTTAACCAAACAAATTTGAAGTATTCATGAGAATTGCTACTTATTTACCTTGTACCATTTGAATAATCGATTGCAAGAACCACTCTTTTGAATAACATGAGATATCAACGCATAAAAACCTAACCAAACTCACAATGTAATTATTAACGATATGAATGTTTTTAGAATATATTGCATTTATTAAAAATTTATTAATAACATAAATTTAATTTAAAACCCCATTCATTATAAATATTCTCGCACCATTACACTTTTTTAAATATTTATTTATATATTTTAATCTTAGTAATCTATTGGATACAATTTATAAAATATATATTTTAACGGCTCATATTATTTTGTTATTTATAATGTGACCGTTATAGTTTGTGTAAATAACCTATATTATATTATTATATATTATATTATATATATATATATATAATGCATATAGCATATATAGGTCTAAGCGTGATTAGAACGCACAATTATATATATATTTTATATACAAAGGCTATGTACTGTACATTGTCTATAAGGGTCTGCGGAGTGAATAGAAACCACAATGAAATGACCATAAGGTTAATTTAAAGGACTGGCAGAAAAAACTGTTTAGATGCTACATTTTGTGAAAATCCGTTTAACAACAATTTTCAAAGAGAATAATTGGGTAAGTCGCTGGTGCAACAAACAGCTGTGAATCTCCAACACGACAAAAAATGTGTGGGAAAAATAAAATATATAGACAATAGATTCCGGTATGCAGAAGGTCATCATGAATACTCTCTGTATGTTGATTAAGGTAGGACTCAAAAATTATTGAAATTATTTGTTTTTAAATATTTTACATCCTAATAGGCATGTCTGTTTATTTTTTATTTTTATTGTTTTTATTCAAGAGCTTAACAATATTTAATAATGTAATGCTTGGTTGTATCGTTTGAATATCAAAATCCTGAAAACCTTTGTACAGATTATCATGATCCGATGATACAAAGTATCATTTAATTCTGATCAGCCAAAGTATACCAGCTTTGGTTTAAATTGGATTAAATAAAAGCAATCATTTATTTTGAGTTCTATACACCAATACTTAGCCGAGTTAATATGGTGACACTCGCCTTGGTGGCACCATAGTGTAAGTCGTCACTCTCGCAGTAGATTGGCTGGTTGATGACGGGGAGTTTTCAGGTTTTAATCTCGGACGGGTGTACCAATGGTGGGTTTTTTCCACTCTCCCTCCACGCAAATGAGGCTACACTTCCTCTAAATATAACATTCCTCATCCCTAAGACAACTAGCATGGATAGTAGATACGAGTATAATCCCAAAGGGTAGTAAGACGCGGTGTTAAGGAACAAAACAACATTATGAATGATTCAATAAATAAGTGCTATGGAAGCTTGGTATTGGACGGAAATAGAATTAAATCAATTAATGCCTGGATTTTTCCAGTATGTTCCATTTAATATTAGACATGAGAAAAGAATCATCATAATTATATTAATGATGTTAGTAGGTAAATACTATGTGAGTTGCTAATTTTGTTGGAATTTGAGCAAAGAGTTTTTGTTATAGCAGACACACATGTAAATACACCTCTGTTGTGGTCACATTAGTAGTGTTTATTATTATTAACGTGAGGATGTAGAGAAAGCGAGAAAATCACAGTGTTTTTCCAGTTTTTATAACAACACTTTTTTTTTTTTGCTAAAAATAAATCAAATATTGCTTCAGTAGAAACATAGTGTTTAATATTTTCACATGTATATAATAACAGTTGTCATTAGTGTAGTGGCATTGGATGATAAACCTTTTAAATAAAGATAAAAATTTGGCATTACATACTGGAACACTCTTGCCAGATTTTCTACAACTCTTTAGGCTATATCATGCGGTGTGGAAAATTAAAATCTATATTTGTGTGGGGGCAATATTTTATTTATTTTGACTAAAAAATGTTTCGACATAAAAACTGCAAAACACTTTTTCTACCGTTCAAATCCTACCTTATGAAAAAGAACAAGATTATATGAGTAAATTATTTTAAGAATATCTCCATTTAATCTAATTGCTTTTGCTTAATTCTTAGCTCTTCCTGTAATTGTAAAGTTAGGAGGAATGTCTTGAAAGATTTAATCAATCATATCAATTTAATATTAAAACATTGTACTAGATATTCTATACATCTTGTTTTAATTATCTTAACTGAACAAATTTACTTATGGTATTTATTATTTAAAAAAAATTAGTTGAAATTAAGGCAAATAGAACAAAGGATAGATAACAGGAGACATTAGTCCTTTAACTCCTTTCTAAAAATAATTAATATATAAATATAAAATAAAGTAATTGAAATTTTGTACAGACCCAACATAAGCCGACTGATATGAAGGTTAAAAACAGTCCAACTTTCAAATGAAGGGCCTTTAATAAAGTACAAGTACACGCATATATATGTTATAGTGAAAAGCCGTTTTTAGTTAGAAGGGTTATTACTAGTTAAAACTAGATTATACTGGATACCATTATTACAACTAGAATTTACTACTAATCAAAAATGTATGTCAGTTTAAACTGTTTTAACTAGACAAAATCGCGTTTTGACAAAATGACCCAGTGAAAACTGTTTCGATCCAGGTCAAGGTTCATTTAGGTTACACGTGAAGTATTAAAACAATTCTGATTGGTCGAGCGAGGTCACCTGACTCGGGTGAGGCGAGTCGGTCGACACGCCGCCCACCTCACACAGCCGCTCAGGTAGTTTTCCGCTAAGCACGTATAGATGGACTCGTACGCATTTGTCATGTCAGATCTAAATCAAGAAACACGATGGAAAAAAAAATTAAAAAGGATATTACAGATTGATGAAACGAAATAAAATAAAACCATTCCAATATTATGACAAACGAAACTTACGATAAATTAGTGGACGAAATTGAAGAAGCACATTTAGCTGAAAAAAGATACAGAAACAGTCAGAAGATTAAATCGATTCAAGGTTATTAATTTTGGTGGGACGCGAATGTTAGTAACATAAAAAGTGCCTATGAAGTACTACTTATAATTAAGACGAAATTTTCGATATTATTGAAGCAGCTCATGGAGTTAAGATAAACTAAAAACTGAAATTTCAAGAAAATATGCGAACATGACAATAGAAATGAAAATATTTTTCTGTCTAAGTGCAAAATTTGTCAGTGTAAAAATAGTATGAAGAAAAGGGGGCTTGTTTCAAACCTATACTTCATTCAGAAATGAACAGCAGTTGCCAAGATGATCTGATCGACATGCAAACTGGTTTAAGCAATTGCCATATAAGGCCATGTTTGGTACAGAACCGCGAGTAGGGGTTATGACTTGAGTTTGCCTCTAGATGTTAATAAGAGATATGAGATGAAGATGATCTTAAAGAGGCTTTAAATAAAATTAATGTTATAGATGAAGAAAATGAGCCCTTATGATGTGGAAATATGACATTACTCAGAGGAGGTAACGGCTGTAGCTAGTAGCAATGGACAGTAGTAGGTTACAGCTGCAGCCAGACAACAAAACGAGAAGCTTAGCTAGTACAAGTGGACAGTCTCAACTACAGCAGCAGCCAGTCAAGAAAACCCAGAAAGCTGTAGCTATTACGAGTGCAGAGCCTCAAATAATTCCAACAAGTGACGAGGTTCCGAGAAGTTGTAGCTAATGTGGATCGACAATCCCAAATTAAACCAAGCAGCTAGACAAAAATCTCATGAAAACTTGACAAAACAAGCCAAGAAAAAAAAAATTTGCTTCTGATTCAATACCGCTCCTGTAGAACTCAGTGATATATAATTATACCAATTCCTGATGTCGACAGAGCAAAATCAGATCACGTAATATTTTTGGAGTGGTTCTTCAAAAGGATGAACAGGTTTTGCACAAGATGGAAATGAAATATGAGATACTCGATAAATTTTATTGGGGTATATATTGTTGAATTGATTTCAATAATTAGGGACGAATGTCGTCGCAAACACTTTCAGTGGCTCCTTGGTTGCAAAGCCCTGAAAATGTTACAGTATTTAATGTTGCTAGCTATGCAAGTCATTCATTAATGTTTTAAGGTTTAATATTTTCATTATAATATGCACAGTGCGTAGAATCTCCTATTAAATACCTAATCACGTTTTAAGTGAGCTAACTACATGTTCTTTTTCAGGTCCGAATTTGACGTGTCCAAAGAAAAATTCTTGCTACTAGAAGAAGTGCCAGAGACCAAATTCTCTCTAAGAACTGCTGCCAAGACAGTAGCCTTAGAACAGACCAAGGATGGGTTCGCTGTGTGTGTAAGAAGGTCTGTATGTCAAAAAGGTGTTTTGTAAGAAAAAAGGCAACCTGTGTAACTAGAAATGCCACGATAGTTTGCCTTGCAATAACAAGTAATGTAAATTTAATTGTTCCCTTTTTTTATTTTATGTTTATCTTTTATTAAGACTCAAGCTACTTTCGTTAAACATATCAGATTTATTAATATATTTTTAATGTATGAATATTTTCATTTCACCTTTTTTTAATTAATATTGTACACGTGGCTCTGTGATGTTCCTTAAAAATATTCCTTAAGTGTATATTATGTATTTATTACTTTAATTAATATTAATGACATAGATGTGTGACCAATATTCTCATTACATATTGTATTAAACAATACAAATATTTTTTTAATCTCAAACTCTTAATTGCTTTTAATTGAATAATTTCCCCCAAACAAGTTTTTCTAGCTAAATCTTGTTTTATCTAATGTTCAAAGTTTTAACTAGTTTTATCTAAAATTCAAACATGTACAACAGTAAATTATAGTTATAGGTAGAAAATTTTATCTGTAACAAAGGCATTCAGTATAAACTAGTTTTAACTAGAAAAAACGTGTTCTAACTAAAGACTGGTTTTGACTGAAACATACATAATAGATGCGTTCAAATCTGTTAACATTTTATTATTTTGATTATGTTATTTCATAGGTTATGAATTGATATTACCTATGAAGAGTGAAAGCTGCAGATCATATGACCTGACGTATGAATTAGTTAAAGTTAAAACTAATAACTTTTCTAGTGGTCAGATAAGGCTCTTCTTTTAAAACCTGGGCGATATCTATCTCATCCCTATAACATTAAATTTAATACGTGGATAAACCGAACAAGTATAGCCTGATTTTGGTAAGAACAACAGTTTAAAAAATTCAAACATATTCTTCTGCTGCCAACATTAACAATATTTTAATATAATACTTGTGCTATCTTATAGGTATTTTTCATATATTTCAAAATTGACAGCTGCAAATAGCATGATTTGGTTTATGGATTTATTAAAATTGTTCAGTAACTTTAGTAGCTGGCAGAAACTATTCTTCCTACCAAAACCAGGAGACGTGCTAAAAATAATAAAAAGAAAACACATAATTTGTTTGGTATTTTTGCTACATCCATTACTGTTTCCAGCCTATGGCCTGGGTCAGTTTTTTATTCAAGACATATATTTCCCACTATCGCCTGGTTAGGCCTGTCGTAGCTTCGTATGCCTTAAAATCTAACTTAAGACTTGGACATGCACAGCATCCAGTCTCCAGCCGTTAATTTATCAATGTGCAAGGGTGAACACATATTTCACTATCTTTGATCAGTTTAATAAATTAAATTGCTTTCCAAAACATAGTTAACTGTAGCTGCTCAGGAAATGAGCAGAACATAGGGGTCATCCATAAACCACATAATATACTTTTTTATTAGCACGTCTTGCTTAGTGTTCAGGTTATACACGTATACAATTATTACACTAATTGGGTATGATCGAGGAAGGAAGAATTGTAAATGTAATTTACCCTTCATGAGCGTGGAAGGAGAGCGGGAAACCATTTAGGGGAAAAAAACCTCAGTAGACCCAACCGGGACTCAAACCTATTTCCCCGTCATAAGCAGGCCAGTCTAAAACGAGAGGACACCTTAGCCTTAGACCATTCGGCCAATGAGGCGGGTGTTTTATTAACTCTTTTTTACACCCAGTTTCCTCCCCCTCGATGTAACACAAAGTATACAACTTGTATTACCTAACTTTTCACTTCAAGGGTGTGTCAATATTTCATAAAGAAGCTTCTGTGAGAGACTCATATTTAATACTACATAACCGACTTTGGTGGCCGCATGGTTTAAGACGCTACTCTTGCAATGAACTAGGCTGCAGATGAAGAGGAGAACGCGGTTCGATCCCTGTAGGATGTACTGTAGGTGGTTTTCCCTAAATGGTGTCCCACTCTTTACACAAATGCGGATACATTTCATCTAGATTGAACATTCCTCATCCCTAACACATTAGCGCAATTAGTGCATAAGCGTTTAGCACGAATGGGTAGTAAGACGTGGTGCTATAAAAATCACTAACATGGAATTGGAATTTATCTATAAATATGCTTGCCTAAGGTGAAAGCATGAAGAATAATACTATTTTCTTAAACAATAGAGGTCAAGTATAAGACATGTGTTAGGTTACACTGATGTATTATTACCCCTTCCCCCATGTAACACCATATTTACATCAGAGTTACTCCCTCCCCACCTCTAAACGAGGTTACGTGGCTTATAGATGACCATTCAGTGTTTCTAAAGGTTTCGGTGAAAGAGAAGCCCCAAATGAAACCTAGGCACGGGCGTCAATCAATTTATCTTACCTAACACTTGTATTAACTCATCGCACCCAACCACAGGTAGAACAGATATATTAAGTTTTTAGTAAACATTTTTTTTTTCAATTATCAGTTTGGTAACTTCAATTTATAAGTTCACATCAAATGCCTACAATAACCACTAATCTTTATTTAATTGAAATCTGTATTTAAATTCATAAAAATCATTTCCATTTGATCAAAATCATAGCCAATACAAAATGTCCAACATTATTAAATCATATTAAAGCCACAGTTTTCTTCTTTTGGCCGATTTTCATAACCATTTTAGTGAGCAATATGGTGCCTGAGTCGTACTGAATCCACAATTCTACGATTAGAGCAGAACCTAACCTAACCTAACCTAACCTAGTCAGTGTGCTGATATTGTATAGCATCAAAGTCGGAGACACTTCAACAATTATTGCTGTAAAGTATTTTGTTGTAACAATCTTAATCGACGACATCATAGGGACTGGTTAATCAGTCAAAAGCAAACATGTATTTGTAAACAACAGGCAAAGAGACAGGTGCGATTAATCGGTGTACTTTGACCTACTCGAGACCTCATGATGTGCGATGAGTCGATTTGAGTTACCCACCTCCTAAACAAAAGGATGTGATTAACCGATCTACGCTACTATGCACTCTGGAGGACCACCGGAAAACAATTACAAACTAGTATGGATAGTTTATAACTAATCTCTTTCATTTCAATTTTTTTTTAATCATAACATGTGAGTAGTATTCTTTAGTTAGATTTTTTTTAATTAACTTTCCTGGGATCCTGTGGACCGATAGGCCACCGTGGTCTACCAGTGGTCAGAGAGCCACACTTTGATGATTACTACCTTAGAGGTTTTCCTCGCCGATAGCTATTTCCTCCCTACAAGTGGACCAGTCCGGAAGCAGTATTCGTCCTTCGACAGCTTCTCATTTGTGGTATAGCGACCGTCTTGTCGGCGACCTTGCTAGGATCGATCCCTGGTGTGAAACCAGACATACCCTCTCCCCTCATCCCCCCCACATAGCTCAGAGGACACGAGTTATTGGACGAGGATCTAGTGGAGGACAGCTTTGATCTAGACACCGGGCATTTTTTAATTACACCAAACTCATTGATACTGAGCTCGCCAATAAACGAGAGGGGGTGAAAGATAAAAGGGTAGGCGCTGATCTGGTATTAATGAACATATTTATTAAACGATTGTGAGAAGCAGACTTTCTATTTAATGGAGAACCTAGGGAGAATATAGACCTACCTTAAAAGTTAAAAATAGAGTTGATGAACGTGTCGTATAACCTGAATGGTTAGTAAAACGTCGTGCAAAAAGAATAAAGATAAACAGATATTCTCAAAATGACATATATTGTGTCAGAATAATAATTCTCTCAACACTTTTTTGTTTGCATCACATTTAACAACCCGTGTGTGTTATACGCATATGTAATTATTATGCTAAATTATTAGAGATGAGGATAGTTGAATTTAGAGGAAGTGTAGCCCCATTTGAGTGGCAGGAGAGTAAGATCATTTAGGAAAAACCACACATTACGCACGACTGAGATTTTAGCCCCGATTTCTCCATCACCAGCAGTCTAGACTATGGCGAAAGTGATGCCATCCAGGGGTCTCCAAATTAAAGTCCCCAGTTCACAATATGATATCACATATCACATCAAGATTTTATAATAAAAACAAATTAATTGTTTGCTTTCGTTATTGCTTAGCCACACAGTATATTTGAGAAGTAAAGTTCTTGTCAGCACCTGTGCTTGTCCCCAATGGCATCAAGCCAGAATGATATCGGAAATGCAGACCCCCATTTTCAGTCGCAAGGTCCCATATGACTAAAGACCTGAAACCATTGTGTAAGAGACAGTTGGTTAACTCCATATAGCAACAACAAAATGCTTGTGACGATTTTTAGGTAATTTCAAGTCTCCGGGTAGAGGGCTATAAAAGGAAGTTCGCGAAAGATGCTAGATAATTTTTTAAATAAGTAATTATGTTGACTACTTACTATAAATATAATCTCTTACATAATTATAATGGTTCATTTTTCAATGAGAAGAATAAACCTCAAACACTTTTACTAATCATTGACTGGCTTTATAAAGTTGTTTTTTTTGTAGTAGTGACCGGCCACACGAATTAATTGAATATAAAGTTGTAATCTGAAACAATTGGGTCCAAAGTTGTAATCTGAAACAATTGAATCCAAAGTTGTAATCTGAAACAATTGAATCTAAAGTTGTAATCTGAAACAATTGAATCTAAAGTTGTAATCTGAAACAATTGAATCTAAAGTTGTAATCTGAAACGATTGGATCTAAAGTTGTAATCTGAAACAATTGGATCTAAAGTTGTAATCTGAAACAATTGGATATATTCTTGCATATCAAGGCATTCAGGTTTTGAAGACCAGGTGAACGTTTATAGCTTGGTTCATTTTCCATGTTGTGAAAAATTTCATAAAAAACATGAAGAAGAATTTCCTTCTTCATTCGCATTAGAATTCATTTCTGACTTCCAAAAACAATTTCGAGGACGATTTTCTGATCTTGATGGAAAAACTTATGAAATAATGTTGTTTTAAAATAAATTTGACTGCATTGTTGAAACACTCCCAAGTCATCTTCAAATGTAGATGATAGATCTCAAAGTAGATAACATGTTGAGACACAAATATAAATAAATAAATCTGATCCAATTCTCTAAATCCTCACAGTTTCCGAATTTTAAGCGATTTGCTTGTGTAGTTTTGTCAGTTTTTGGTAAAACAAAATGTGTAAACAAACATTATGATGATTGAAGTATTAAGTATGTCGTCAAGTCCAACTAGCTAGGAAATTTATCTGATAAGCTTTTGAAGTTTATTCTAATAATGGGCTCCTCAAGCTTGAAACCTAATTCAGCAATATTTTGAAATTAAAAAAGCAGTTTCATCATTTCCATTAGTCTTGTTGTGCAAATATCCATGGTTTGTTAGTTGTGATTGAATTATTATTATTATTATTATTATTATTATTAGCACCGCGTCTTACTGCCCGTTCGGATTATATGCACTTACGCTAATGTGTAATGGTAGGCTGATTGTGAGATGAAATGGAGGGCCTACAGTTTAACGTGGGATCCGAACCACGGTGGAGGCCTGGCATTCCCCACATTCACAATTTCGATTGAAATCTCATATTGTTATTTAAGAGTAAATATGAATGTATGTTTCTTGAAAATATGTGTGCCCTGCTGTCTGTCTTTGTAAATTTTACATTTTCTTTAATTTTGCATAATATCATGCTTATTCCCCAAAGAGATCTAAATACCTGCTATTCAATAATTTATAAAAAAGGTTTTTTTTTTACTTTTGCAGGTGAAAATGTGTAAAATACAGGCTATTTTATGGCCCACGTTTAAAAAAGCTAGGAGACCCCTGCCTTAGACCATATGTGGACACTGAAGTGAGTGTCTCGCAATAGACTGGAATACCGATGTAGGACAAGTTGGGTGCACTGGTGAAGGTGATGTTTAGGGGGTCGTTTCAACATGTGATATCACACTGTTTTAAACCCTCCTCTATCATGTATGAGAGTGCCCTTCTTCTAAATACTTTCCTACTCATTATCCATTAAATCAAACCATAATATGTTACGGTGTTAAACGTGATTGTCTAACAAAGAATAACGTATTTTGAAATGTACATGAAATAAATATGAAATATACAGAGGTAGAGGAGGAAAGCCATACTAGACATATTTTACAGGACAACACATATACTATCCATTCACGGTGGAATTACTCTCTGAAAGATCTTTTTTCCTACCAATATCCTACCATATAATAGATTTCTGGTAGGGAAAAAGGCCTTTCAGAAAACAATTCCTACGATGAACAGACTTTATATGTCATATCCTAGAACAGGGGTCAGAAACCTACGGTACACGTGCCAAGAGTGGCACGCGGAATGATTTTCAATGGCACGCTGAGAGATTTGAACAAAACTAATATTAAAACATTTATTTTTAATAAAACCATTGATGTGACTAATAATTCTAATAACACGTTTTATGTTTCAATGATTAAATTATTTTGTTTCAAAATTTCAAAATAATGTCTTCAAAACTTAAATTTTTAAAAAAACAAATTTATATATTTTTTATTTATTCTAATTTATCTGATTTATTTAAAAAAATTAAATATTTAAGAAACAGTAGTTATTTAATATATATGATTTAGAAACATGTTGTTACATTTATATTTTACAAGATCAACTTAAGTTAATTTTAATAAATGTGTACTAGTTAACTATTATAAGAATATTAACGATCTGGGTGGACTTAAGTTTGTTGGCACAGTGAGAAACTTTGTAATATTACTTCGGCACAACTCAACGATAAGTTTGGTGACCCCTGTTCTAACCACTGAGCTATCCATGAATCGTCCCGTGCTCAGGGACATTCTTTATTCATATTTTAAGAAAGAGTCTATGATGGACGTGCGGAAATCGTCAGCTATAAATGTGTGATTTAGTAAGATCACGAGCTATCAGATAACGCAGCCACCTTCGACTCGATAGTTGGCTTAATGCTGCCACTTGTACAATTATTATAATTGTGAGGGATTACATATTTAAGAATTAAATAGCCGAGGCTATTATATGAAGAAGAATGACGCTAGGAATGGGACGATTCCTGGATAGCTCAATGGTTAGAGCATTTGCGTACTAAGCCAAAGGTCCCAGGTTCGATTCCCCTGTCCAGGTTTTAATTTTAAGAACATGTATAAAAGGTGAATGAGTTTTGAAAAATTAAGATGAATATAAAATTAATTATCCATCCACAGAGTGGGCTAACTCTGCCATTTTGTTTCTTCATGCCTCTGTGCTATAATGTACAATGAATACCTCATGCAGACATTTCGACCGTAATATAATTATGTCCAATGTACTCCAATGTTACACTTCAATCTCATTATTTGATTAATGTCAACGTTTGACCGATGGTAAGCTCACAGTCGAATGCCTGATAAAATGAATAGGCAAATGATAAATAAACATTGCTATCAAGATAACATACACATTCAACACACCCGTTTTGGTTTGTCATTAAAAGGGAAATACTATTTGATGGGGACGCAAATTAACTAGCATTGATTAATTCATTTAAATACCGTCAATGTTGGACCAATGCCTAAAGTACTTGATTCATTCAATAAGGGTTCAGTTAAGGACAGATCAGTACATTACTACCACTGGAAACTCTAAGAGCTTCGCATGGGTACATGACTTTAGCTTTATTATGGTAGTGTACGTCAAGCAGGCACAGACGTGCGTCAACTGTTTGGACTTAGGATTTGATAATTTCGTTGGCTGATCAGTGTTGAAGCATCTGAGTAGTAGCAAGGGCTGGGATGTGTTGAATAGCTTGCAAAAAGATTAATACATTCTTCAGTAAGATTATCTTCGATTACGTTTCTGGCTGGATATCCGTCAATTACATCCATGGTTGGTCCATTCTTTTTGAAAAAATAAAGTTTTTATGATTGCCATTGTTTGATCTTCGTTTATTCCGTAAAAATTTTCGTTTGTTCTGTTTTGATAAACCCACAAATGGTATGTTTAAATTGGGGGGTAGGGAAAATTCAGGGTAGAACCCCCCCCTCTCATACACTTTGGAAACGTGACCTTTTCCTGGTTGCGATAGAGTTTAATGTTTCATTTGTTGTGTATTTGTTCTTGCATAAATGGGACGTGAATTTGACACTAACTTCATGGACCCCTCCCCTCCCCTCCCCCCCCACACACACAGACACACTTTTAAAAATTCATGGTGTTTTGATTGCAATAGTTTGTTCCTCGCTTGTTCCGGATTGTTAGACACAAATTTTTGTTTGTTCAGTTTTGAAAAGCACACAAATAGAATGTTAACAATTGGGGGAGCGGGTCCAACTTCACGATAGCCCATTCTGGTTTGAATAATATCTCGGCACTTATGTTAAATTAGTATATTTTTAAATGATATCGATATTTTATAATATTTTATAGATACTCAAACCTATTATTTTTAATCAAACAGTTGTAGGAATTAACTATATATCCTATTTGTTTGTTATGTTTGTAAAATCCACGTAACCGATTAGACGCTGAAATTACACGGTGAGAAGTTGCGTTGGAATGGGATATTTTTTTAAATAAATTTTTGTAAATTAATATTATATTTACCAAAATGCAAGAGTTTAGCTGTTAAAAGACTTCATTGCATAGCTATTTTTAGTTTCCATTTATAAAGGACGTGTTTGATTTAGTCATATGCATTCATTTAGATTTTTTATTTAAATTCTTAATTTGTTTTTTTGGCAAATTTGAAGCAGTTTTTTAGAATTTCAGGCTATTTTATAGATATTTTTAATCACTCTTTTGGAAATTTATTGTGTCCTGTTAGTAACCTTTGATTTAAAAAATAATAATTTTTACGGTCGAGGAGTTTCTTAGTCTTCTTCGTAAGTGTCAGAGTTGGAATAATTGACATTTCCTTTCAATCATGTCTCCCTGCGTTCAAAGATACTAGTTACTACTTCATAATAGTAATAGTAGCAAACAAAAGGAGGGTGCGATGTCAATACTTTAGGATAACCTAGTTATGAACTTTCTTGAGGGGGTGGGGGAAGGAGGAGGTTAGATCTCGGGTATCTTTCGGTAATTTCACAACTGCCCAAGAAGACGAAACCAATATTTTGGAGCTTACGAGGAAGTCTGACTTGCTTCGCCTTTTTTATTGCTTTTTTTTTTTGCATAGTGAGCGAATTAAAGACAATATTTTTCATTCTTTGACACAAAGGGTGCGACTTTCTTTACTTGACGCCCTGTGTGACCATACAGGTCGCACATACAAAAGACCATCATCATCACTAGTGACACTAGTTTAATTAGCTTTTGTAGGAGACCTAAGAACTAACAAACTAAAATATAATTCACAATAATCTGGAACAAACTAATAAAGTTATAAAATCAAAACTACAAATTTTGTTATATTTTATCTAGTTGAGGTGAGAAAATGAAGCTTAGCATAGTGATAAGAGTATATTAATTTTAAAACTATCAACATGAAATAAACACATTTTCAAAAAAGAAATTCAGAATAAAATAAAGATAAACATGTTAAGGAACTCAAACAAACTAACAACAAATTTAACAAAAAATGTTCACGTTTTGAAAGAATGTGAAAGAGCTACTACTAGAAAAAATTATCAAGGCCTTACAAAAGGAATAAATGGAAATCTTCGCAAAAATAAATCTAAAATGAACCAAGAATGAATTATTGATTGCAAAGATAAAATATAGATTTTTTTTAAAAGTTGTATGTGTTCGTGTGGAGATATGGTTGCCAAAAAGGCGTCAATACACGCTCCTAATGTAAATAATTATTGTATTGTCTTTTAGAAACCATCCGTAACAAACGAAGAACAAACGATTGCAATCATAAAAATATGGATTTTTAAATTATGGGGGCGGGGGGTCAACTTCATGGACGTGCAATGTAAACATACAATTTATGAGCGTATAAAAACATATCAAACTATTTTTTACGGAACGATCCGGAACAAACGAAGAACAAATTATTGAAATAATAAAAATATTTTTTAAATTTTTTTAGGGGGAAAGGATCGAGAGGCATCTTCATGGAGGTCCAAAGTAAACATATAATTTGTGAGCATATCAAAACGGAAAAACTGATTTTTTTGCGGAACAATCTGGAACTAACGAAGAAAAAAGTATTGTAATCATAAAACAAATTGTTTTTAAAAAGGGATAATGGCGAATTCATGGATATCAAATGTTAAAGTATAATTAATTTTGGAGACGTATCAAAATGTAAACAAATAAATAAATTAACAATCCGAAACAAACGAATGCAATCGTAAATACATGGTTTTTTCAAAGTGGAGGGGTTACCGTGAAGTTAACCCCTCACAAGTAAACAAAGTGTCACGAGTTCATGTCCCATTTGTGCAAGAACAGATGTGGAACAAACGAGCCTTTTGCAGTAGAATCCGAAACAAACGATTGCAATCATAAAAATGAAAATTTTCCAAAGTGGGGGTTACCGTGAAGTTGGCCCCACCAATGTAAACATATGATTTGTGGGCCTATCAAAACAGAACAAACTAACATTTTTGCGAAACAATCCGTAACAAGCGAAGAACAAACGATTGCAATAAAAAAAACTGGTATATTTAAATTGGTGAGGAGGGGGGGGGGGGGCAAGGGGCAACTTCTCGGACATAGTTTTTTTCACAGTTGGTACCTACTCATGGTATAAATTGTGGGATTATTTGAATTGTTAAGAAAATATTAAATATCTATCCATGTTTCCTGTTATATTATTTTGATGGAGGTATCGTCCTCATCTATAATCTAGGTATGTCATCGTCACTTTCCGATACAACTCAAAATTCTTCATTTTCTATTGAATTAATCTCACAGCTATCATCTTCTTCAGAGCATATCACACATGTCTTCTCTGTAATAAAAAAAATTAGGGCCTAAATTATCATTTCAAAATGTATATTATTTATTCTAATAAAGAGAGCATATATTATATAAAGCTTAACTTCGATAAGGACTTGAATCGGTTGGTAAATCAGGCTAAAATTATGTATCCAAATAATTACTAGGAAACTGCAGCAATAAACTTGACTTTACAAAAAAAAAAGTAGGTTTATTAATAATTTACCTAGACAAATAAAAAATATTTATAATTTTTACATATTTTTAGGTGGCTTTCCACATGAGTTCTCTTTCTATAGTTTTCCCATTCACTCTCCACGTAAATTTACTATGCATTTACTATAAAAATATTGTTTACTTTTCCTAGCACCCTAGAATAACTCAAACCTCAAAACCTAAACAGTAAATAATTCAAAGTGCCTAAAAACATTGTAGAGTGATTATTTATAAGTTTATAGGTTACATCTTATTTAGATAAGAATGCTTCAGTTATTTTGATTAAATTAATTTTAAAAAATCGTTCTCTTTTTCTCTCTCACACACATGATATTTTTTTATAAAAAGTCATATGTAATAAAAGACATTCCTTTGTGAATGAAATAATTAGTTAGTTACATTATTTATTTGCAAAAAAATATTGTAGAAAGACTGTCGTTACAATAGTAACTAGTGGTTTTTCATTTGAGGTAAATTCAACGTGCTCACACACTTTCAAATGCAAACATCAATTACTACTATAATATGATACTTGGGCCTAATATTACTCTCTAAGTGAGTTCGAAATACATAAATAATGAACATTATACCTTCCTATATTATTTAAGTGCCCAACAGGATATCTCACTAATTGGCACATCATTATAGACTACTTCTATAGAAACTATAACTTTTAACTTGACCTGCTTATACCCTTATAGGTGGGATTAACAGAGAAATTCTAAATATTCAAATATAATAATTTCCAAAGTTTAAGCCATATAAAATGCTAGAAAAATTGCAAGCTTAAATGTAGATTCTTGCATTCACACCATTTTTAAGGCGATAAAAAATCTATTTCTTATCAAGCATATTTTCAAGAGTCCACCTCAATTAATAGTTTTACAGCTGTGGGAAAGAACGTAAGAAAATACAGGCTATAAATGTGATATAATCATAGTACCATAGTCCTACACGTTATCTCAGTCGCAAGCGGGATGGTCTTCAGTGCAAAGGGCTTCGGGTTCGATTTCTAGTAGGAACGTAGTATTTATTATTTGATCAATCCTCGGCCTTCTTCTGGATGTTTTATATGTCTTAGAATTCAACAATTCTATTTAAACATGAAAACTTGCCATATTCCTCAAATTATCAAATATTTGATTAATATAATCAATTTAATTGTAACCACTTGACTTTTGGGAGTATGTTATATATATAATATATATATATGTGTGTGTGTGTTAATATTTTCATTATCACCATCTATGCACACATCATATTTACCTATAGGCTAGGACTAACTAATTTGAGGAAAATCGTCCAGATGATTTAAAATGTAGATAATCACAAAATTTTAATGTTCATTAAAAGGTAATTAATCAATAAAATGGATCATGCAGATAATCCCATCTGAACCAAGCTCTAAGCTCTGAATGTCAGTATAAATATTCTTACCTCTAATTAAAAATAAATACATATAAAAACATAGTTAATTTAATTGAAGATAATAATTGAAGTTTTCACTAAATTGAAGATCGTGAAACTATTGTTTCCTTATGCATATTAATGTAATCAGAGTGATAAGTTTTGCCAATTTAAGTTACATAAAATAATGCCTTTTTCTGTATTAATAATTACTAAACTGGTTCAAATAGCTAAGAAATTAAAACACTATAAACCACCTAAATTATTTTTTCATGAAAAGATTATTTATACAATGGCTGTAAAAATGGTTTTTTAAATGTTAAGTATTTATTTCATCATTCTTGATATGAAATGGGTCGAAACCTTGGACGATCGCTTACAACCATTTATTATTTATTGGATTGTATATTCTGTCTTACAGACATAAAGCTTATCTGCCTATATAAACATTATGCTCATTCTCTGTTTCAAAGCTTGGCGTTTTCTAGGTTGAGATGGAAGGAACATTGTTTAATAATTATATATATATAGTTTCTTTACAGTTCACAGAGATCACAAATAAAACAGAAATCTAAAAACTACTACAACATGTTTCAATAATGAAATAACCCTGGAAGGTATATAAAGATCAATATCACTAAAATATGAGGCTAATTATTTCAAGAGACAACTTGTGAATAACCGTTCACCAGAAAACTCCTATGGACTGAAGATTACTTGGGGTTTGTGTGATAATACAGATGGAGTAGCCGCTGTGTTGCGTGAACTGTGGAGGCGGGCTATTATCGGTTCTTCTCAACTAAGCTTCACTTCCATATATTCCGTTCACGATAGGTTTTTACCTGGATGACAATTCGAAAATCATATGTTTAGGTTTTGGATTGCCAACACTTTTAAAAGATCAGTTTTGTTATAAATGTGAAGATCTTTAATTACCTGTTATATATTACATTTAAAATAACGTAAACTTAAGTTTTTTCATACTATTTCATTTTTTTTAAATAATTTCTTTTTATCTAACTATAAACAATATTTTAAACATAATTAAAAGTACTTATTTTTCGTTTTGGAACGTTACTGATTTTGTGTAATATAGTGCACACATCAATACCTTTTAATACAGGCATCATATTTACTTGGAAAAGAGAAAATTGTTGTCATTTTTGTACATACAATAAATGATTTTATGATTATTTTATCGTATTTTGAAATATTTAACTGAATGAAATATTTTCATCAACTGCGTGTCTGCATCATTGTTAAATACTTATTTACCGTTATGTTCAATCATATGGTTTGGATTCGTCAGTCGCCATTTTGAAGCTATGTTCGTTAAAAGTTTTTGTGAAAGTGGTGTAAATATTTTTTTAAAGGGAATAAAACTATAAATAAACTTTGTTTCCGACCTCAAATAAATATATAAATAATATTGGGCTAAATTACTGTGGTTAACTATCACATTAATATATTAACATCTGTTTTCATTACAATGATCCAAAGTGATAGATGTTAGCTGTTGGCGTAGTGATATATTAGGGATTATTTCTAGTAACATTTAGAGCTGTCATCCAGGTAAACTTAGCTCGTGAATGACTTATATATATAGTATGCTTCTATCTACGGTAAAATCCCAGCTTTTTTAAATAGGTATATTAATAAATATACTAAATTTCAATTTTCAAATTTTTATTTTAAAAAAATGTGGCCTAAAACAAGTTTCTGAAAACGTAAAAATTGAAGTTTCTTACCCTCATAGCACGTTAATGAAAATACATAAAAATAAATGTATGGTATGTAACATTTCATAGAAGAAAGTTTTTTTGAATGGAGAAAAGAAAATTATTTACATATGGCCTTAAAGCAAAGCTAGGCTAAGATTTGCTCTGCTAGCTTTTTAGAAAAATAGTGGACCATATATTTAAATGTATTGGTTCACACAGAAAGCTAAGCTAAGCTAAGCTATGCATGTTTTTTCCAATTGTTTGCCGGGCAATTTTTCTATCTTCCATCTTGAGCCATCTTACGTTGCGCATGCGCATAAAGTATCTTGGGTAACGTGTCTAACAGTTGAAGTGCTGGATTGTTGAAAATAACCAACGAAGTGTAGACATTTTGTTTTTAGTCTGTTTATCGTGTTTTTAAGTAATAGTAGATTTAATAAATGTTTGTATAGTAACATGGAGCTGTTAATTGAACAAGTTAAACCTCCACACCCTACAGTTTCTCCAGTCCAATCTTCATAGTAAGAGCCTTATCTAACAGCTAATGAAGGTTTTTTTTATCACCACGTCTTACTAACTGTTTAGGTTATACACATACCTGATAGTTGCTTTAATGAGGTAGGGATGAGGTAGGGAGCATTTTAAAGGTAGTCTACCTGCATTTGCTTGGAAGGAGAGGGGAAAATCGTTTAGAGAAAAGCCACTCTCAGTAGACCTATCAGGATTTGAACTGGGCTCTCCCCACCATCAGCAGGCTAGTCTATCACGAGAGTGACGCCTTAGACAGTTCGACCACTGAAGTGAGTGCTAGTAAAGCTATTAGATAAAATCTCACGTATTAATACATCAAGTTATGTGATACGAAGCGCTCAGTTTCAATAATTATTATCAATAACTATGAAATAACATTTGTTAAATAGTAAAATGTTATCAATTTAGGTAAAGGACGTTTAAGAACCAATTTTTTACGTTAAAACATTAGTTGTATAATATATGTGGATCGTTGCAGCGCCAGGTGCAAGTTATCGCGCAAGAATGGATTCAAAACTTTTTATTGGATACATTTTGTCCACCTTGCGCGGGTCCTTGGTCGAGCTAGGAGGGTGAAGAGAGAGGAGGTAATGGGGTTGAGAATGGGATCCAACATCACCCACAATCTAAGGGTGGGGTCAAAGTCCAGCCGTAGATGAGAGCTCCCCTGACGTCACGTTTTCTACAGGGGTCAACTTAAAGGGAGGTTTATGGTTAATTGATTGAAACTTGGGGTAAAACGTTTATTTTACCTCAGTTCTTGAGTAGGAAATCTTTGGAATGAGTTATTTCTCATCATCTTCCGACCTTCACATATCTGACAATTTCCAACTGGATATTTCTAATCCTTTCCAGAATTATGTAATTAGATAATGATATATGATTTAGAAGGGTTTTTATCCTGCACTTTACTACCCATTCGGGCTATACGCATTCAACTACACTAATAGAGTAGGGATATAGATGGACAAATCGTAAGAAAATAAACCAGCATTAGCATGAATTGATTATGGGAAATCATTCAGTAAACTTGACAGTGATATAAAATACAATCTCCCCGTTTATTATCTGCAAACTAGTCATTATGAGATTGACATCTAGTCTGCGTGCCACCGCTGCAGATAACTCTGCTGTTAGTGATTGTTTACTAGAACAAAGTTTTTAATCCAGAATATTTAGCTATATCAAGAAAATATTATATATATATAATATATCGTAATTTGTTGAATGTTAAAAACCATACTTTTATTTTTTGTCCCTGTTCATCATATTAACGTACAGTGTATCAAAGACATATGACTTAGGTTTTATTACTTAGAAAAGTAAACTACGAGTACATTTATCAACAATGACACTTGAGCAGAACATAAGGATAATTATTGTATGTTTATAGGGTAGTAGTGAAAAATGTTCCTTGCAGATTATTTAAAACGTTTGAACATATCTTGAATTCAACTTAAGTTTTAACTGATCGCAAAAAAAAAACACATATTAGGACAAAGACAAATTTCAGGGAAGAGGAATATAGGGATAAATTTTGCAAAAAGGAAAAATCACCAGCATCCATTTGTAAAGATGATGAAAGGTTACAAAGGCAAAAAACCTCACTTGTCATTTCTTGAGGGATCTGAGTATTTATATAACATTCTTAGAATAAAATTAAAGTTAAAGCCTTAAATCTCTTAATTTTGTTTTATAATACCTATGGTATAGTAATGTGACAATATATAGTTTACATTTGCTATGCACCATATCAGATGATTTGAAAAATTGTTGGGCTGATTTAGCATTTAGTTACGCTATTTTTATAAAATAAATCATTACATCCTGATATATTATGCTATGTCTTATTTTTGCTGTGCTAGTTCCTGATTTTTGTTGTTAAATGTTTAGTTAACATTCCAAAAACCGTAATTCTGAAATATTTTTTAATTTTTTACTAAGCATACTATTATATTATGTTATTCTCCTATATTTTTCTACCAACGTCTGTTAGCTTTGTTTTAACTCCTCAGAAAGTATTTTCTATTAATTTAATAAAAAATGGTGGTACCAAGGACATGGATACATGCTTACCTTCATTTAATGGGGATTCAAATTATCCAAAAAGAAGACCTAACCAATACGCATCGGATGTCGCATGGCTTAACGTGTCATTCTCGAGTTAGAATATATTGACGGCGATAGAGATAAAGAGGTTCTAATCTCTATCGGGTGTACTAAGGGGGATGTTTAAAAAAAAATTCCACTCTACCTTCAGATAAATTCTGATGCATTTCCCTTAAAACTCTACCCTACTCCTTCCTAGCCTAGTAGAGTAATTAATATATGCGTACAGCCCGAACGAGTACTAAGACCTAACAGCTGAGCCTCTCTATAATTTAATTCTTGTCCTTATTCTGAGCAGCTCCGTTGTGGTTACTCTCCCAGAAGATAAACAGAGGTACCTAGGAGAGGTTTCAGCATACACAGTGTGTTTGCTCGATAGAGGTTAGTGTTAGTGTTAGTTCTGTTTGCCAAGACCTGACCCAACTTCCACTAAACCACTTTCAATGACACAGGTCACGTTCGAGCTAAGGCTCTACACTAGACAAGTGAACTTAGGAAATTATATTGTATCTACATATATAATATATGTATATATGATCTGGCAATTTATAAATAGGTAAATAATGTATTTATACATATACTATATAGAATGTATATCATGGTCGCTTAATTTTTATATATATATAAACAATCACTTAATATGGGCATATATGTAGGTATTGTGTATAATAACTTACATGCTATTATTAGCACCATGTCTTACTACCCTTTCGGGCTATACGCACTTACGCTAATGTGTAATGGTTGGGTGATTGTGAGATGAAATGGAAGACCCACAGTTTAACGTGAGATCCGAACCACGATGGAGGCCTGGAATTCCCACATTCACAAGTTGTGATTAATACACGTCATGTCAGAGGTGAAGGAAGGGTTTGGTAATCAGATAAATTTGTGCCGGGACCGAGGATTGAACCCCGGAACCCAGCACAGAAGTCAGACACCTTACCCCTAGACCACCAGGTCACCCAATAACTTATATGCTTATAAATATAAACATATATACGTATACATACGATCACCTAATTTACATCTGTATATATTATATAAACGATCGGATTTTTTATATATATATATATATATTATATATATATATATATAAATAATAATATATGGGCTTATGTATATACATGGATGGTAACTAAACAGGTCATCATTGAGTGCACGAAAGATGTGTGTAGACTTCATTTGTGGGAAACTCAAAACGATATGCATGGTGGAATGAACATGTGAAAGAAGCTGTGAGTGAGAAAAAAGAAGCGTGCAAACGAATAATTGCTGTTAGTATTAAAACAGAACGTAAGAGTTTGTGGAACATTGACAGAGAGAAAAGGATGAATGAAAAGAGAGTAATAGAAGAGGTAAGGAGCAAATTAGGATAAAAGCAGTAGAAAGAATGCAGAATGATTATTAAAGAAATGCAATGTCATTCTGGAAGTAGATAGAGAGAAACAAGCAAGGAGTGCAAGAAAATACCTGTGGCATTCAGAATTAACTGGTGATGAAAACAGTCTAAGAGAGCATTGAAGGGAGTATTTTGATTAATTGTAAGGCAAAAACATGGGGAAAGTAGAACAAAATAGGGAAAATGTTATGAAGATATAAAGAACTAACGAGGATGAGGTGTTAAAATTTATGAACTTTTTAAAGAATCACTAAACTACGGGCGTTGATGAGTTCACAAGTGACATGCTATAATGTATGTTGACGTGTTTAATTTCGACTGTCATCATTCCCTTGTAGAAAGGCAAAGGCACAAAGAGTGATTGTATTAATAATTATAGATAAATTAGTGTGTTGAGTATTCCACTCAAAGTTTTTGGGAGAGTTTTAACTGAGAGGCCGCGTGATTTGCAATTTGCAATATGGTTTCATGTCAGGTAGAGATTTTATGGGCCAGATATATTACATGGCAACAACTGTTTGAGAAATGTATGGCAGTAAGGAATAAATTTTATTGTGCATTCGTGGATCTGGAGAAATCCTAAGAGTGGATGAATAGGATTATGTTATGAAATGTTATAAGAATGAAAATTGCGGGTGCATGGTTAGTAAATACAATTATGGTGGTTTGTGATTAAAGTAAAGAGTTTGTTAGGGCATATGGAGCTTTGAGCGAATGGTTTGAGATTTAAAAGGTTGTTAGAAAAGGTTGCGTAATGTCTTCATGGTTATTTGATGCATTCATAGATGAATGTTTTGAGGGATGCTTGCGAGGACACAGTTGGTGTGAAAATGAACAATGTTAACGTGAGTATGCTGCTATGAGACACGTGTCCTGGAGGAGGGGCTCATGGGGCTGAAGGCTCTCCCCCGAAAAAAAAAATTATTATAAAAATATAGTAATCAATTCTTAATTAAAAATACAGTAGTAATTAATTTCAATCTCACTTTCTTAACCGACTTAAAAGATGCAATATACTCAAGAATTCCTCCACACGAAGGACTAAAAAATATGTTAAAATTTCGTAAAGAAATGTATGTATATATATATATATATTAGTATATATATATTATATATATAATTACCATAGTTATATATATAATAATTATATATATTTATATATCAGTTGACCATGCTTAATCACTAAAATTAATTACTTTTTATGGATTTATAGAAAATGTATAGTTTAATAATGTAAGTAAAATTAGTATATTTTCTATTAAAAGTCATAAAAAGTATAACAATTATTTGTTAAGACAAGAATACTTCCAATATATTTTGTATAAAATTTTGATATATTTTTCTATCTGTTCAGGTCAGATTTGTCCCCCCTCCCCCCACCTTTTCCCACTGTATAGTCTTAAGGTGAACGTCATTGTCAGACAATATTTGAAGAATGAGGGGGCCCTCCCTCCACCTCACCCCCGAAAGAAAATTCTGGATACAGACTTAGCTGCTATATGCAGGTTATGCCGTATTAATGGCTTAGATTGAAAGTGACTTGCAGATGCAGAATGCATCAAATCTTTTAAAAATTTTGAATGTGGCAACAGTCGAAATGGATATTGGTATGGATGTAGTATCCAAAACTAAGCTAATATCTTTGAAAAGGATGTATCAGGAAATGATTGTCAGCTTGGTTTAAATGTAAAGCTATTAAAACAAGTGAATGGTTATGTGTATATGTGCAGAATATTTGGTAAAATTGAAAGGATGTATGTTGAAATTGACGGACGGGCGAATGCATCTTGGAGAGTAGATGGATTTATGTGGATTATTGCAAAAATTAAATAGTATCGAAAGAGGCAAAGATGGCAAAAGTGTGTCAATGCCAACATTGTTTTGTAGATGTGAAGCGACATTTTTGTCAGGAGAAACAAAAGAGCAAGGGAAATACTGTTAGAATGAGATACTATACAGGAAATGTATGTGGAAAAACTCGTATGGCCAGATTTAGTAATGAATAGGCTCTAAGGTAGTGCGGTTTAAAGGGAATCTAATAATTCACGTGAAAGAGGCCCCTTATTTTGGCTAAGGCATGTTGAGAGTAAGATTGTGGATCGAGTGACGAAGCAAATATATGATGTAAGAATGTGTGGATCAAAAGAAAGGGGTAGGCCACGTAGGAATTTGTTAATGTTTCTCTTTTTCACACATTCTTTTAAAATATTTAAGAATTTTAAGAATAAACTAAAATGATTTGACTTGGTTTATGAATGTTGGTGAAGCGATAGGAGTATAAAACGATAAGGATGTGTGGAGAAAGTTAGGATGGATTAAGTACGGAGCTGTTTTTTTTAACTATATGCACAGCTTTTGGCCCACCCCGTAAACGAATGGCGTGAATAGGTATGTATATATAAGTAAGTTGATCATATATATATTTATACATATATAATATATTTATTATATATAAATATAATATATTTAAACTGGGTGATTGTATGTATATATATATATAATATGTACACACATACACAAAAATTTGGCATTTTGCCAGTGGGTATACGGATACTATCCACCTCATGCACTGCTAGTATATTATCAAGTTCACCCTAACTAATGTTGTTCAAGAACAGATGCGTATCAGTGTTTGTTCACTAGCCAAGTCACGTGGTTGTGAGTCAATAACAGCGAGGAGTTGGTTCAGTTATCAAGGCGTAGTCGGTGTGTTTGCATCGCAGCTATCTAGAAACATGCCACGTACATCGATAACGACGTTTGACTGGAACCGGGTTGTGACTTTGCTTCAAAGTGGGTGTACACAAGAAGATGTTGCAGCTATCGTACATCGCAGTCAAAGTGATATCTAGATAGAGTGGAGAAAATTCAGTGTAGATATTCACGTGGGCACCCAAGCTCCACGGGTTTGAGAAGTCACATCCCTCACGTATCAGGAATAAACATTTCTGATTTAATGGTGCGTAGGTAACTACAATAAGTTATACTATATTCTTAGATACTCATCAGACGTTTCGACCTAATGGAATAATGGACTGCAAGAGTCACGGACATGAATCCGATTTATCATGGTTATAACAAACATACTTAAACTGGCCAATCATCGTCGTCCCAGCCACCTGAGGAGGTGCAGCAGCTTATTGGTGCTGCGGTTGAAGAATCGGACAATCTTACACTAGATGACATGGATAACCTCATTCTAATCATGCAGGCCAGAGTGAAGGACATAAGCACACTACTGAACAGAGATGTAAAGGTTTCCAGTGAGGGGAAGCGAATAAGACATGTAGTGAGTGATCTTTGGTTGGCTTCCTAGAATTGACTTCCTTAAAATCTATGTTCGTTTCGTTATTTCCCACTCTCAAGGGGTTTTGTTTTGACTGTTTGATTATTTTAATATACAATATGTTGTCAAATAAATGTATTAGCCTAGGATCTGGTATTGTACAAAAAATTTTTGATGTTCGGACCCAGATTGTTGTGCTTGTTCTGATACTCCATATCAAAATTATTATTCTTGCACTCCACATTTATCGACATATGGCATAGTGCTAAAGACCGAGGTCGGCCTGTAAGTACGTGTCTCTAGTATTACCTAGACACGTACGGGGAGTTTCACTACTTTTAAAATTTTTACAAGTCCTATAGAGCCTTACATGTTATTGGACTCAATTTTTGTTCGGACTTACCCCCAATCTGTTTCAACTCCGCGTATTATGACGTCACACCAAGTAAAAGATAAGGCAGCGAGCCAGCGCGGGTCGAGGTCATTCGCGATAATAGTAACTCACTGTCAGGCCACGAGGTCAGATGTGTTAGACTATTTTATCTTGTTCGGGCTTGTTAATTATTGCATAAGCTTAAAGAAACATAATTTAACTATAGATGATCATTTACATTGTTATTTTAATTTCGATTCTCCTTGGTTTCTTTTGGATTTACAGGAGGTTTGTAATAATTTTTTAATAATACTATTGATATTCAAACATGTAAAAGTAAACGTAGTTGGTTAAAGTATATAACAAAAGAGGATGTAAATGCCTTACATAACTGTGATATTTCGGATTTAAATTTTAATTATCAAATACATTTTTGGGCTAAACATAACAAAAGTTTTTCATATTTGGATCCATTTGTTGTTGCACATTATAATAGATATATATTTCTACAGCACTATCATAATGTGTATTGGTCTAAAAACAAAGTCTCAAGACCACAATTTGTTACATCGTGCTGGCAAAATTGGACATTAGAAGTTAGTGTATGGTGGAATGATTGGGTGCAAAACGGGTGGTCTCATGAGAAAAAGCAATTATATTTATACGGTGATTCGTCTGTTGGTAAAACATGGTTTATTGATAATAAAGTAACATTAGGTTGTAATATATTTATTCCTGATTTCGGAAAATTCTGTTTTGAAAGATTAACAAAACAGCAGGATGTTATAGTCTTTGAGGAATTTGTTGCAAAGTTTTACCCAGAAAATATATTAAAAAGGTTAATGGAAGGTAAATCTTTTGTTATAGCCCAGAAAGGTATCCCGGGAAGAAACTTTGTATGGAAAAGACCTGTAATATTCGTATCAAATGATCCACCGCCACCGCAGGTCTATTGGGCGACGAGGTGTTTATCCGTATATGCGGAAGCGCGTTCGGACTCATCGCCCCTGACCTCGGTGGTTAAAACGGAGAAAATTTGTCAAGAAATCTTGGAGATATCGTCTTCGCAGGAAACGAATTAGGCCTCGTGGTGGAACATTATGTCAAATGCGCGATTATCAGCCTTTCAGGCAAGGACATTTTACAATTGTTGATAAAGCTATGAATTTGTATACTTTACAAGTTGGTGGTCCAACCTATGATCCTGTAGATATTGCTGCTAGAAAGTTTCAGGTGTTAGTACTTGGTAAATACTTTAATGAAACAAGTCATAGAAGTAGGGATTATGCCGTAATTTTAAACGAGCTTGTGTAAATCGTATTACATTCTATATAAAAGGTGTACATTTTTCCAAACAAATGATGACATATCAAGATAATAAAATTGTTTGTAATATGTTATTGACAGCTGGCATGTTAAATAAAGAGTGTATCTATTATTATTTGGATAACTCTAATTTAAGTACTGGAACAGATATTTTAGTATCTACTTATAATTGGAAAGGTATTAAACGTATGAATTTTAGAAGATTTATGAAAAAAGGTTTAAAGTTTGTTTTTAATTTAATAGGTAAGGAAATTATTATTTCATATTTTATTATATATATATATTTATATATATATATAATATATATATTATATATATATTTATATATATATATATATATTATATATATATATATATATATATACAATATATGTATATAATGTATGTGTATATATATATATAGATATACAATACTATACCTTTGATGCTTTTTCGCTGAAGCAAAAATGTCGGAAAAAATTAATTTCTTCTTTTCATTAAAGTAATATAGCCTATACATTTATATGTGTGTTCAAACTTCCAGTAAGTGTAAATTGTAAAAAGGTAATGAAAAATAATTTGTGTATGTATATACTCGTATATAATATAACAATGACACTATACAGGACTTCAGAAAATTCTATTTAGAATTACAGCATTTGCATTAGCCCCTTGATTCCTTGCGAATCACTAATAGTGCTTATATTGAACATTTTGGAATTTGGTGTATTTATTAAAGAACTATAGGTTTACTGTATCCATATTTTCTAGATTGGTAATTCTATATGTGTTAATTTGCCTGTTAGTAGGTATTCCAATAAGTATTAAATTCTTAAAATAATGTTCACACAATCTACATATTTTGAGAATTAATTTCTTTGAAAAAAAAAGCACTTAAAATTTAATGCAATAAGGTTTTATAAGTAAAAATATGGCATTTTTTAAAATTGAATTAAAAATCAATATTTTGCTTATAACAAATAATAATCTTTAAAACTGAATAATATATTTCCATTAAATTAGCGTGTTTTTAAATACACATATTTTCTAAAATAAAATGTTCTAGCACAGATAGCATCATTTTGTAATAATGTCATTTAAATTAAAACCATTTCTCTTATAAAAATAAATAAAATTAAATGAGTACTTCAAGATACGATATTAAGGCCCTTGGCCATATCAAGTGCAAGTTTAAAACCAATTTTTTGGGATGGTGGTGGGAGGGTGAAGGGCGTGGCGTGGCTTCAACACCGATCTAAGTATCCTTCCGCGCCAACAAAAAAAAAGATGGATCACGGAAACAGTATATGGTGCTAGCTACCGGACAGGTCTTGCGGACATGCGTTTGAAAATATCAGTTTTATCGAGAACGAGGGAATTATTTATAGTAATATCTTCAAAACCTATTCAAAGATAATTTACCGCAAAATTATTGAAATTTGATCACTGATGAAATTATAGAGGAGGTGTTTATATAAAAAGTATAACTTAATCAACATGCTTCTATTCTTGAAAAAACTGTTTCCGAAAAGAAAATTGCAAAACAATAAAAATTCTTGAAGCTAACCGTTTGTTCCCATGACTCTGCATTTCCGCACCAAATGAAAAGGACCAATCACTTTAAGTGAAAAAAGTTTTAAAATTTAAATTTGAAAAATAATATTCTTCAAAATGACACTGCTTGAGACCATGAAATCATGCTTTATGTGACTGGCACCGTTGCCTTTTCACACCAGATGTAAAAAAAAAATATTAAAGGTAATTAGTTTGGATCATCTCCAGGCATTCCTCAATTAAATCCTGCTGAGTAGTATTATGTCATCAAACATCCAGAACAATGTGTATTTTCTGAGATACGGCAGTTTTAACTGGTTCCATGCACGAATTATGTGAATACGCAACGGTGCCAGTCATGATATCATACGTTTGGCTCATTTCCAGCGTATATTTACATTGCATAGTTCGTGCAAGTAATGTCCCATGTCTGAACGATATATAACGTTGCTTTAGTTTGTTGTAGTTGTTATTCACGTTCAGTCGCTATTATATATAAAAATACAAATTGAAGAAAAGAACTCAAGAAAGAAATGTCTTTTTTCAACAAAAAATTAAGTAAAACTACAGCAAAACAGTTGATAAAGAAAGTTTAAGCAAATGAAATTTTTTAATAAAATAAAATAATAGAATAATATCGCAGAAGTAAGTAATCAGTAATTTTATAATGGAGTTAAATATAAAATAATGCCTCATAATATTATGTTATAATTCTCAATCACTAAGCTATGTTTTTGTAACAGTTTAATATTATTGTAATTTTTTTTACTAAAATTTACAAAAATACAATTTTGTTCAAATATTAATTTAATAATATTGCTTCAATAATATGATAATGTATTAAAGTATGTATTTTTAGTTATTATTTAGAACACTATAAGATGTTGAAAAAATGCAAACAAGCCAGTCTTTATGTTATTATTTTAGGGACAGTCCCCGAAGGTTAAAAAAAATTGAGTAAAACAATGACGCAAATTTACTCCAAGAAAACAGATAATACCGTGGTAAATTGATTTCGTATTACGTTACACGAGTGTAGGCGACTGACCTGATAATTGGAAACTCCCCAACCTAGTTTACTTTAAGAGATTGGATACAGAGCAAACACACTCACGGTTCTATTAAAATGTTTTATGGTACATACTAAAAGTTTATAATAGCACAGACAATATAATCAGGGAGGAAAATTTGGGGAGATCCACCCAATATTTTATAAATAAAATTGTTAATAACTTACATTAATGTGACTTCACGACAGTTTTTTCCAAATAATTTTTGCCGTTTTATTATTAATGAAACAGGATATAACATTATTCTATTTATGAATAAGGTAGATTTGTTTAAACATATTTTAAGAGGAAATTTTTTTTGAAACTTTTGAATTACACAGGAAAGCGTTGTTTTCAATATAATATTAACGAAAGAATACTATAACGATATCCTTTTCTCTAGCTTTATATATATATATATATATTATATATATATATATATATATATATATATATATATATATATATATATTATATATCACACACACACATTGCCCCAGCGGATCATTTCGGCATCGCGAGCATTTTCACGTCTCGATCGAAGGTCACATGTTGAAGAGAAGAAAGATTATTGTCTCTGCTCGCCACTCCTGCTAACAGCGCTAATTAGGAAGTGGATTAATTTCGCAACTCCCCCCCCCCTTTTTTTTCCCCTTAGATCTCCTGTTGTAGTCCGAGGCAGTTATGCTGCTATATAACAGGTTCCCTGTGGATCACATTGTTGTATTCCATTGTATTTATTCACCGGTGGAGGAACTACTCCAAACTTCACCACTGAAAACTACTGGTGGTCACGATGTGTCAGGCGTTGGTCTCACTACCACGTCGCAGAGGAAGCCTCTTTGAGAATATTGAGTATCATGTCAGAATGCCTGACGTTGCTATCTATGTCCCTCAGACATAATTTCATGTATTAGAATGTTTTGCTTTATTTTCAATGTCAATTAGACGTTGATTATTATGTCAGAATATCTGATGTTGCTATCTATGTTCATCAGACATAGTTTCGTGTATTAGAATGTCTTGCTTTACTTTCTATGTCCACCAGATATAGTGAATTATGTTATAGTGTCTGAGTCATTTTCTATGTCCACCAGACCTGGTTACTTTTGTCAAGCTGTCTAACATTATTTTCTATGTCCATCAGATATATTTTCTTTAGTCAGATTGTCTGACGGTTATTTCCCTATGACCATAAGTCATAGTTTAAATACGAGAGCTCTATGTTCTACATATGTATAGGACCAGGTGATTGAGTATATTGAGTTCATGAATTTGATTTCCTTTTCTATTGCTATATTTTTATGACATCCTAAACGGTATTATCTCGTGTAGAATATCTTTATGGCAACAATAAGATCATCCACCATTTTCTTCTTGGACCTAGTTAGGTCAGTGATTGGTTGCAGTCACAAATGCACCCTTGTTTGTGTAGCTATTTGCGGTGCGCAGCCTTTGGGAGCACTATTAGATTGAAGTAGTTGTAACGAATACAATTAATCTAGCCTCACGTTGTATGTCTTATTGTAACGTTTACTCTTATCGAGTCTCTTATAAAACCTCCACGTTGAGCGCCATTCGTAACAATTATATATTATACTTTCTAAGGTTATATAATTGGGTGATATTTTTGAATATTAAGACTTCTTCGTACTTTATATATGTTAAGTTTTATTTGCACATTATTTTATCAACTGTAGAATATTTGTATTCATTATGATACACTAGTTAGGCAATGCCTATATGTTATTACATCTCTGCACACATCTATCGACCACATAAGACGAGGAGTCTCTTTCAACTGGCGTCAGCAAGCCAAGCGTCTTGCTGCCTTGTTGATTGTGAACCCCGTAGAAAAGATACTCTCGAACCCAGATCATTACTTGATTTCTTTCCATCGACCAATAGGGAAATTATCTTTGAGCGCGAAACTAAATCTGGCTTGGCGTCACTATGCACCTGCTATTATTTTGCTGCGCATATTACTCGGAAATCAGACCATGCCCTTGACACGTGCAGCTAAATGAAATAAAAAAAAGAAACATGGCCGTTTCTTAGAAAAGATCAGTTTAAATCAAGTCAACTGAAAAAAGGAAATATGATCTCAAATATTAATAAAGCCAGGAAAATCGATATCATTACATAGTGGCCCGCGAGGATAATGCTTTCTTTTGGTTCCCTTAGCCACCATATTTATCTAAGTGTTCAAAGATAGTTTTTACTAGCTATTGTATGCCCTAGTAATGGATATAAATATAAATTTACTATTGATTGCTATGGCAGTACTCATTAGGAAATGACCGGCCATATTAAAATACTGTGTGGATGCCTGATTGTTAGCCATCTATTATTTGTAAAATGGAATCTCTTTTTATAGGATATTATTCTTTGGTTTTTCGTAGCTCTCCATGAGGGTTAATACAAGCTATCTAGCTTAAATAATAGTATTCTTAGTAACTCTAAAAATATAGGCTTTGATGCTATGTTTTTTTTTAAATTGTTTCACTATTTTTCATGATTAGACCTCTCAGGTATTAGTCTGGTATTAGCCTGGCTAGATTGTCTTTTTTATATTGACTAAAACTTAATTCCGTTTTTTAATGTTGACGAGTTGTGGCTGATGATTCAAGCTAATATCCCTATTTCTAGAGTTACTTAACTAAACAAAATGGTCTGTCTAACTATTGTCGGTTCCTTGTGTGCAAAGTATTAATATATATTGGTCCAACCTAATCTTTTCTATATCGATAACGGAATAGAGTTATAGTTAATTACTTGAATTAAAATCTTGTCACTCATATGTAATTCTAAATAATTTTGTATCGGTTTTTAATAAACTTATTTGTTAAACTTATACATTTCTGTGATGCATTTTCTTTCCCTATCCTTCATCAAGTATAACTTATTTAATTATGTACTAAAATCATATCCTTTTCTTCATGATAGGAGAAGCAATGATGCAAACTTATATATCACGTATATAATTTACTTATATATTATATCTACATAAATACATGTAGCCTATATAAATATATACTATATACAGTTTTTTTTATTATTTTACTCTGATGTTAATATGACAAAATGCAAACTCAGATTTCATATATAGCCATCTGGCTTGGCACAACCTTTGTATATTCACTAACACAACTCATATATCTTCATCTAGTTTGGCAACTTCATCTAGTTTGGAAATCCCATTGTTTATTCATAAACGTTATAACTTCATATAATTTGGCACTACATTGTGTATTCAGAAACATTATAGCATCATCTAGTTTGGTTGGCATTACCATTCTGTATTCAGCAAATTATAACTTCATCTAAATGGCATTACCATTGTGGATTCAGTCAAAATTAGAACTGTTTCATAATATTACAGTATTGGGTAGAAATAACATTTATTAAATTACAAACTTGTTTTTTGTGTTCTTGAAAATAAAATTACTTTATTTCTATTAATATTTAATGGGGATGATATCTTTCAAATGAGACAGTTTCAAATCAAACCCTTTATTATAAATATGTGAACATTGTTTATTAGCTTTTATAGGCCTAAGTTTCAAACAAGTTAACTCCTGTTTAAGCAGAATCATTAGTACCTTTAGAAATACCATTAATAAGTTAACAAATAGTAGTAGTTTATTTTGGGAAATACAATCTTATATTTATCAATCAAACGTATTGGTAACGTTATTACATTATTCTACTGTCACAGAAAGCTAAATGATACGTTTCAGAATGTATTCCTGGTCACACCCGATAGTTTTTCAAGCTCTAGTTTGTAAAATTAGATCATGTATATATAGCACTCACTATAGCATAATAGCTAATTATCTATTTTGTGTTTGAAGCTCTAGAGTAACACGAGTAAAACAAATGATGGGTAATGCCATATGTTTTTACTATCTAGCCTGTCTACTCATCAATAACATGTCTTTGCAGCAGAACTCAGGCTAGTGTACCGTAACAACTCGCTTCGTGTATCACATCCATCATTCGTGTGGCGCCATGTATAGATACAGTCACTGTGAAAAACATATAGCCAGAACAATATTAATTATATTTAATAAATTGGTTATTAGTAGAAGTATAATTTGAATCTTCCTTCATTAAACAGTAACATATTTTAATGAGTGATTATCGCAATAGAAATGAAAATATTGATTGAGTTAATGTATCTTACTTTATTTCCCTGTCTTTCTTTTTTTTTTTTCAAAATCTTATGTATTATTAATTATATGAATAGTAGACCTCGTTCCCCATTAAAAATGCTACGTACATAATGTTAAGAATTATATCATATTTTTACTGTTATGACAGTCTTATCATTTCTATTTGTAGGTCAAGTTTAAATATCTCCTTGAACTTCGCATTGAATTTGACGTTTATATTTTCCTTCGTGATCAATTTAGACAGTAATAAATAATAAGACAATATTCATATAATCAAAATCGATGGTTGAGTTAAAATATATATATATATTTAAAAGATTTAGTCTTTATATTTTACTATTTCACGCTCAAACCACTTTACCGATTGTGCTGAAATTTTGCATGGATATAACGTGGACATCCAGTGAAGATATAGCTATATTATTTCTTTTAAAATTAATTAAAATTGATGGGTTTTTTTAAATACGATTTCCTAGCCACGTGATTAATGGTGTTTCCTCTGAATGTAGAATGAATGACTACTACCACGGCTATATCAAAAACTAATAAAACTAGCATCCAAAACTTGAACTAGGACCTGAATAGTAAAAGAAAAATTAAGTTGTACTTCCATTATGGATTATTTTCTTTGAATATTATAGATAGATTACTCAACTCTAAATTTAGTGTCCTCTGTTGTAAGAACATCCGGCTACAATTAACCTCTTTATTTTAGCACAGTGTTTTACTGTTCTAGTCTTACACTTATAGACTAATTACTCTAATGAGTTAGGAATGAGAATTGTTGAAAATATAGTATTTGTACCCACATTTGCGTGGAAAACCATGTTGTAAAACTATCAACAGTACACCCAATATGATTCAAACCACAAGCTCTATGTCATTAGCAGTTAAAAAATATCCTAGACAAATAGAATAAAACTATACCCGTTTGGTAGAAAATTGGAATAGTTAAATACATATATATTATAGAGGGACAACCTTAAATAATCATAGGGGTTAAAGGGTATGAACTTTTATAATTTCAAAACAAGAGTAATGGTTGGGGGGAGGGAGAGGAAAGTAGGGCATTGAAGTTTTCAAAACCTGGGAGAAAATGTTTTTGGTTGTGGTTGAAATTTGAAATGTTGTCAAGAAGGCGGATAGACTAGACTTCCGTATATAAATAAGTAGATATGTCGTTTGTTTTATTTTATAATAAAGATTTGTGAAATAGAAGGGTAGAAGGGCTGGAATCCCAAAAACTAATACCAAAAAACTCTTTTTATTTCAATCATACAAAAAGTAACCCCAAATAATCATAAAATAATGAAAATTTTATATTTTTTATTTGGATCCAAGAAATAGGGGACCCAAAATTTCACAAACTATTAAGAAAAACAACTTTTTGCTCTATCAGAAAATTGAAATTGGGCAGATAATTGCAGAGGCAAATGTGTCTTTTTCACCTACTATTACAATATGTTCTTTGTTAAACTGTGATTCTCTTTTTATTCATATGTTTTTGTAACAAAGTATACAGAGTAAATTTCTCGTATCTAAAAACCAAGGCAACAAGAAGCAACATGTAGAATGCGAAATGTTGACTCAATGTTTTATGTCGGAGAACACAGATACTTGCTATTTCTGTAGCACGCAACAAAGCATCTACACCAAAGCAACAAAATTACTTCTGTTTCCAATCGCCAGCCTGCTGCAAAGATGTTATCGAGAATGACGTCTGCGGCTTATCTTATTCTTGCCGAAGAGGTAAGGAATCGGAGGAGGTGAAGAAGGGGGGGGGGGGGGGAAAAGACAAGTGTTGTAGGACAAAATTTATCCCAACAATATTTCTTATCACAACCAGTTGCGATTGTCAGTGTAGTTTTTGTCTGCCCTTTTTGTTCACGATGAAATTGTATACGAGAATTATTTATTTTCTTTATTAAATTTGGGACGTTACATTCATTCTAATAATGCTTATTTATTTATTGAATTAATTATCTTGAATAGTCCAATAATATATTCCATTAGTTATAACTATATCTCAATAATTTACATAGAATGTTTATTCACCATTAACATCACTCAAGTTACAATTAATATGCAGCCATGAAAACAAGTTAAAACACATTCTACTTTTACTTTTACACTAAAATCATTTAGAAAGGGTTTATTGACCAAATGATTGTAATATTTCACTAAACTGATATAGCTTATTACAAAATGCAATTCAATTACTTCACATTTTTTTCATGTGGATACTAATTTGAAATATACTATTCATAGCTCTCCAACAATTTTTTAAAAATTTTTGTTGTTTTTATAATCAATTAATCGGTGATACCAAGGTATTTCATGACTCATATACGCTTCAACAAACTTTTGAGTTTTCTCCTTTATACAATACATCTCGAAACACAAACTATGCACTAGAAAAAACAACAAAAACGCAAAAGAGTAGCACAGAATACAACAAGCAATATGCCAAATTGCACGGTTTTGTTGGCTCTGAACCCATTGCCGGCAGGAAGGGAGGAAACACGTGGCAACAAGCAACTTTTGTAATAAGGCCACATGTAGCAGAGGAAACACGTGGCAACAAGCAACTTTTGTAATAAGGCCACATGTAGCAGAGGAAACACTTGTTAACAAGCAACTTTTGTAATAAGGCCACATGTAGCAGAGGAAACACTTGGCAACAAGCAACTTTTGTAATAAGGCCGCATGTAGCAGAGGAAACACGTGGAAACAAGCAACTTTTGTAATAAGGCCGCATGTAGCAGAGGAAACACTTGGCAACAACCAACTTTTGTAATAAGGCCGCATGTAGCAGAGGAAACACGTGGCAACAAGCAACTTTTGTAATAAGCCCATTAGCAGAGGAAACACGTGGCAACAAGCAACTTTTGTAATAAGGCCACATGTAGCAGAGGAAACACTTGGAAACAAGCAACTTTTTAATAAGGCCACATGTAGCAGAGGAAACATGTGGCAACAAGCAACTTTTGTAATAAGGCCGCATGTGGTGGAGGAAACACGTGGAACAAGCAACTTTTGTAATAAGGCCATTAGCAGAGGAAACAGTGGCAACAAGCAACTTTTTAATAAGGCCACATTGTGGAGGAAACACGTGCAACAAGCAACTTTTGTAATAATGCCATGTAGCAGAGGAAACACGTGGAACAAGCAACTTTTGTAATAAGGACGCATGTAGCAGAGGAAACACGTGGCAACAAGTAACTTTTGTAATAAGGCCGCATTAACAGAGGAAACACGTGGACAAAGCAACTTTTGTAATAATGCCGCATGTAGCGAGGAAACATGTGGCAACAAGCAAATTTTGTAATAAGGCCGCATGTGGTGGAGGAAACACGTGGCAACAAGCAACTTTTATAATAATGCCACATGTAGCAGAGGAAACACGTGGCAACAAGCAATTTTGTAATAAGGCCGCATGTAGCAGAGGAAACACGTGGCAACAAGCAAACTTTTGTAATAAGGCCGCATGTAGCAGAGGAAACATGTGGAAACAAGCAACTTTTGTAATAAGGCCACATTTGAGAGGAAACACGTGGCAAAAAGCAACTTTTGTAATAAGGCCACATGTAGCAGAGGAAACACGTGGAAACAAGCAACTTTTGTAATAAGGCCGCTGTATAGAGAGGAAACACGTGGAACAAGCAACTTTTGTAATAATGCCATGTAGCAGAGGCAAACACGTGGCAACAAGCAACTTTTGTAATAAGGCCGCATATAGCAGAGGAAACACGTGGCAACAAGCAACTTTTGTAATAAGGCCACATGTATCAGAGGAAACACTTGGAAACAAGCAACTTTTGTAATAAGGCCCCATGTAGCAGAGGAAACAGTGGCAACAAGCAACTTTTGTAATAAGGCCGCATGTGGGAGGAAACACGTGGAACAAGCAACTTTTGTAATAAGGCCATATAGCAGAGGAAACACGTGGCAAACAAGCAACTTTTGTAATAAGGCCGCATGTGTGAGGAAACACGGGCAACAAGCAACTTTTGTAATAAGGCCGCATTTGTGAGGAAACACGTGGCAACAAGCAACTTTTGTAATAAGGCCGCATGTGGTGGAGGAAACACGTGGCAACAAGCAACTTTTGTAATAAGGCCGCATTGGAGGAAACACATGGCAAAAAGCAACTTTTGTAATAAGGCCGCATGTGGAGGAAACACGTGGAAACAAGCAACTTTTGTAATAAGGCCACATGTAGCAGAGGAAACACGTGGAAACAAGCAACTTTTGTAATAAGGCCGCATGTGGTGGAGGGAAACAGTATCAGTATATAACATACTCCATTATCGCATGCTACATATTGCCTCTTGTTGCCTCAGTGTAAGATCACCCTTATGATCGCTCTCGGTAAAATATTGCGTTTTCTATGGATCGCGTTCATTTTTATGGTCGTCGTTTATGGGCTGATTAAGGCGATTGGCCCTTTTCACTTTGCGTGGAAATTCAGAGCAATGAGAACAAACTTTTTTCTTCAAGAATTTTTATTGTTTTTCAAATTTCCTTTTCGGAAACGGTTTGTTCAAGAATATACGCATGTTGATTAATTATACTTTTTTATAAACACACCTCCTCTATAATTTTAACATTGATCAAATTTTTCAATAGAAAACCGGCGGATCCATAGCAGAATATAAAATATGTAACACAAAAACCTAAACAATAATACATCTTCTTTGAAGGGTGTTGAAAGTGTTACTATAAAAATTTCTCTTGTTCTCGAGGAAACTTATATTTCCAAACGTATGATTTTTCCACAAGACCTGTCCTGTAGCTAACACCATTTACTTTCCCGTGATCCATCTGTTCTTGTTGGCGCGGAAGGATACTTTGGTAAGTTGTGAAACCATACCAAGCCTTTCACTTTCCCACCCCCATCCCACAAAATAAATTTTAGACTTTTCACTCGACAGGGCCAAGGGCCTTAAGGTTTCAATTCGAAGAGGTGTTTTTATAATTCAGTGGTTTACATAATTATTTTAGGAGTTGTCATGGTTATTTTGTTATTGTAAAAGAAGAACGTATGCAAAGTGGGAAGCCAGATGTGTAACATCTCAATTAGATATTATTTTTACAATTGTAAGTTTTTAATTAGGTTAGATAAGTTATTCTAGCACCTTTAAACATACTAGAAATTTAAATTTAGGTTTTCTAACAAGTTTGTTAGAAAACCAAATTTTAATATGGTAGATTTAAAGTAGCGGATCAAATTAGGCCAAAAAGACTTGAAAATAAATAACTCAATTTCTATACTAGACTTTTACAATATAATCTTCATTAATTTAACTCCCTAATAGCCTATTAATTATGTCCTGTCACTTTTATACCGTATTTTCACCTCCCCAAAGAAGTAAGAATTCAAATATTGCGTTTAGAAAAGTTGTAACTTAACCTTAAAAATAAATCTCAATTTCTAATAAATGTACAGATTAGATCATTCTATAATTTGATATTAATATAAGTCAGTCTTCTTGTAACGTTTTGTAACACAATTTAAATCGATAAAGGCTTTACATTTAAACATAATCCTATTATATAAATATGACAAAGCTATTCTAGAGACTCCCCTTTCTAAGAACAGGTACACCAGCTAGTAGAGAATGAGTTTTCTTCGTGTGTTTATTAAACCGTCTATAAATATATTTATTTAAATCAAATTGGAATCTTTTAATAGATGTGTGTCACCATAATATCTAAGATTTGATTTGAGTACTATTTAGAACAAGCCGTTTTATTAAAACTTCCATGAGTTTGGACAAAATTCACTTCTTAAATACTTTCCTTTAAGTTAGATCTTGTTTCCTTTACCTCCCTCAATTTAACATAATATTACCTAATTTTAGAACTGATTATATCAGTACATTGGGATGTCTATGAGCGAGAGAGAAAGGGCTTACCAATTTTACCAGAAAAGGTGTTTTCACTAACCTTCCAGATTTCTTTTACATGTCCACACTCGACATGTGACCGACAGCTTTACTTCCCCTCGAAGGAAGTTGTGCTACTGATTTTTATCGCTAAGGTATAATCCGTTGGCCCTAGCTGGGTTTGTACCCACGAACTTCGGGTCCTGAGGCAAGCACTTTACCAAAAAACCACCGGTCAACATATTTAGTAGAAAACTAATTTAATTTAAAATAAAGTATTTGAGAAATAGTTTAGATGGATAAATGTAATATATAAATATATGTGGAGAATTTTTTTATAAAATCCTTAATTGTCTAAGTCACTGGAGTACCTTAAAATTAAAAACTGATAGTAATTATTTGTTATTGATTAATTAATAAATTATGTTTTGGAAATAAATCTAAAGATTTCACTGAAAGCCGTTGGTGTATTCCAAAACATGGGCGTAAACTAAAAATTGAAACCCTGATACGTAAAAAAACTTATTTCATGTCCATAATGAGAGTAAAAATATTTTATAAAAAATAATAATATAGCTTGTGGTTTACTCTCGTATTTTAAAAGTATTGTTTATTAAAACATTTGTTAAAAAGATAACTTTTTTGTTGGAAAATAGTATTTAAGGTTATTTGTTAGATCAGCATACAAGGTGTAATTTATCGGCCCAAAATGTTATATAGAGTCCACATTGTATTTACTTAACGGTTGTTTACTTTTCATCCGTGTAAATACCGGTACGATTCCTCTAAATTAAACCTTTATCTTACCTAAGCACTTGTGTAAATACAGATAGCCATGACTGATGGTAGGGCACAGAGTCACATAATCCTGCTAAGTAATAATAACCTCGTTCACATCCCCGAGCTATGCAATAAGTGTCACACTTTATTATCAATATACAACCAGAAGTAACAAATGAAAATGTAAAACATAAAACTGGAATAACATTTCATTAGTAAAGCAGCCGTCTAAATCGAGTAGTCAGAAAGGAGGGTATCGTATATAACTTTGGTATGGTCTGCTTCAAGTGTTGCCTCTAATTTCGACTCCCGAAATCCTTGGCTAATAAGTGTCCTTTCTTTATGTTCCTTTATACTTTTAATTATAAAAGTTTAAACAGACTTGACTTTGAACTAAATTATTATTAAAACAACTAATCTAAGTGAAGAATCTTAAATAGTTTTATATATATATTACATATATTACATTTATATATTATATATATATATAAATTCAGATTTTGAAGCATTAAAAATATTAATCATATTTACGCGTGCACATACTTACATACATACATACATACATACATTTATACATACATTACATACATGCATGCATACATTACATACATGCATACATACATACACACATACATACATACATACATTCATACATACATGCATACATACATACATGCATACATGCATACATACATACATACATACATGCATGCATGCATGCATGCATAAATACATGCATACATACATTACATTATATACATTATATACATTACATACATTACATACATTAAATACATGCATACATACATTACATACATGCATACATATATTACATATATGAATACATACATACATACATGCATACATATATCACATACATGCATTTCATTCATGCTTACATATATTACATACATGCATACATACATACATACATACATACATGCATACATGCATACATACATGCATACATACATACTATACATACATACATACATACATACATACATACATACATACATACATACATGCATACATACATACCTACATACATGCATGCTACATACATACATACATACATACATACATACATACATACATACATACATATCACACATACATACATACATACATCATACATACATGCATACATGAATACATGCATACATACATACATACATACATGCACAATACATACATACATACATACATGCATACATACATGCATACATGAATACATGCATACATACACACATACATACATACATACATACATACATATCATGCATAAATACATGCATTACATACATACATACATTACATACATACATTACATACATACATACATACATACATTACATTAACATTACATACATACATACATACATATATACATATATTACATACATACATACATACATTACATACATACATACATACATACATTACATACATACATACATACATTACATACATGCATACATACATACACATACATACATACATACATACATACATACATACATACTACATGCATGCATAAATACATGCATACATACATACATACATTACATACATACATCCATTACATACATACATACATACATACATTACATACATACATACATACATATCATACATACATACATACATACATACATACATACATACATACATACATACATACATACATACATTACATACACACATTACATACATAGATTAAATACATTACATACATACATACATACATACAATACATACATACAATACATTACATACATAACAAACAATAAATACATACATACATACATACACTTTATCAATAAATAGCTACAATATATTACATACGTACATACATACACAAAATCACATCTCTAAGTTAAAATAGATAAGAAATTATTATATATATATATATATATTATCAGGGTTTATCAAAATATTAGCACTCAAGCCTCACTTGAAAATTAATAGTAACTATAAACCCTCACTTTCTAATAAAACATTAATTTGTATAAAATAAACTTACACTATTAATTAAAATATGTTATGTTAATATATTTGATGACAAAAATACTATCCATTAAAAATGTATAAATACTTGTGGGTCGTTGCAACGATGACTGCAAATTTCTTCACCAAAATGTATTTTAAAATTTTGATGTGGGAAATAATCTATATAATAAGCCTCACTCACTTGTTAGTTAAAAGTTTACTCGTCAAAGTCTACCAACTTTACTTAGATATTTAGTTTTCAGTGTGTAATTTGAATAAAATGGTATATTTCCCACCTTCATGCTCCAATAAGAACATTCTATTCGTTACATAAGCCACTCAAGTAACGATAGAGCTTATATTATTTTTAAACAAAGACATATTTTATTTATCAATATACAGCTATACACAAACCATGGTTTCCAAAGTGATATAAACAAAAAGCTATTGTACAGTGGAACCATTGTCCAGACAGAAGAAAAATATGGAAAACTCGCTAGGAAGATAGTTGGGTTTTAGTTTTAGGCCACTATTTTTATCTATAAAATGAGTGTTCGTTTGTCAAATCTGTTCAGTCTTTTCCTCACAATATTTATTACTGAAAAGGGGCTTATCAAATTATATGTAAGATATGTGATAGAGAGATAAAATGCGACATTGAAAATGAGAGTGTAAATGTTTTAATATGTGATTGTGTTAGTGTGTGGGTAAGTGTGAGAAAGTAAGTGTGTGAGAAAGTGAGTTCGACTGTGAAAATGTGAGTTTAAGTGTGAGTGTGAGTGTGAGAAAGTGAGTTTGACTGTGAAAATGTGAGTGTGAGGTGTGAGAAAGTGAGAGTAAGAGAATGAGATAAACTATTTAGAGATATCGAGTGAGTGTGAGCAAGTGATAGTGAGAGTATGTGTATGTGTTGGAAGAGAAATAATGGGGGAACAGAAAAAGAGAGAGTGTATGTGTGTATGTGTGTGTGTAAGGAGAGAGAGAGTGTTTGTATGAGGGGAGAGAGAAGAGAGTGTGTGTGTGTGTGTGAAGTGAGAGAGAGATAAAGAGAATTTGTAAGGGAGAATGTAAGATAGAGTAAGTGAGAGGTGTGTGTATATAAGGAAAGCTAGTAAAATCTTGGGAAAGATATTGTGTTAAAGAGAGAAAATGTGAGGTTATGTGAACGAGGGTTTTAGAAAGAAATTAGAGAAGGAGATATTAGTTAAGAGAGAGAAAATTAGATTGATAGAGAGTTGGAGCGAGGGTTTAAGAGAAAGAGAAAATGTTTAAATTAAAGAGTTCGAAAGAGAAATTGAGAGACCTCTCTTGAGAGAAAGAGTTTGAGAGAATTTGAGATTGAGAATGATAGATAAGAGAGTTTGAGAGAGTGAAAGTGAGATATATATAGAGTGAGTTTTAGTCAGAAAGTTTGAGAGAGAGCGATTTAGAAAAAGAGAGCTGTTGAGAGAGTATAATAAAATAATGTGAGAGAAATTGTGTGATATAGAGTGTATAATGGTAGAGAAAGTGTGTGAGAGAGAGAGAGATAGAGAAGAGGAATAAAGTGTTAGAGAAAAAATGAGAAAATATTATATTAGAGAGTTTTTTATGGAGTGTGTGTTTGTGTGTGTGTGTGTGTGTGTGTGTGTGAGATAGAGAGAGAGAGAGGAGAGAGAGAGAGAGAAAGAATGTGAAAGAGTGTGTTAGAGCATCTGATAGTGAGAGAGAATGCGAAAATATAAATGCGATACTCAAATATTACGGTATTTTGAAATAAAATTCCCTCAAAATTAATTAACAACAGGGAAACCTAGCTGAACTTAATGTATTTGTAAGAATGTGAAAAGATATATGGGGTACACGAAACATTACTTTTAAATATTATATCCTCAAAATTAAGCGGTAAAATGAAAACATAGCTTAACTTTTGTATTTGTAAGCCCTATTGTGTTACTATTGTACTATTGTAACAATACGTAATGAAGAGGATGGTTTGACTTACCGCTTCTGCCCCAGTTGACTCGTCACGACAAGGCTCCATGCAACAACAACATCACGGCACGACCTGAGGAATCATAGTTCACTGCTCACCTTTAATTGTGCCTCGCACAAGAAACTAATAGACAGTCAATATGTGTAGGTTGGATGCGCGCCAACAACTGTGATTGGAAGATAGTGGATCTATTGTTCGGCGCACGTTTGAATTATGCCTAAACTGTGTGAGTATGTTCCAGAACAGTGCTACCTGCCTTACCCCTCTACTCATCCTTGCTTCCCATGCTTTGAGAACACATGACCGCAAGCGTGTGTATATAATGGCAGAACTCTGTGGTGCCAGTACACATTTCACTACAATCGCTAGATGAGGCACTTTGGTCTTGGATAGGTTTAGCTTTGTTTATTTATAAATTCAGTTTGGCATTAATCCTTCAAAATTATCGCTGGGATTTTAAATTGTAAATTTAATCTTTATTTATTTATACCGGGTCTCATGAATTTCTCTTAAAGACTATGGCTAGACGTAATATTGCTGCACGGTTGGACCCAAACCATTTGTCTGATAGGGAATCTCTTTTATCCGCTTCACGGATGGGTTTACGTTTTAGAGAACCACCACTTTAGGTACTGTGCTGTATTGGTCTGTATTATATTGTAATTTTCCGAAATCCTATGTTTTAAGATTATGCCACGTGTTATTAATTGGAAGTTTATTTGTTATTGTTAAACATAGAGATTTATTCTTTGTTGATTAAATCAGGGGCTGTGAATCTGCGTGCTTATTCTTATAACTCTTGTTGAAATGTTTAACGTTAGTTTTCCTAACTCCAACGAATGTTTCTATTTTGTTGTATATTTCAATTAAACCCATTTATGGCTGCTAAGATATTCTTTTATCAAGAACATTTTGTCAATTACTCTGATAAGTTGGGAGTCGCCGTGGCGACTAGCTGATAACCTTTTGATATTACCATAGTCTAGGGTTTACCATCGCCATCTTTTATGGTTATCTATACCAGATTTTTGCGAAGGTCAATTTAACCGTAATTGTTTAAAGTGTTTGTTTGGCCATTTATTAACGTAGGGAGGCGTCCCGTATTTGTATTGTGTTATTATTAGTCTTCGGCCATTGTGTTTGGATACAGCGCCTAACGTGGGGCATGCCTCACTCACTCAGAGCCTTTATCATTTGTTTGATAAAAATAACTCTTGTAACCTACCTGTCTGTTGTTTATGGGTATAAGAGTACATATTTAGGAGGGTTACACTATTTACTAAAATGAGCAACAAAACACATTATTTGAAAAAATGAACACCAACTCATACTTGGATAGTTAAAATGTTTAAATTTTTTTAAACGTTATTCAAGATCATTTTATCGCGTGAGATTATAATACATAACATAACATATTTAAAAATAATTTTATCATATGTGAAACTAAACGTAGACAATATTTTCACGAACTTAACAACTGAACCTTTTAATTTTCGAATTATACTCAGTATTGTTGATTTAAATTAGAATTAAAACTAGCAACATTCCAATAAGATATAAATATTTCCCCAGTTTAGGAATCTCAATTTCGATGTGTTATGACCAGCATCCAAAGATATATATTATTCCAAAGAGAAAGTTGTGATTTGTTCGGAACAACAATTAATGAAGATTGAGTTATTTTTTGCCAAAGAGATATATTTTATTTAGAGATTTACAGCCATGCAGAAAATAATGTTTCCATGGTGAATAAACAAAGAATAAAAGGTGAAAATTCTCTATGAAAATCAGGTTTTCGTAGAAAACTACTATTTTTACCTACATCCTGGACTCCTAACCGTTAAAATGAGTGGCAGTTTGTCAAAATTTGTTTAAACGAATTTTAATAACATTTCGGGCTATACACCTATGTAATAATTACGCTAATAGGCTAGGGATCAGGAATGTTGAATTCAAAGGAATTGTATTTGTATTTATGTATAGAAAGTGTGGGAAACCATTTCTGAAAAACCACTCTCAGTACACCAAACAAGGATCAAACCACGATCTCCTTGTCATTGGCAGTCTATTCTGTTGCAGAGTGACGCCTTAGACGATGCGGCCACCGATGTGGGTACAAATATTATTAAACTACATAAAATATAATATTATAATATTGTATTTGTTAATTTCCTTTTTAATATTATAATTGACCGTTGAAATAGAGATCAAATAGGGTAGCAACTATGTGTGTCAAAAACCCGAGAATTTAATATATTATCTTGTAAAAGATTGTACCATTGATCTAACAAATTAAGAACCACACAACTAACACGTGACTACATTAAAATTTGGATCAAACTCCTACTTTCACTTGAAAAAAGATTGATACTAGATTTGGAAACACTCTTCCAAAAATTGAAAAGGAGCGTTTACAATTTGAACATGAGTGACCCACTACGAAAGAGCATGTACATTTTTCATACGAGTCCGGCTACATTTTAAACAAGAGTATTTAATAGCTTGGATAGACCACGTCCTACTGGTCATTACAACCTTACCTTTCTTCACCTTGCTTGAGTTTTCACCAAACTAAATCTGACACTTTCAAACTATGAAGAAGGGGCTCAAAGTTTCTTTGTTCCTTCCTTACGTCTTTTAGGCCAGAGATTCTTTGTAGTAATTTTGGTTTATCTCTCCCTCCCCCACAGAGAAAGGAAAAGAATTAACTGTAGGTTATTCACTTTTTAAATAGTTCTAACAATTTATACCTCTAAATCTATCTTTAACATATTATTATTATTAGCACCCCGTCTTACTACCCATTCGGGTTATACGCACTTACGCTAATGTGTAATGGTAGGGTGATTGTGAGATGAAATGGAGGACCTACAGTTTAACGTGGAATCCGAACCACGGTGGAGGCCTGGCATTCTCCACATTCACAAGATGTCTTGTCAGAGGTGAAGGAAGGGTTTGGTAATCAGATAAATCTTTGCCGGGACCGAGGATTGAACCCCGGCCGCCAGCATAGAAGTCTGACACCTTACCCCTAGACCACCAGGTCACCGATCTTTAACATAATTTTTTTTTTTGTTACGTGGTGATATTTCTGGCCTGTATTACTCCTCTTCTTATGAGAAACAGAGAGGCCTTTTGCAACTCAATTCGATTTCTGTTGAATCATTTGTCTTTGCTGAGATACTAACTACACACAGATATCCAAATGGTTCATTTCTTATTCATTTGTTTTGCTTTACTAGGGGTTAGGGCTGTCTTCGATGGACGCAGTCTCGGGTTTTTCGTGACATCTTTTCCTTGTTGATTTTTATTTTATTTTTAAATTTTTTAATACAGGAGTTGGGATGAATTTTATACCTGGTTCTGACAAGTTATCGGGATTTATTTTGTTCAGGTTTCGTATTTTTCTCATAATTGGGGAATGCTCACTAGGCCAGGACAAAATATATCTAGCCACGCGATGTGGGGGTTTTGACTCTTTTTGAGCCATCCTCTACCAAATTAAATCTGTTTTAAGTTAATTTGGAAAAAATGGCAACTCCTAGATAATCAATCAGTGTGATGCATTGTATATAATCGAGATAGTTGATAAAAACTCTTAACAGATGCCACATGGATTTTATTATATGGATTGGCCAATCAGAATATTAAATTTCCTTATTAATAACCAGAAGTTTAGAAAGTTCAGAACTTATCAAATTGTTTAAAAGATGTAGCCAACTTTAATTCACCAGAAACTCCTTCGTGTGAAACCAGTGTTGCCCCTTTTCGTCCTCCAGGGCAAAGACAGGCATACAAAGTTATAAAATTATAAAATAAGTGGAGAATAAATACAGAATGAGCACATAGGACATTAAAAACAGAATATATTATTTATATACTATATTGGCTAATGTTTCCCAGCAACCCACTTAGCATTATTGCATTAAACCAACAAAGAAATGAACCAGATAATTTCCAGGAAAGTGTAAAATGCTTAGTGAGATAGGAATAAAGGGAATTCAACATATCAGGAATTAAATAGATAAATGTAAGTTTTATTATAAAAAAAGGTGTATAGATAAATGTAAATATTATTTATAAACAAGATATATATATTTTTTTTTATTATATATTTGATTCAAAAAAAAAAACATCTCCGGTATTTACTTTGCAATATTATTAACTCTATCCACAAGTCAAAAGGATTCCAAAACATGACATAACTTTCCTTGCCAGAAGGACTCTGAATATTAAACATTATTATAATTTCCACAACTCTAGATGACTGAATATTAAACATATTAAGGCCGAAAAAGAATTTGGACGTACAACAGCCGAAACTTAATTTAGTGCTTACATGTATTCGGAAATGAAGACGTTCCCAAGATGGATATCCTGCCAAGAGTGATTTGCCCTCCAATCTCCAGGCAGTATTTATTTAATACCATTTTCTTAGAGAGGAGGAAAGTCGGGGTTACACACAAAGAAACAGAGAGAAAATGGGAGTGAGCGGGTAGTGATGAAAGGGAAACATGTGGCGAGACTTCCCTAGAAGGCCCCAGAACAGTGCTCTTGGCACGTGGAGCCGTCTAGTTTCGGAAATGTTATACTTCACATTTCCCTGCGGCCTTAGCAAACACTTGCACATCCAGTCTTGACCACCCGTCACGTTAGTCGGTTGTAAAGCGGGGGAGACAGTCAGCTTGGGATGTACACAGTGAAATGGAGCTCGGTATGTTTAAAACATTATTTAAGTTTTGAAATTTAACGTTGTAGCTTATAATAAGATGCTACACCAGTGAGGTGCACCTCATAATTTGTGAAGCACTGCTATACGTGATTTCAAACACTGTGTGCAGTAAACAAGAATATAAGTTAATGCACGCCATTATTTATAGTCCATTAGGCATAAGATTGGTCGTAACTGGTAGCTAGCAAAAGCTATCAGCTCTGCTCGCATGTATCTGATAAACAATTTGCATACCTCTTTACCACAAACAGTTATTAGTAAGATTAGTTTACTAGACCCAAATTTAAAATACAATTTTTAGATTACAACAGATATTTAAAATAATTAAAAATTATATTATATCAAGTGTATTTTATACATATTATATTTGAATTATTATGGATAAAAGTTTTATTTATTAATTTTTTATTATTTGTATAAGAATCATTTACATACATTAAAGAATATGTAACAAGATATTTTTTTTTATCATTGCGTCTTACTACCTGCTTAGGTTACAATCTTTCATGGAAGAACTTAATAATATATATTAGCTTATAATTTAGTTTAGTATTTATTACGTTATAATGGTAGTGTAATAGGTCTGTTAGTAACATGATTTGTAGCCTATCCCTAAGTTTCATCGTGTCTATAAGAGTATCCCTTTAGTCTATATTTTACAATCTTTCATGGAAGAACTTAATAATATATATTAGCTTATAATTTTAAACGCATTTATTACAATTACTCTAATGATATAGGCATGAGGAAGCAAATGTTTTAGAGGTAATCTGATCTCATTTGCTTGGAAGAAGAGAAGGAAACAATTTTATAAAATAGTACCTTCAGAAGGCCCTACCAGATTGGAGCCATGACCTCCCCATCTTCAGCAGACCAGACCAGAACAAAATATTTTAATGTTAGTGTGATTTAGCTCATATAAACGGTTTTTAAATTATATAAAAGTCAGTAAAAGATACTATAAGGGGGAATGTATTAATCTTTTCCATTGATACAAGACACATTTTCCTGCCCAAATTAAATGAAAAGATTTATATCCGAAATATTGAATCCCCCATCATACTGGATTAAGTGTGTATGCGTATTATTATTAAATGTTTGGAACGGATATATATGCTTAGCTCAGAAAATATATGTGCAAAACCATTCTATGTTGGGGAAAAAGATGAAATAGAAAATTAATACATCTAAAATGGGAAGGTTGAAGTAGTAAGAATGTTAATAGATGAACGAAATGATTATAGATCAATAAAATGAATGCAAGGTTGCATTAAGGGGTGATATTTAAATGTATAGAGCAGTGGATAAATAATTTAGCTCTACAGTAAACTCAAACTAAAATTTCATGTTAATGTTAATGTTACTGTTTACTATGAATATGTTTAGGCTGACAACTAATACAGCTCAAAGCTTAATAAAAACACACATTTATAAGACTGATAGAAATGACTATCAATACGCATACGCATAAACATACGAGGACACAGTTTGTTTTATATGTCAGTAAAACTTAAACATAGAGATAATTTGAAAAAAATCCACACATAATAATACTTTGGTGGTATCTATATTGATTTAAATTAAATTAATGGTATGAAACAAATGCAGAGACTATCTAAAATTGTGTCTTTTAGCTTCGAGGTTAATATTCAAAAATAGGGTTTGAGTAAGCCACCTATAAATATGTTTTATTATTAAAACAAACGCAAATCATCATCTTGTTATCCACAATAACCACACTTTATATATACATTTTAAAATAGATTGCTCAAATTATTTTAAAGAAACTCAATTTTTTTTCAAATAAATATTTGTAGGCTATCCTAAAGTTATTTGTAATTTGTAAAAATTAAAACTAAATCTTGTTTACCATGAAAAACTATTCATAGATTCCTATTTTGAATTCATTCTTCAAGGACTATTCACAAAATAAATTATCTATAATTTCTTGTAAGTAGTCTAAACTACAAATACCGTAAATTAATTTATTTTAGATTGACGAGCCCCGATCTACAGGATTTAAAAAAAACTCCACGTATTGGATGAATAAAATGTATGTCATTTTTAAACCTAGTGCATTGCACTAAATCTGTACCTTGATAATAATATTGCGTGTCTGGGCTTTATCATTCATAACCCAGTAGTGGGAAGATTAGCCAGTACTAATGTACCGTTGCCCAGGGGACGCCCAAATGTACTCAGGAACCAGTGCAAATACTTAAACATAGCTTAGATCTAACCAACAAAACCCTGGTGACCGATGGGTCAATTCCCTTTCAGGAAAAAATACGTAGGGTATTACCCGGGAATCGAAACCGGGACCCCTAAGCTTGTAACCAGGTGCACTGACCACTACAACATGGTTCTGGTTTGCATCATGATGATAAAACTATTCCAAATGGTCTATTTTTTTTTAAATCTTTGAAAATAAAATGGTTTGTCTATGAAAACCATTTAACAAATAATCTCTCGGCTGTAATTTTTTATCATCAAAGAGATTTATAAAAATCCAGTAACAATTTTATTTTGTGTTTTTTTATTATTTTCTATCTCAAGTGGAGTGTGTGCACTTGTTAGCGATAACGTTTTCTTCCTCTAGTCCCGGGAGTCTTCAAGAGTAATGGGTTGTCGCCGCAAGATAGTAAAAAAGAGGGGGCTCCCCGACCACTAAGAGCCGATCTAAAGCAGGTTTGCCAACACTTTACGAGTCGGTTAACACTGGACTGTTTACAAAACCTGTGCATTCGGAATCATTTCGTGCAAACAACTATTAGGGTATTTTTAATTGAAGATTTTTTGCGCACTTACGTATCGAAGATGTCATAAAAAAAATTCTCTTAAATACTTTAAGGTTCGAGAAATTTATATCAATATTGGTATCTTAACATCAGACAAATATATAGAGAGAATAAATGTTCTTAAACGTAAATATAGCAACATTTGTTTGAAGTGAGTATAAGAAATCCCATTACGAATAAAAACGATGAGTACCCATCGAGAGATCAAAAACAATAATTTTAAATGTGTTTGAAGGGTGTAACGTTTCCCGTCCCATGGATCTCTCCTCCGATATTTAGCCTGGCCCGCTAAATAAATCAGTTGTTTATTGTGGAAGCATGCCCACAGTAATCGGATACGTCCTGGGGTGCGTGGACGGTAACGGTGCCTACTTACGCCACGTGGCACTACAATACATCCGACAGCGCTATGAACTATCCGTGGCTTACAAGCGAACTTGAGCGGTGAACTGTGGTTGAGTTATATGAGAAGAGTTTGAGTCAGTTGTCCGCGTTACGGACTCGGGTGTGTACGTGTGCTGGACTTGAAGCCTGGGTGTGAAGACCCTCTGTCTCTGTTGGGAGGATTTGGGGAACGAAGTTTTGTGACAGGGGTAAGGTAGACCCATTCGTATTAATTAATCCTTAGCTAATGTACTATCTATTTCAACTAGTTAGATTGATCACTTATGATTTTTGTCTAATTGCACTACTGGTATGATAAATACATAATGAGTCAGAACATTTTATGTACATGTTATTGTATGCAGCGAGGGGTTATAGTTATGTAAATAATATATTTACGTTATATACTTAAGCTTGTTATTAGTGTACTCATGTTACCAGACAGACAGTTTTGGAGCAGTAACTTAGAATGTTGAGTCCTATAATGTTGGGGTCTTAGAAGGTTAGTGGTATTTATAACTTCTGAAGGTACTGTTAAATTGTATTGAGCTTTGTAAAGAGAGGTTATATTTTTGGTTGGATCCATTATACATATTTATGGGGTTTTTAGGGTCTGTGTTCGACGTCTGGGGCCGGGAGTTTGGTTCTCGGACTGGGTACGGTCAACTACTGACCACATCAGTGGTACTCCTTCACTGGTTGCATACCCGGGGCTAGTGACCAGAGGCACTCACGAGTGGCCGACCAACTGGGCACCCCGGAAGTTCCACGTGAAGTGTATGGTTGCACGCAGGACTCGCAGAGACCGCTAAAGGCTATATTTGTGTTCTTTTTTTTCTCGCAAAGACGATGGTATTTGAATATGGACTTTAGATGGCACTATTTTAGAAAGCGACTGTTGTGCCTATTGTAGAGTAGCGTTAGGTTTAGTTGAGATGTGCACATTAATTAATTTTTTTGCAGTGGCCACTCGCAGCTCCCAATGTTTATATTTTCTGAAGTATGTGTCAAGTCAATAAACTGTTTTCCGTCATAAATTTGTAAAGTAGTTTACTATTTATTATAAACTAACCTATTAATGTTTAGACTTATATTTTCACTATTTAAATAATTATATGATTCACACATTCCATTCATGCTTATAACTTGAATCTATTGTCTAATGAAATTAAGACGAAGGCTTAACCAAACATTTAATTGGAAATACTTTAATCAAAATAATGTGTGAATTTAAGATTGAGATAATGATTTTTTTTTTTATAAAGCCTGATTTTTTGTGTGTAAGCCCTTCTGGCTTATTGAACAATATTTGTTTTGTTAACTATTACAGTGACCACTGGTACCCATTTGTCCGGGGTTTGGATAGCTCTCATCTATATTAGGAATTATCAGGTATGGCAGATGTGATTATGGTAAACCCATGAAGGCATATGGGTTTAATGGGGAGCCTCGTTGCCTTCCAAGCAGTTTATCCCTGACCGAGAGGACCCTTATTTGTCCTGATCTACCTTACTAGGGGGAGTATTAATCTTCACATCTACATCTGGCGACTAAACGAATTTCCTCGTTAATATTCACTGACTATCGTCAACGAGGTGACGCCCATCAATAAACACTCTCTTGGGGCCGACCTTAAATTTAGGGGACCATTGCCAATAGCTCTATGACCACGCCCTTCTCCACTGAGGCGACGCGGGAGGTGACAAGAGGAACTTAAACTATTGTTAGTATTCTCGCAATTTTTATAAAACATATTTTTTGGACACAAATAAAACACTTGCTTTATTAGATACATTTATTTTATTTTTGTAATTATAACAATATCAACTATTCTTGAACATGAAACAGTTGCATCCTATAATTTTAAAGACATTTTAGATTTAGAGGAAAATTTATAATCAAATGCCAAAATGCTTTTGGTAATTTTTCAACAGCTTGTGATACTAATATGTGGAGCAAATTATACTAATCGTATCTACTAGTGCAATATTTTAATTTATAAAACATATACTGTTGATATAAAAACTGCAGAAATACTTGACTAAAATCGCGTTTCTTTGCATCCCACTTAAAAAGCTAAAATCAATCCCAAGAGAGTGATTTTAGACCGTTTCGGGAATTGTTGGTCATGGTTAATTTCTAACACATCATATTTTATATTTGTTCCCAGTTTAACTTTTCAAAAAATTATTATTAATACAGCAATTTCATTTTTACAACAAAAATGAGGATAGGCCAGCCATTGAAAGTTTACAACAATTCATCAGCCAGTGATATAATTCAGTTTTTTTTAATATACTCATACACTTATGTTATAGTTATTAAAATAAAGTTGTAATTTAAAAGTCAAATTTTCATTTAAAAAAAGTTTCTATGAAATTATATATATTTTTAGTGTATTTGAATAAGTATCAGCTCCGGTTTCAAAAACTGATATTAATGGCAGGAGGGTTCGTTGTGATGAACAGATGATACCCTCTATCAGTAAATGTTGGCACTATTATCGTTAACGGTGGTGGTCGCTTGGTCGGTATAACTCGCTTGTGGGCTCACGCCATGCAGATTTTTAAAGGGAACTTTCACAATAAAATAATTACAAATATTGGGACAAGATGACTCGGTTCAGGGCTCAGGTTGTAGTGTTATTGTTCATCTGGGTCTATCATTTGGTAGGTGTTAATAAGATGAAAGTCTGGAGTTTGAATACAGCTGTTGTGTTTTTCTTCAATGGTCGGTATTTCCATAAAGTTGGTGTTTATTGTGTCAACTGTTCGATGAACGTTGCGAGTACGTAGTTTAAGTAGATGGATGCAGATTGGTGGGAAATCAATTATATCATAGAGTTGGGGTATGGGACTTGGTGGCTTTATTCTATATGCCAAACGAAATTACTTAAACCAATGTTCAAGAGATATTACCACAGAAGAGTCATGACCATTACCTAAAACCAAATGTTTTTCTGAATAAACAAATGTATAAGGCCTACATACATTTAGTATTTTGGGTTTACTTTGCATTTTTTTTCAAACCCACAGTTGAATACATCATCATCATCATCATCATCGTAAACTGTTTCCAGCCTGTGGCTGGGTCCATTTAATAAAATACTTCTATCTTACTATATCCTTCCACCATTCTTCCTCCTGCACTCTTTACCACTCTTCGCACTTGCACACGTAGTGATAACTAACTGTTCCTCCTCTCTTCCTTTGTCACCCTTGCGGTCTCTTCCTTACATACTTTATATCCATTCTTCTTCTTGGAATCCTCTCCCATTCCATCCTCATTACGTGTCCACACCATCTCATCCTTACATATTTTGACATAACAGTTAAACTTCAGTGACTAGCGCTGTTGCATTTTCGCAACAACTGTATTATTTATATATATTTTTTTAAATTAGGGGTTGGATCCTCTCCAAGTATTACTCAGTTAGTTTCTGCTGCCTAGTATTGATGTCATCAAAAATTCCAAAAATAACTTTTTTTTTCTTAGATACAAGTGTTTTAACTGGCGCCGTGCAGGAAAGTTGTGAATATGGCGTCAGTCGTTGTATCATACGCATGGCTCATTACCACCCTATGTTTAAAATAAAATAATACTGCAAAAGTAGATAATCAGTAATTTTGTAATACAGTAAAGTATAAAACAATGCCTTACAATAGTTTATTATTTATCTTTTCTAATAAAGCTATAATTTTGTAACAGTTAATCATTATTGTGAATTTATTTTTTTAAGTAAAATTTACAAAAATACAATGTTATTCAAATATTTATTCAAAAATATTGCTTCAAGAATAATATTATGTAATAAAGTTTTTTTTATTTAGCACCACGTCTTACTACCCATTTGGTTTATAGGCTTAAGTGCTAATTATGCTAATCGTAATTCGGAAGGTTAAATTTAGAGGAAGTGAACCCATATTTTCATGGAGGGAGAGCGGAAAACTATTTAAGGGTAAACTACCCCAGTTCACCCGACAAAGATTCGAACTTCTATCTACCAATTCTCGGCAGTCTGGCCCAACACAAAACTATCGCGTCAGCCATCTACACCACTGAGTTGGGTAAGTATGTGCTCTTGGTTATTATTTATAACATCATAGGATGTTGCAAAAATGTTTTTGCACCTGTCTCTGAAGTTTAATTAAGTCATACAATCCTAAAGGTAGTGTAAATTTCTAAGAGTTTTTTGTTTTGGTTTGGAAAACAGGTTATTTCAATTTATATAAGAAATAATTTGAGTTTTATAAATTTTCTAGTTGTTGAACAAGAAATAAAACCTGTTAATGAATTTTCTACCACTCTTACTAAATCAAACACTATCTTACAGTGGATCCATATCACAAACTCTGATTTAAGAGAAGCCCACATATACACCTATCTACTACGATAGGAGAGATGTTGACAACTAGCAGATGGTTCTTTATTGGAAACATTGGTGGAAGGTGACAAATTCTCAGTGTTGCCAAGGATTATTTAACTGTTATGGTTAAATAGTTTCATAAAGTAGCTAGATTATCGCTGGATGAAAAATTAAGTTTTCATATTTGTCACCAAACCAAAAATTCACATATTAATCTGAACTGAATGTAAGATACATTAGTGGACTGAGGTGATCCCCGAATTCGGAACGATGTCATTGTTATTTGTGAATGACAGATAGCTTAGAGCTCTTCTGTGGACCGAAGAAACGCATTGCAGTACGGTAATTCAAAAATCAAAATTCGACAGCATTACAAATTAAAATAATGAACATGAACTTAACAGAAAATTAAGGAAAGTCACCAGTCTCCAGGTTAGTCACTAGGTGCTAAAGTTGAAAATTAGTTGTTCCATAATCGTAAAATCGCTAGGTCTAGCGACAAAGTCGCTAAATTGGTGACACTGCAGATGCTTGTTATAATTGGCTCCTAAATTATTTTTTTATATAGCTTAGAAAAATCTCCATAAAAATATTTATTTCAAAATATGTTTAATTTTTAAGCATGCATTAACACAGAGACGGTTCATATGACGTCACTAACCACTCTGGTTTCAGTTGGTTCGACATCTTAATTTGTTAAGAGAACGCAACATTTTAGATGCTCTCATTTTAAAATCATTTTAAGTTAAACTAAACACAATTTACACAAAAAAAAACATTCAAATGACTAATTTCATAAGTTTGTGTTTCAATAATATAAAAATGGTTAAAATAAAAAATAATTAAGAACAAATGATTTGTTGTTATACATTTTTTTGGCAAAAGTAACAACGCAACATATGGTCTTACAGATTTTAAGGTTTGGCGAACAGATTCAAGGCAACTTTTTTTAGTTCTCACCAACCATCTTTTGACCGTAGATAGTGTATAGCTATAGTCATATGCATTTATCAGAAACATAGTTTACTAGAAGTATAAAGTAGCAGTTTATTAAATGATTACAATAATTCCCGATACCATTGCTATTAAGTTTAACACTGCTATGGGTATTCCTTATCGTCTATTTCATATTAGATTCCATAACATTCCTAGCAAAATTTTATGGTATCTTTTTCCTTTGAAGAAATGTTTCTAATAACTGTATTAAAATAAGACAAATAAATATAATATTTTGGTGAACAGTATTGCCAATGAATTGTATTTACATTAAAATAAAGGCGGAAAAAGGTATTTGTAGGTCCATCTTAAGGATTAAAAATAATATATTAATATCCTTTAACTTAACCATATGTACTTATTGATGGAGGCATTTGTAGATCCTGCTTTTTTGTTCAATTTATATTTGTCCACAGGGTCCATTTTTTTTTTTCAAAATAAATAATGAATTATAGATGTATACAATGCCTTTTTTTAGAAAAATAGGTTGGCGTACTGTGATTTCTTAAAAAAAAAATCATGTATTTTAACGCTGTTATTGAGCTTTAACATAATTTAATATCCAAACAGTAAGATCAAAGCCGAGATTTTTTATAAAATTTGGATGGTCTTTGTTATAGGTTATTTGTAAACAAAGATCTACAATACTTACTTAACTGAAAACAATTTATAATAAACTCCCACCTGAGTCATGTCTGCAGAATGTTGAATGTCTCTATTTCTCTCTGTGTTTTTGTGTCAATAGCCGAGTGATGTCCTAAAAGTAACCAAGATTCAACACTTTTTTTATTATCGAACTGATGTAAAGGTGGCCCAAAAATCTTTATGAACACTACTGCCGATATTGTCTTGATCAACAACGAAGATCTTAAAGAGTTTACTATAAAATAAATTTGTAAAAAACCCCGTTCAAATTCACTTGAAGATATTGAAATGATACTGAGGGTGTTTATCAATTGACGTAATCCATCTGGATTTTTTTTTTCCTTCAGGTATTCTCGGAAACTTTTTATCATCCCTCTTTCACTCAAGTAAAGTCGTCCACACACATTTCTTATTTCAACTTCCCCAAACGTCATAAGATTTTGTGTTTCTTCTCGCCACTGTTTCGGATCTAGCACTCGGGTCAATTTAAGTAAATCAGCTTCTCCATAGTCAAGTAAACTCTTTTCTAGTTAATTTTTTAAGTTTTATAAGATGAAACAGGACAGATTGGTGGGTCTTCTTTTATATATTCTCTTTGTATGGAAATCCCAGGGAAAATGATAGAATTGGCAGCAATAGTGGCTTTTCCATAATACTGTCCAGGATTTATTTGTCTCTCTTCAAAGATTATAACAAGACATTTAATCGCTTTATTGGCACCATACAAATGTATGGAACGTACCTGCAATTTTAGATTCAGTTCAGAAATTTCTTGAAATGCATCACACATCAATCCTAAGGGCCAGTTTCATAGTCAAATTTAGTACGCCTCAAGTGCGGCGCTACACTAAGTACATGACGACACCTACCTAAACCAGAATGGAATGGGCCGTTCTCACATAGGAAACTGGCCCATTCCATTCTGGTTTAGGTAGGTGTCGTCATGTACTTAGTGTAGCGCCGCACTTGAGCCGTACTAAATTTGACTATGAAACTGGCCCAAAGTCTAAAATAAACTCCACTGTTGTAATTTTCTTCAATAATCCTTAATACATCCCCTTACCTTTTCTGTAGCTGGAACAATCAGCCTTGGGATTTGTAAAATGCCTCACCAATGTTTGTAATCTTGCCAAACTTCAAACACTGAATGAAAAATTGGATGCTACCCAAATAGGGCTTGATATTCGTCCACTTTTCAAAAGCTGCATCTTTAGTGAATTGACATATGTTTGCAGCTCTCGATTATTTTTTGGTGATGCATGGTATATAACACATAACTTGTCAACTAATTATTTGAATCTGTTGATTCCATAAACCATCTCCACAGTATCATGGACAGATAATTACTGTATATAATTGGCGCAGTTCCATACAATTATTGATGGAAATGTATCTTTCATTAATTACTTAACTCCACCATAAGATCTATACATTGCCGCCACACCATCACATACAACAGAAACTAAAGGTTCATTGAGGTATTCCTCTGTCCATCCGATAGATAGAAAGCGGCAAATCAAAGCAGAGAAAATTTCAGTTACCGCTACATCACTTAGTTCTATAAAGTCAATAAATAAATCAGCAGATGTAGCCATTTCACAACCAGAAATCATTGCACGAACATACAATATATATGTAGACTTCTAACTAATTGTTGTTGCCTCATCAATGATTAATGATATTTGTTTATTTGGAACTTACAATTTTGTTTACCAAGTTAGTTTTCATTTTCTTTCTAATGTGATTAATAATGTTAATACAAGCATTTGTATAGTGAAGTATTCGTCCCATATCAACATCATTAAGTTCTTGTAGGTCAATTTCCATTTCAAAATTATTGAATGGTTGGTTTATTTTTGTAACTTTATAAACCATGTGAAATATTTTGGCAGTGGTCTCTTTTTGGAGTGAAAGGGATTTCAGGATCCCCCTTCTCAATTGGTTCTTTATTTGCTTCTTCCAATGTTTTCAGACATTTTTTGTGACCAGCACTTTCTTTGTGTTTAAATATTTTGACTCTTAAAGGTGTGACATTGTTTTTCTGGAGTTGTACTAAAATGAGAAATTTCACAATTGGCCCAATCATTTGATATTTTCATTCCCATTCTTGCCTCTGTTCCAAGCGTTTAAACTTTCCGGCAAGTATTACAACCAATATTTCCGTCCTTTACACAACATAACCAAACTGTTTTAACTTCACATGAATCATTCCTTTGTTCTAAAGTCCAACAGGAAGGCCACATTTGTTTCATTTGTTCCTTTGCCTTAGTAGAAACTGATAATAGAACAGCAGTAGATTTAGATGAAGTAATAATTTCTTATGGGCTTTCAAATTTCTTTCTTTTAGGCACTGAGACCATGAAAATTATGTTATTTTCTTAATTTTATAAAGAAATACATTTGTACGTTTTGCTATTTAATTATGAAATATACGCGAATTTTATATTATATTATACAACAGATTAATTTGAACTTAAATCACATATCAAAGTAAAGCTAAATCGACATCCAAATACGCCTTGTTTATTTGAACACGGCAGAAAAACCATCGATAATAAAAGTGAGCACAACTGCTTGCCGTTAGTAATGGGCACAATCGATACCACTACTAATAAGCAATCAAATGTTTACAATCGAATACCTATTATTAGCACCGCGTCTTACTATCCGTTCAGGCTATACGCAAATCGAATAGTTCACACTATTCTGTGTCAAGTGCTATTGTATCATTATTGCCATTATATCTCTTTTATTTGTGTAGAAAATCTTTTTTCATTCGAAATGTATATAATAATAAAACCAAAATTTAAATTAAATTTTAAAAAGTGGATATAGGGCATATCCTGCATATACCCAGAAAAAAAAGCACTATATATATATATATATATATTTAACTAAAACATAACTATTTTATATGTGCATAAGAACCTAGAAAATATTCCATTCTTATTGGCACCGAAACGTCAAAGAAAAGTAATATGATTATTTAGTCTAAGGCGTCAGATTCGTAATGAAGGGGAAATCATTGTTTGAATCCCAAACAGGTCTACAAAGCATGGTTTTACCTCGGTGGTTTCCCACTCTCCTTCCACGCAGATGTGGGTAGATTACCTATAGAATATTTACTTCCACATCCCTACACTATTAGAGTAATTATCATTATGTATAAAACCTGAACATGTAGTAAAACCTGGTGTTAATAGAACCTTTACTCTAAAACAATCTTTGATTTGATAACATGACTCCTCTATAGTTCTGCTTAGTGTCCTAGCTTCATAGTCTAACAAAATCATAAATAGGAAACCAACAAAATATCACCCAACCGAGATTTGAGCTGTCACCGGCAATACAGTCCATTGCGAAATGTACGCCTTGTACCACGTGTCCACCGTGAACTCAAGCTTCTCTCTCTCACACACATACACACACACACTATATATACTGTTAGTTAATCATTCTCTTTTTGTCTCGGCTAAATTCACCCTTTTGTGGGTTCTTTTATAAACAGAAAGAATGGAAACATAGTGAGAGTCACATCCTACAGGCTTATGGTGCAGCTAAGAGATCACGAGGAAAAGTCACGTGTTTTCAAAAGAAACACCGATAAATATAGGAGAGATTAGGAGATTGAGAGGATTGGAAGGGTCTTCATGAATATGTCCTCTCGCCAACCCCTGGGGGGGATGTTGAATGGAGAGAAATAACAAGAAAGGAGAAACTAAGAAAATAATAGGTGGATACAAGGACAGTTGCTATGAAGCGTATAAGTAAACGTGACTTACAGGGGCAACCATTGATCAGCTCTATTGACCTCAATGTATTTATCTAATGAGATATACCTTAAATTTTACAGTCTTGGTACCATAATATTTTAGATATTTAATCCGATATTGTTGTTTTTATAAATTTAAAGTGACATGTATAAAAAAAGTTTTCACTTTTTCTGCTAATTATGTATTCAACTTATTTAGAAAATGAAAACTTATAAATTAATAGCTATAAGCTTGACAAATGTTCAATAGGCTGGATATATTGTTTTAAAAAATTGAGGTAATTTTTATAAGAATTTAAGTACTAATTTTATAAATTTGATTTGTTTTATTGTAGTGGCAAAATTTCTTTATTACCTTAATCATTTCAATTTTCATATAACTATTTTTGTTAAATGTGTTTAAGTCTTGAAAAACACTAAAATTAATTTTATTGAGCTATGTAAGGGAAGTAAAATAAATTAAATATTTTAGACAATTGAAATGAATTTGTCTTTATAAATCCATATCATATTTCAAAAGCCAAATAAAATCATTTTATACTAATGTTAACACAGACCTACTTTAAATTGATCCATTCAGATTTTTTTTGTTATATTAGTTTGGGCTTTCATCATCATAAAAGATAATTGAAAAAGATCTCGGTTGTTAACTATGTTTGCAAGTTCTTGAAACTCTTCTGTCGATAAGTATATCTTGCCTGTCATGAGGTCTATTTCAACTTCTGAAACTAGTTAATTTGAAGTTTCAAATTTCTTTAGAACTTTGTTATAAGAGCCAGTCATGAAAATGGTTTTTGTTTTATCCTCTTCCTCTAGAGTGGTCTAGTTTCTAATTTTAGGGTTGAGACTTTAAATTTCAATAAGAGTATATTCATGAAACTATAGCTTTCATTTTTTTTAAAGGCTTAGTACCCATCCGGGCTATACGCTTGTGTACTAAGGCCGAGGAAGGTTGAACTTAGAGCAAGTACACCCGCAATTTCGTGGAGAGAGAATGTAAAACCAGTTAGGAAAACCACCTATACATCTAACCAGGATGTTAACCCATATCTCCCCATCATCGGCACTGGCTTGTAGATATATGGAGGTAGATATTTATATTTTATCAGAAATACTACCCTTTGAGTTTGATAACCCGACTTGATAAAATCTTAAGGTAGGTTGGACAGGAGTGTTAGTTAGTCCTAAAGTAAATATTTTTGCAGTTTTTATCACGAAAAATTCTTTTGGCCAAAACAAATAAAATATTGCTTCAGTAATTGTGTTTATTTAGTTAATTTTCTACACATTTAATCTCATAAATTCTTTAATGTTTGTTTTGAGTGTCATGGAATTTTACTTAGATTTTTTTTCTTTTTCTTCAAGTGCCACTATACTCATGAGTTAAGACAATTTTTAAAGAATCGTTGATATCATCGAGTGTCGAAAATTGAACTATACGTATCCACTGGGGAAATATGTTATTTATGTCTCTAACTGAAATGTTTTGTTATAAAAAAAACTAGAAACATAATATCTACCTTAACTTGCCTCCCATTCAAACCCCTTTGGTAGAGTTTTAAGCATCAAACCATTGTTTATAAAATAATAAGAGTACCAAAGTATGAATACATCACAGCCACTCTTTTCAGGATTGTTGAGACTAGCCTCTTTGTTGAGAGGACAATGCCCCTCGCTAATAATCTAGAAGTCACGGGTTTGATACCCAGTTGTATTTTTCCTGAAAGAAGAACTGTTATCATCATTCATAATTATTGTAATCACCTCATCTAATAGCGGGTATGATGTGTAAATATATCCTGGCATAGTTTTTGTTCATACAGAGCGACTAAAAGTAGCGTTTTGGCTATACACTTTTTTTAAATTCCTAAAATCATGGTTAAGGATTCGATTCCCGGGACGACCTGAGAACACATAATTGACTTTTATATAGATTTCCTTTCTTACAACGATGTATTGAGTGAAGTGTGACTTGGTGTTGTGTAGGTGTAAACAGTTGGTTTAGAAAATACGTGTGGAATATACATTAATTTTAAATACTCCCATTAGGTCTGGTTCTAGTCTTCAGGAAGTAAACGAGGTAAAGCTTACGATTGAAAATACTATCCTATAGTATACGATTACTATACTATAATATTTATGTAACGTATTAACCCTACTTACACTAGTGAATTTAAAACACTAATAAGCCACGCACTAACAGGCTAATAATACAACCTACATTTGTGAATTAAACACTAATATGCCACGCTCTGACAGGCTAATAATGTAACCTACATTTGTGAATTAAACACTAATATGCCACGCTCTGACAGGCTAATAATGTAACCTACATTTGTGAATTAAACACTAATATGCACACGCTCTGACAGGCTAATTATCCCACTTATATCAGTTCATTTAAAACACTAATATGGCATCAGCGCCTTTGAAGTTTACTAAATATCCTAGATTTTATTAAATTGTCATGGTATGAAAGTTTGTTTTCAAAATTATATCCCTTGATAGAATTGATCGATATGTCACGAGAAATAGACCACTAAAGTTTGTTAAACTTCCTAGTCACGTTTTTTGAAATCTTATTTCAACTAAACTTTGTTTGAAAAAATAAACCATTCCCACCTTAGTTTGTAATAAGTTCCGATGGAAAACTTTCGACAGGTAAATTTGAATAATATTTCAAATATTTTCTATCGCATGGTGAGTTATAATCACTTCCTCACAAAATAATAGTTAAAAATTAATAAGTTCATTAATTTTAAGATTGAACTTTCCTTTTAATAATAATTTAATGCTGTTATGCAAGCCAACCTTTTCCAAATTTTGAAATATTTTATCATTAATTTATTTGTTCAAATACATATTTAATAAATGGAATATTATTTATTATTAGCCGTCCGAGCTATATGCACTTACGCTAATGTGTAATGGTAGAGTGATTGTGTAATAAAATGGAAACTCTACAGTTTAACGTGGGATACGAGCCACGGTGGAGGCCTGGCATTCCCCACATTCACAAGTTGTGATTAATACACGTCTTGTCAGAGGTGAAGGAAGGGTTTGGCAATAAGATAAATCTGTGCCGGGATCGAGGATTGAACCCCGGACCCCCAACACAGAAGTCTGACACCTTACCCCTAGACCACCAGGTAACCTTTAACAAGGGAAAATTTCTCGAAAAATAATTGTTGCTAAGCCATAGAACTTTAAAGATTATACAATGTTGAATTTCATAAAATTATATGATTTCTTTTTTATCAGCTACGTTATTAGATAAGTGAATTGTAATTATTTTTAATAGTTTTTATTGAAAAAATTACCAGATAGAGTATAACAAAAGTATGACTTAATTGGATGATAGTCATGTCTAATATAATATATAGGTTAAAAGGGAGATCGTCGTGTCAGAAATGTGTCTTAGAGTAGACAATTCAAATGTACTAGGGCGCGCAGAATATATTTGAAATAGATTGCACCACCAAATTAAATTTCAAAAAATTAGTAGTACAAGATAAAAACTTAACTCTAATATCACCAAGTTACTAAGCATCTAATTATTTTGATTCAGCCAAAAATGCTAAAAAAAAAATCCGTTTAGTGTGCGACAGAAGGGAGTGCGAGTAATTTTACAGTTTTTATAGATTTACATTTTTTTGGCCAAAATAAATCAAATATTTCTCCAGTAGCAACATAGAGTTTAGTTTTCTGAACATGTTAATATCATCAGATCTTAAATATCTGTCAAGAGTGTCCTAGAATTTGGTCAAAATCTTTTCTCTTTATTTAAAAAGTTTTGGCAAAATTCCAGGACACCTTTGACAGATATTCAAGATCTGATGATATTAGCATGTGCAGAAAACTAAATTCTACGTTACTACTGGACAAATATTTGATTTATTTTGGCCAAAAAAATGTAATGCTATGAAAACTGTAAAATTACTCGTGCTCCCTTCTGCCGTACCTTAAGAGAATCCATGAGTGTGCAGGAAAGACTCGCAATAACATGTATACGTTTCAAAACAACCGGTGACTCTTGAGACTGTCTGCAATACCTATTTAAGGTCTTTAAACAGAGTATATACAGAATTATTAAAGTATATGATATTATGGAATAGAAATGAGAAAATAATAATTTTAGAGGTAATATACCCACATTTGCGTGGAAGGATAGTGTGAAACCATATAATAAATATCACCCTAAATAGTCCCAATCAAGATTTGAACCCGGATCTTGCCTAACCCCCATCACCTTGAGCACGACAGCCTAGCACAAAATTAACGCGTTAGACCACTATGCAGTTTCAAACTTACTTTAAGTGTGCAAAGAAGTATTATCATCAGTATACAATTTACAACACGCGAGTAATCATGTAACTGTAAATATTGTTTTTAATATTGTTTTTAATATAATCAATAATTTTTAAAGATTAACTTAATCTTTATTTATTTCTCTTGGCCTATTATAAAACAAATTTGCAGTTAATATTTGATGTCAATTATAAAAAAAGAATTTCAAACAACATTTTAAGGTGTAGTAAAATTTACAACACGCAACTGCTCAGCTAATATTTCAAGCGCGTGTGATGAAAGTTTAATTAGAAATAAAAAATAATTTAAAGTTACAAGTGGTTCGGCTCGAAGCTCGGCTCACAGCTCCGTCCAGGGAGCTGAACCTCGTAACATCCTTTGATGTTCGTCAAAACACCGGCATTCACTAGGCTGATGCGAGTATTCCGACGAACTCATTTATCTACCGTTAACGAGGCTCAGCTAGAGGTTCAGATCACTAATAATAATATTAATAATAATAATAATAATAATAATAATAATAATAATAATATATAATAATAATAATATTTAGCACCGCGTCTTACTACCCGTTCGGGTTATACGCTTTAAGTACTAATTATGCTAATGGATTAGGAATTAGGAAGGTTGAATTAGAGGAAGTGAACCCGCATTTGCGTGGAGGGAGAGTGGAAAACCATTTAGGAAAACCACCCCCAGTTCACCCGATCGAGATTCGAACCTAGATCTCCAAGTCCTCGGCAGTCGAGCTCAACACGACAAGCGCGTTAGCCAACTACGCCACCGAGGCGGGTCAGTTCACTAGTCTGGAAGCTGATTTAGGTTGTGTCACACTGTATTACTTCATTAAACGCTATTACATTTTCCAGCTACTGCCATGTCATATTGTGTTTAGGTAGAGGCAAATCATGTGGTAGCGTAGATTGGATTTTAACACAAAATAAATATAGCACATGCCTATACAACCACGTGGGTGCACTTTGATTCCACCATCACATCAGGCGACTATAGCGTTACTCGCTAGCGGCGAGTGAGTCACGTGACCCTTAAGGTCGGTAGAGCCAAAAGTTGAACACGTCCAACTATAGCTACTGCTTCATTCACTCGCTAGCGAGCGCTAGTAGACGGTTTTTTTTTTATGTCGCACTAGGCTAATAGAGTAGCGGATAGTAAATTAGCTCAGTGTGACACAGGCTTGAGTCACCGCGCGAAATATGGCCTCCGCTAATAAGTTCCAAAGAGTAACGACATTGAGCTTCCAAATCCCCCCCCCCCAATCTTTAGAGTTTCTGAACGCCTGTGCCTGAACTCCTGAGTCTCTCAAGCTAGACAAAGACCGACCTATTTAATCACTAGGAGGGGTATAATACCCCTTAAAGGTCTAGTAACCAACCAATCAACAGCAATTGGTTTGCAATCGTTATTATATTATAAAGGGAAGGTCTTATGGCTAACGCATAAATATTGCTATCGGGAGGTTTAAGTTAGAAACCATATAAAGGTTATCAGCCCCTTTAATATTTTACGCGTGTTATTAACTGAATTTATCTGTACGATAAATATATTTATATATATATATATATAAAACTATAAAACAATATTATAATTCATTCACGACCTAAGTTTACTTGGATGACAGCTCAAAATGTTACTAGAAGTAATCTCTAATATATTACTACGCCAACAGCTGACATCTATCACTTTGGATGACTGTAATGAAAACAGATTGTAATATATTAATGTGATATAGTTAACCACAGTAATCTGGGCCAATATTATTTATATATTTATTTGAATACGGACACAAAGTTTATTTATCGTTTTATTCCACTTAAAAAAATATTCACACCACTTTCACAAAAACTTCTAACGAACATAGCTTCAAAATGGCGACTGACGAATTTAAACCATATGGTTGAACAATGATACAGACACGCATTTGATGAAAATATTTTATTCAGTTAAATTTTTCAAACTAAGATAAAATAATCATAAAATAATTTGTTGTATGTAAAAAAATTACAACAATTTTCTCTTTTCCAAGTAAATATGATGCCTTTATTAAAAGGTATTGATGTGTGCACTATATTACATAAAATCAATAACGTTCCAAAACGAAGAATAAGTACTTTTAATTGTGTTTAAAATATTGTTTCGAGTTGGATAAAATAAAATTATCTAAAAAAATGAAATAGTATGAGAAAACTTAAGCGTACGTAATTTTAAATGTAATATATAACAGGTAATTAAAGATCTTTACATTTATAAAAAAAACAGTGATCTTTTACAAGTGGTGGCAACCCAAAACCTAAACGTGTGATTTTCTAACTGTCATCCAGGTAAAAACCTATCGTGAACGGACTTTACATATACACGTTCAGATATTTATGTATGACATCATCAAATATTATAAAAGTGATCATAGTTTTTTTTTATTCATCGCGTCTCACTACCCATCCAAGCTAAACGTATTTTAATAACGCTAATGTGAAGGGATGAGTAATATGGGTTATATAGAAAAAATGTGCTACATTTGAATTAACAGAGAGTGGGAAACAATTTAGGAAAAAAAACACCTTATATTCATCCAGCCCTGATCCTAACCTCGAACGCCCCATATCCATCCCACAAGGTTATTTTAGACTTTGATTAGTCCGCGTGGCCACCATTACCACTGTTCATAAATCATTTAGATAACAGTTATCAAACTAATCTAAGCTGAACCTCTGTAGATGACAAGATTATTAATCTACTTAACGTCAAGTTTAAGTTAAGGTCTCCATCATGATATATCTGACAAAATGACTTTTCTTGTGAAGAGGTCTACAACCATTTGATGTATGAATCAACTTATAACGTATAGACCTATATTAATCTCCTTAACCACTTTCGTAATTACTGTCTGATGGAGACCAAGCTATGCCAGACAGTTACAGAGCAAAAACAATTTTGGATGGTAAACAATATGTACCCATTTGTCGAGAAACACCAGGAGGGTTCGTGGTCATTCTGCCATCCTTCAAAGTTTCTGGAGACACGTGTTTTACTTGCGTGTGTGTGAGGATGAGAGGAGATATACCTAGGGTCACCAAATGTTTTGTATTTTATAGGACAGCGCTGTAGCGGTGTTGGGGTTTTTTGGTGTCCTACAGAGCAGGCTGTAGTACACCCATAGGTACTGGTTTTTAAACAAGTAAATCAAGAAGAAATTAAAAATAAGTTGGAAAAACTATTTTGAATTGAACAGTTCTAGCATTTTAAATTCACCTTTGGGCTTTATTTTTCCTAAAAACTACATTAATAAATTCTATTTTACTAATCTAGGATTCTTATAGGGAAAACATTATCATTAAAACGAAATTTTTACCAAGATCAGAATATACCTACGTTTAACTTTTTTGTTAAATATGTCTCTCAATGATATTTTGATATATATGATATATTTCTTGATGGTTGCAGTATTATCATAGCTTTTGTGTCAAGTATAGTTTTAGGTTGTATTATTATTATTATTATTAGCCCGCGTCTTATACCCGTTCGGGTTATACGCACTTACGTAATGTGTAATGTAGGTGATTTGAGATGAAATGAAGGACCTACAGTTACGTGGAATCCGAACACGGTGGCGCCTGGCATTCCAACATTCACAAGATGTCTTGTCGAGGTGTAGGAAGGGTTTGGAAATCAGATAATCGTGCGGGACTGAGGTTTGAACCCGCCCACAGAAGTCTGAACCTTACCCTAGACCACAGTCACCCCTTTTGGGTTGTTGGTTCAAACTTTAATTTTTTTTAAATCAATATTTAAATTTTAACAAAGTTTAATTACTTAATTTATTTATGGATTTGTACAAACAGAGCTTTTCTTGATATTATTATCTGTTCATTGAAATTGACGATAAAATTAATGTTCTTTTAGGTATTAATTGACATTATGTAACTTAGAGTTATTTTGAATTGCATTAAAAAAAATTCTAGTAGGGAATTAATTAATATTTCATATATTTTTTTTCCTTCCTTTTCTATTATTTTTCAAATAGCTACTTTATTTTTTTTATTTTTTATTTAACATATATGGTATGTTTAATTTTTATTTTACTTCTACGTATCTTAAAAAAAACTTAGGTCACTATAATTTAACAGAATTAAATAAATATAGCTCCATTTACAAGATTAAAGAAAAACTAGACGCTAAGAAAATAAGAATTAAAATTGTTTTCCAAACTTTAAAAAGAAATACGTGCACATAATGATAAAATAAACAAAACAGTAAATCCACGAATAATTGGAATAACACAGATAGAGAATCATACAACCTCATATGATCAAGGACCTATACTTTCATACAGCCCTTTCACTCTCTTAACTAAGTCTCTAAATAAAGTACTCAGGGTTTCTATAAAAACTAAAGGAAAATGGACAGTCTCTGCACTCTTGATTGATTGTGTTTTAGTTACTAAAGACAAATATGTCACTGCTTTTCCCAAAAAACTATGGATTAAAGAATAAAACTGTAAGGACACGTGACAAAATCTCACCGAACGTTTTGGGTTTGGATTCTGACTGGCTCCAACGCATGCCCGGATCTGTGACGATAAATGTGTGTTACTTATTTACGGTCAATTGGCTCTATTTTCTCTGTTCAGGTCCCAGGTCGTGCTATGCGTCTCCTACCAACGTCGTAAATAGGTTATCGTTGTGCAATATTATGAAATAAAATGAATATGACATTATAGTTGCGGGTTAAGTTGATTTATTGATATACATAATTTGATAAAACATGAATGAAAAATATTAATTTTAAATCGTTATGTTTGCACAAAATTGCAGTGCCTGACGAAGTCATTAAGTCACATCCGTATTAATTGACTGAGTGAACGTGAGTAGGAGTGGTTAAAGTGAGCGTGAGTAGGAGTGGTTAAAGTGAACTTGAGTAGGAGTGGTTAAAGTGACGTGAGTAGGAGTGGTTAAAGTGAACGTCAGTAGGAGTGGTTAAAGTGAGCGTCAGTAGGAGTGGTTAAATGAACTTGAGTAGGAGTGGTTAAAGTGAACGTGAGTAGGAGTGGTTAAAGTGAACGTCATTAGGAGTGGTTAAAGTGACGTGAGTAGGAGTGGTTAAAGTGAGCGTGAGTAAGAGTGGTTAAAGTGAACTTGAGTAGGAGTGGTTAAAGTGACGTCGAGTAGGAGTGGTTAAAATGAACGTGAGTAGGAGTGGTTAAAGTGAACTTGAGTAGGAGTGGTTAAAGTGAACTTGAGTAGGAGTGGTTAAAGTGAGCGTGAGTAGGAGTGGTTAAAGTGAACGTGAGTAAGAGTGGTTAAAGTGAACTTGAGTAGGAGTGGTTAAAGTGAGCGTGAGTAGTGGTAAGTAGCGTGAGTGATGGTTAAAGTGAACGTGAGTAGGAGTGGTTAAAATGAACGTGAGTAGGAGTGGTTAAAGTGAACCTGAATAGGAGTGGTTAAAGTGAAAGTGTAAGCGATACGAGTAAAGAGAAGTGTTTTTGCAGTTTTTAAATATTTTTTTTGTCCAAATATATCAAATAATTCTCCAGTAAAAACATAAAGATTAATTTTCTTCCCATAGTGGTATCAACAGTTCTTGAATTTATCTCAAGGGCGTCCTGGAATTTTTTTCAACAGCCATTTCCCTTAACAATATATGAGTGGTTTTTTTGTGTAGCTAATATAGTGCATTGTTTCTCTGTCCAGTTAGAAAAGAACGCTAAAATGTCTTACTCTGGTGACGAGAGCTTGAAAATATTGATAGTAAATTTGATAGTTGCTCTCGCTTACTCTTTGCTATTGTTTATTTCCAAAATCATCACAAACATTATTTATATTACAAAATCCAGTGACATTTCCTTATTTTCCAGATATATGACAACAATTTTGTAAACGATTAAGTTATCTCGCGTTCTCATAAATATAACTTTAATGTGAAAAGAATAATTACAATAAATTAGACACTAAAAACCCAAGTCCACGTCAGTAATAAACCCGCATGATTGTTAAGAGGTAAATATAATATTATTTAGTGTTATTTAGTGATAAGGCTATCTTGCTGATTTAGACTATTATTGAAAATTAGTAAAAAAAAATTTTTTATGGGACATTAAAAAATAACCTTCCTTTTTGTAGATATTTCGTTACTAAAGGTAATCTGATTTATAAAGTACCAAACTATATTCAAATTAATGAAATATATAGAAACATCCCTTTACGCAAACACACAGAAGTATAATTCACTGCTTTGATGGCCTCGTAGTCTAAGTCATTACTATCGCAGTAGATTCGACTGCCGGTGACTGGGAGATCGAGGTTCGAATCTCGGTCGGGTGTTATGGGGATGGTTTTTCCAAAAGGTTTTCTACTATCTTCAACGCAAATGTGGGTACAGTTCCTCTAAATATAACTTTCCCGATCCTTAAAACTATAACTGTAAATAGTATATAAGTGTATAAACAAAACGGGTAGTAAGACGTGGTACTAAAATAATTATATATTTTATTTGTTATTTAAAAAATAACTACTAGCCATATAGGTAGTTGCACCTTTTGTGTGATCTATTCAAAATACTCATCCAGGATATTCGCATTTATTTGCTCTAATGGGCTATGACGAAGAAACAAGAAGGTTTAATAAGAAATATTTACGCATGTGCGTACAGTTAAAGTGGTAAACCGTTTAGGAAAGACCAGCTCGGTACAACTCGATAGGATTTGAGTCCCGACATCCCTGTCATTATCAAACCAGACAAGACAATATTGTCACTTAAATCTGGGCGATTTTTGTATAAAATATTTTAATAATGTAACTTAAGTTCCTTGGCCCTGTCAAGTGTAAGTCTAAAACCCGTTTTTGGGGAACGAGAGGGTGAAGGTGTGGCTTAAAACCAAATTAAGACAGTGTAAGTTGACGTCAGCATCTTCCAAAATATAGTGCCTTGCTTAGGGAAAACAACTTCCTTGACAAGGGTCCGATTTATGACGGCCTTCCATTCAGTTTATCCTTTTGTTACTCTTGTACCAAGCGGTCTTGAAATGTACTGTGGGTTTTACTGTTTAAGATAACGACTGTTACATTTTGCAGAGTTTTTCACCAACCAGGCCCTCTAGGTTTTTTTTGTTTAGAAGTTATTCATATTTTAATTTTTCCAGTGAAGATAATTAATACTATGCAAGCATGTAATAATTAACACCCAACTGATTTATTGCGTAAATAGTTTAGTTATAATACAAGTGTAAAAAAGGTTTTATGCGTACCGTACCAAAATAAATATAGTAAAATGTGTGTATTTTTTCTACCATAATAATGGAAATATCTTCTTTGTAAATTAAGTATTTCCTAAAAGATGAAACATAAATTGATTATTATAAATATCAAAAACAGCTGATATAAGTATTGTGATTCTCATATGACTTAATTTATATTTCCCAAATGTATTTTGGCAATTATTTCATTGATCTTGCCCTGATTGATGAATATTTACAAGGCACAATATATATTAGGGCTCTACGAGTACTCGGATTTTGAGCTTCGAGCCAAACTCGTCCTTTAAGCTCGAGATAAGATTGAAAGTTTTGTAGGCTCGTATTTTTCAAGCCTACACTTGATGTACTTGATAATCAGTTTTTAAAACGCAATAGTAAGCATAGCCTATTTAATTGAGATAATATCGACATTTCCACTTATAAATAACTCGGTTACTTAACAAATTATTAAGAATTAATATCAATTTTCAAATTAATAACGTAATAGAGCTTTAACACCACTTTCTACCAGTAATTTATTCAATATTATCGTCCATTTTGAATTATACCTGATTGAAGTTGTTTACTTGTATTACCATGACAAAGTAATTAAACTAAAAATAGCTAAGTAGATTTCTAAATAATTGAATGATTATTTTACTATTTTCATCTGGACCCTTTTTAAAGTATGAATTTATGTTAAATTAAAAATGTAATATCAAGAATATTTACATCTTGGTATAAACTTGTTTCTTGCTTCATTCCTCATCTTCATTCAATAGTGAGTGAAAATAAACTTTAGTCAAGTATTTATTCTTTTGTAATCTATGTTTATTTAGGATTTGAAAGTCGAGTTGCCCCAGGGTTTTATTCAAGGAGGTGATGGCACTACTGTATCAGGGGTAACCTTCTATGGTTTCCAAGGCATACCATATGCACAACCCCCTATTGGAGAGCTTAGATTCAAGGTCAGTTTTTTAGGTGCATGCCATCAGGATTTGTCTACTAAACATTCTTGGTATTCTACTGGCAATGGCGGATATAAAATTGTCTTCTGAAGTTCTTAGTAGTCATCCAATTTTCAAATGAGGGGTCAAAAGGAAAGAGATACAAGTGATATTTTTGTAAATATGCAGATACGTGCAGAAATGCAAACTAGATATGCCGAACTATTTTTTGGCAAAGAGATACGACTAAATTCCCATCGTGTGCTATTAATTAGCAGAAATTGTTTCAACCACATCCAAAAACCGTTATTATTTCAGAGGCAAAAAGGATACAATCTCACTTGTACCCCAAAGCACTCAGCTGATGAGTTAAATTATTAATAGGATTTAAGTTTAAATTGTGTTTGCACTAAGTATAATCTAGACCTTGGCTACTTATTTACATCAAATGTAGCCAACCAAGAATTGAAAATAATCCTACAGAGATGACAATAGTTCATAGACTCGCCACACTATGGACCAACTTCGCTAAGTCACAGTACGTACAAGAATGTACTCGTTAGTAAACATATTTGCCAACCACACATTCATACATTTCAACCAAACAATTATAAAAAAGTAATTCAATATTAAATGGTGAACATTTCTTTGATAAAAAAATATTATTAAATACGTAAAATTTAATCAAAAGTAGTTAATATATTGCATTAATATAATAAAATATAATGAAAACGTGTTAAGAAGAACACTATCTCCCGTTTAGGTGGCCACGTGGTCTAAGGCGTTGTTACTCTCGCAATAGACTAAACTGCCTATGACTGGTGGGAAGATAGTTTTTGATCCCGGTCGGGTGTACTGAAGGTGGTTTTATCCTAGACCTGTTTTCCACTCCGTGCAAACGAGAATACACTTCCTCTAAATTCTCCCTGTCTCATCCTTAATACATTAGCGTATATCCCGAATGAGTAGTAAGACGTTGTGCAATACTAAAACTAATTTAATATTTCAGTCCTATCCTTAGAGCTTGTAACTCATTTTAAAGTCATCATAAGCAAACAATAAATCACCAATTTTATAATGTAAATAAATGTAACCTCACTTTAATTAATAACAATTACCTTGAAAACAATATGGCGAAATGTTAAACGTTGTTAATGTGTACTCATGTTTGCTAACTGGAAGGTAGACCTCGCGTTAACTTTACAAGCACTTTTACGTGGACATAAGTGCTAACCAACCATTGTAAAATCATAAGTAGTGGTTGTTATCACTTAACCTTATGTTAAGCCATAACGAATAGAACGTGACATTATAAGATTGGGCCTATGATAAACAAACAGATATTAGGTTTATAAGGACATAAATGAGGCTACCACCCAGTCTGTCCATATTTAGCTGGGGAGAGGGTAAAAAGGTTATAAACATGACGTACTAAACGGTAAAAACCATTTGAGTTTCAAATTTGACAAAGTGCATTGTGTTGTTAACAGAACTCACCTGGGACCCTGTTGAGGAGTCTAAACAAACCTACTTGGACATCAACACTGATCTGAGTGTCCGGAGCCGGTTGGACCTACATCCAGAAAGGAGATAATTCTGGGACACCTGTATAGCGAGGTGGACAACTGATCGACCGAGAAAGTTTTGAGCACCTTGCACAAATAAATTATATATTAATTAATACTTTTTAAATTTATAAGTTAATCCACTACAAGATATAAATATATGACACTTTTACTATTGTATTGTGTAGAGAAAATAATAGAAACATCCCTGATTTAATGTTAGTTGATTTGTGTAGCTTCATGAAGGCTGATGACAAACCTTTTATTTATTCTAAAAGAGATCAATGCTCCAAGGTGAACCAACATTTACTGCGAGTCTAAATGCATCCTTACTTTCTCTCGAACCCTCGGAGAGATAATTATTGTCATAGTCAAAATATCGAAGTCGAGATTTTGATAAATGTTGACGTTTCATGACTTTCTGAAACCAAAAAAGTTGTTTTCATAATTCCGTCCATCTGTCTGTCCCTGTATATCTGTACTTTGGTCTAGAACCAAGACCATGATTGGTCTGAAATTTTATATCCAGGGATTGCATAAGGCTCCCCGAAATATTTTTGAAATTAGATATGTAGCCCTAGAATTACTAAAAAGCAAAAAGAGAAAACCAATCTAATTCTCTAAATCCACTCTAATGATTATTGTATCCAGGTATTGCTTAACTCAACAAATAAAATGGTAATTTTTATATTTTTCCATAAACATTACTTTTAAGGACACCCTAGCTTAAATAAGCAGATATTTCCAATTTTGATCATATCTCTCTAACTATTAGAGATACGATAGTATAACCTACCAATGAAAAGTTGTAGAACTAATCAAAATTAATACATTTTATTTGAAATATTTGTATAAAATCAATAGTTTCTAATCTATAAGCAAATATATAAACTTTTTAATTCATATCTATGAAAATTAATTTGATTCTTGTATTCTTTGGTGTACAGAGATATTTCTCTCTTCTCATTTTATTCTGTAACAGTGTTCTTAGTTCCTAATGTCATAGTGTATATTATTGCATATATTGTCCTTGGTGTAATATTTCTACAACAATGTTTAGACCTATTATTTTGTTTCACAAATTTTACGAGTTTTTAGTGAAATATCTCTAATTTAAGATAAAAGTGAAAGTCTGTGTGGTGCGCCGTACCATTTAAGTAAGCAAGTAAGTAAGTAAGTAATTACTTGATCGCCAATTAGTGGTTACAGAATACATTTCAATCTAAAATCCGGAAATAATCTATATTTTGTGTTGGTTATTTTGTATACATATTAAAATGCAAATCTTATTTACTTAACATAATAAAACCTAAATATAAGTAACGTTCAAAATCTTAATTTGATTTTAATCCTGCTTTTACATTCTAAATATTTAGACAAATATATAGATTCTCCCATTAAAGGCAGTTTTTACCTCCAGAGAAGATAAGGAAATAATAAAATATTATCTTATGTGCATTTGTAAAAGGGTGAAATTTAACGTTTATGTATAGTAGACCTAAACCCTTTTGTGAGCCTAACACCTTCAACCACTTGACCACTACTTCAATTAACATTAAAACCAAGAAAAAATATTATTATTATTATTATTATTATTATTATTATTATTATTATTATTATTATTATTATTATTATTATTATTATTATTATTATTATTATTATTATTATTATTATTATTATTATTATTATTATTATTATTATTATTATTATTATTATTATTATTATTATTATTATTATTATTATTATTATTATTATTATTATTATTATTATTATTATTATTATTATTATTATTAGCACCGCGTCTTACTACCCGTTCGGGTTATACGCACTTACGCTAATGTGTAATGGTAGGGTGATTGTGAGATGAAATGGAGGACCTACAGTTTAACGTGGAATCCGAACCACGGTGGAGGCCTGGCACTCCCCACATTCACAAGATGTCTTGTCAGAGGTGTAGGAAGGGTTTGGTAATCAGATAAATCTTTGCCGGGACCGAGGATTGAACCCCGGCCGCCAGCATAGAAGTCTGACACCTTACCCCTAGACCACCAGGTCACCAAAAAATACTATCATTTGTCATAGATTTACTTACCGGAAGAAATATTGGGGTGTGCATCTCGGCTTTATTATATTTACACATATTTGGAGTTTAATGTCTAGAGTTAAAGGGTATGCGAGGAAAGATCAGTGTATTAAAAGTATTTTAGCAAAACATTTTGGTAACATAAATAAAATAATTTTTCAATAGAAATATAGTTTACTTTTCTTCTCGTGGTGAGATCAACAGTTCTAGAATATATGTAAAGAGTGTCCTAAAATGTAATGACAATATCGTCATTTAAAAAGTTTCTCACCTACTGCCGCTATGTTCATGACAAATATATAACAACTGTTGATTGCATTATGTTGTGTATACAATTAAATTCTATATTTTGGTAAAAAAAAGCTTTGCTATAAAAGCTACAAAGACAATGGTCTTTTCTCCTGTCCTCTTACACTCTACCTTAAATTGCACGGTAATATACGTGGATTACTCAAAAACCATAAAACATATTCACTCATGTAAACTTTAGAATATGACACAGACGCTTTTTGATCTTATATATATTTCTAGCCTTACTCCTAAGATTGCGTGACTACTGCCACGGATACCTGCATAACCAAGAAAAATAGCCAACTGAAGCTTGGAATAGGCTTGCGTAGAAGGGTGTGCTTCCCTTAGGGGTTATTTTCTTTTACTATTATAGATACATTATTCAAGGTTGACCTGGTGGTCTAGGGGTAAGATGTCAGAATTCTGTGCTGGGGGTCCGGAGTTCAATCCTCGGTCCCGCACAGATTTATCTGATTGCCAAACCCTTCCTTCCCCTCTGACAAGACGTGTATTAATCACAACTCATGAATGTGTGGAATGCCAGGCCTCCACTGTGGTTCGAATTCCACGTTAAACTGTAGGTCCTCCATTTCATCTCACAATCACCCTACCATTACACAGTAGCGTAAGTGTGTATAACCCGAACGGGTAGTAAGACGCGGTGCTAATAATAATAGTAATCCATTATTCAATTCTCTATTTGTGTACTCAATTATAATGAACCCCCGACTACAATTATCCTAAATATTTTTTTCTAATACACACACATTTCAATAAGGCCCATATGTCAAAAATTTTGTTTATCATGAATCATCAACTTGGGTTTTAGTGAACCTAAACACTACAATGTCCAAGGAAAAATGTAATTCTAACGGTGTAACCCTCGAAAAAAACAAACACCAAAATTGGTCTTTGAACTTAAGACTTTGTAATGATATGAAATTATACATGTTATTATTCAAATCTATATTCAAAATTACTATATTTAATATTCGAGCGGGCTGTAAGATTTATTTGTGTAGAACTGTCGAGTTGTAAGGTGTGGTGAAATCCTTCTACGTCTCTATTTAAAAAGACAACGCACTTTCCGTGGAAAGAGACGCACCTGGATGACCTCACCCCTTTTCTTCTAGGAAGCTTCAAGAAGGAAATGTCCCTTGATATACCCCTTCAAATGCGCACATCTCCTCACTGCTGGTGATCCTTCCTTCTCGACAAGAACATGTATAGCTAAGATTCATTTAACGCAATAGTCGGGCTTTTATCAAAATATAAAATGCGTGTGATATCTAGCTAAAAGTAAACAGTTAATTCATTTAAAATTAAAATAAAAGACTATAAAAAACACCAGAACTTTTAATTTATAAAATAATATAATTAATTATTAAAATAATATTACCCTTACGATGGCGTATAGACATTTCTTATCAGGCTAGCGTTTTATTTATTACAATAATGGCTTCCCAACGTGGAGGGCCTGATAAGCTGAGTTAAAAAAAAAATATATACATAAATTCAGTTCACAACCCAAGAAAGTGAAAGTGAGTGCTCAAAGAACAGTGAAAGTGCCACAAACAGCTTAAGTACTTTAAAAACAAAAAAAACAACAAAACCAGGTGACTTAAGAAGAAGAAGTTCCAAAGCAGGCGACGTCGGAAGAAGAAGATCCAAACCAGGTGACTTCAAAGGGAGAACTTCTAAATCAGGTAGCTTCACAAGAAGGTCAATGCTTCTAGACTACAGGTGAGGTACGCAAGGAGAATCTTACGTAAGTCATCAACAACAACAAAAATTGCATTAAATATGGAAGAGACAGACAGTAGTAGCAGTGAAGATAACCTTCCCCTAGCACAATATTCCCAACCAATAGTAAAAGAACATTCTTGTTTAGAACTATCTGATCAGGAACAAAGTGAACAACAAATTAAGAAGGTAGTTGAACCAATAGCTCATAAAGAAGAAGACTTAAGGGGGGTGGAGAATGTTTCAAAGGTAGAAGGTATAGCTCAACAAACCACCTCAGCAAATGACCTCAATGTAATATTAATGCAGTTAGTGCAGCAAATGAGAGAGAGTAGTGAAAAGAGTGAAATGTTAAATCAGCGAATGAGAGAGAGTAGTGAAAAGAGTGAAATGTTAAATCAGCAAATGAAAGAGAGTAGTGAAAAGTTGAGTCAGAAAATAGATGAAAGGTTCGACGAAACTAGTCAGGAGCTACAAAAAACTAGCCAGGAACTACGAGAAAATAATCAGAAACTAAACATTAAGTTTGATGAAAAATTTAAGGACGTAAATGAACAATTCAACAGGTTAGAACAAGAATTACAGAGTAAATTTCAAGAAGTACAAAACGACTTTGACACAAAATTACAAAAAGTACAACAACAGACTAAAAGTGACCAAATGCAGGTAAGGGACGAACTACAGACGCTTAGGGAAGACTGTAGTAAGTCAGAAAAGCAGACGAATGAGCAGATAAAAGAACTCAAAAATGAAAAGGAAAACTTTAAGTTTAGACAGGATTCTTTAAATTCTAAGGTAAAAACTACTCAGGAAAGTTGCGAAAAAAATAAAAATGAAATTCTAGAACGGGTACAAAATTTAACAGAACGGTTTGCGACTGTTGAAAAAGAGCAACAAATATATAGTGATAACCTTAAATTCCAAAATGACCTCTTTGATGGACACACTGTACCAGATGTGTACATAAAGGAAATAGTTGACCACCAATTGGACAAATTTAAGGACAACCTGACTGAGACTGTGGACAAGACGTCACAAACAGTCAAACAAATGCGACAACAATTAGAACAGGCTAAGTCAAAATATGACGAGGTAGTAGAAAAAGGGACGCTAATTACCACTGGTGCCTTAGTATTACCCAGTACAGGCATACAGAATCAATTAATGGAATCTGTACCCACCTTCAGTGGAAATAATGATAGGGTGCATGATGTACAATTTTTGAAAAAGATGGATAGACTTTTTGAAAATAGTAAACTCACCGAAGCACAAAAAATAGCATTTTTTAATTCAAAGTTAGTAGGTGGCGCTGAAGTGTGGCTGAATAATCACGAGGCTGAATATACATCATATGAAGCAATAAAGATACCTTTTCGTAAAAGATTTTGGTCCGTGTATAAGCAGGACAAATTAGTAAATGATATTTTTACAGGCCGGTATGATCCACATCGAGGGCCTATGTGTGACTATTACAATAGATATGCCATGCAGGCAGGGAATTTGGACATCCCTATTGACGAGGAAAGATTAGTAAATCAGTTATTGCATCACTTCCCACGTGAAATACAAGATGCTCTTATAGCTGCTAGAGTAAAAACTAGCGTTGAAATGAGAGAAATTCTTGAAATATTTGACGAGCGCTCTAGGAGAGAAAGGTCAAAACCACACATGCAAGATAGCTCATTTCAAAATGGAGGAAACCATTTAAATAGGGAGGGTAGACATAACCAAGCACGACCTATCCAGAGATCGAACCAGGAGTTGAGAAATCGAACTTGGGAAAATTCCAATAATCAGGGAAACAATTTTAATCCTAATTACACTAATCCTAATCAAAAGGGAAATTATTCTAATCCTAATTACAAGGGAGATTTTTCTAGACCACCAGGGGATAGAATAAACTTAATCCAAAGAAAAGAACACAAGGGTAACGTTAGTCAACAAAGAAATCAGCTGATGGACACAGACCTTGAAAAAATAGAACCACACCCACTAAAAACCCATGTCATTGTTCATGAAGAACCGGGACAAAACTTACAAAAAAATGGTCAGACAAGTCATTGAGTTGCCCGACAATGACATCCACTCAAGTTAGAGAAAGAGCCGATACTTTAGAAGACTGTCAAAAAAAATATTTGTAAAAAAAAAATAGGGGGGTTAGGCTATGTTTAGACGCTAGACGAGCCAATCAATATTAATATATATATTAATGTTGTCCATTGATTCCACAATCGCCTGGCAAATTTCATTGTTATGTCAAAATAAAGAGAATTTCATATCATATAATTTTAATATGTAATAGGTGTTCAGAATTGAACCCTAGGTCTGTACACAAAGAAGAAATGCATTTACTTTGTAACTAAATGCGACTTAGGTTTGTAGTTACTAGAAATCCTACGCAGATTTGTAGCGTTGAATGTATATCAACGTTAGTAGTTACTAAAAAATACGACGAATATTTCCTAAGAAAATGTATTGTTACAAAGCAGAAAAAGAAAAAAGAGATGGAGAGTAACCCTTGTCCATCATATTCAATTCTCAGAGAAAAGGATTTCTTTGACAAAGAAATGTTTAAAGTAAACAACTATAATAGCCAGTAAGGCAGGTAGCATTTTTCTACATGAAAGTGACAAAAATAAACTTTTTTTTTCCCTCTCTCACATATCTCTTTCTCTTACTATATTGTAATAGAAAATAGTTTTTTCTGTGTACATGTCTTAAATTATGTCATAAATTTTGTAAAAAATTTTAAGTATAATTTTAATGAGATAAGGATAATAAATAAATTAGTTCAAGGTTCTATGAATATTAAATTCTATGTATTCTGTATATTATATTAAGAAAAGATGATTAATATTGAATTATGTGTTGTACTACACATGTGTTAAGCAAGAATGATTAAAATGGAATTATTTGTGTTGTATTAATAATGTATTAAACAAGGAAGCATTTCAATGTTATTATATTAAGTGTGTTATCTTTATTATACAAGCTGTGTTTAGATAAATAATAATAATTTATCAAGGACTTATCATAGAAATGTAGTGTATGTAATTCATTAAAAGTACCTTAAAAGTAATAATATTTAAAATATCGATTCATCAGTAACAGTCGGGAAATTTTAAAGATAGAATTTAAATGCATTATCAAACAAGGGTCAAGGTATGAACCTATTACAAAACAATAAAAATGTTGAAGTTTGTAAGAAATTTTATAGGCCAAAGAAATGAACGAGTATTAAGAATCTTTGATACAGAGTTAAAAAAAAAAATTGTTTGACCGATCTAAATGATCGATATGAATTAAATATATTTGTTTACGACACCCAGTAATGATCGTTCATGGTAAAGTACCATCATAAATGCAAGGTGTCTAAAGAAAAGGAGGGTATGTTTTAAATTCGCTTGGTATGGATAGGTAGTTATGCAATGATATGAATTATAGTCGTAGGTTTAATATCTAGTCTTCGTGGAAGATAACACCAGTTGAAGGTGAAGAATTCGTCGTTGATCCTAATTGCACCAAATAAGGTGAGCTCCGTCGTTGATCCAATATACCTTAAGGTGAGTTAAGTCGTTCAAAATAAATATAGATATATATGGAGGAATTGCCCGATAAAATCTATTGAAGAAAGGTAAGATAATAGTCGACGTAATTCATTTTGTTTAAACCTATACCAGGGAAGGAATTAAAGTTGTCTGATGAGATTTTCTGGTGTGTTTCGTAAACAAATTAAAACAATATAGTTAATAACAAAACTAGATAAAAGTATTCAACGGTGAAGTAAAGGAGAATGTCAAATATTTTGTCTTGGGCCTATAAAATAAAATAAAAAATAGCTGGAGCAAAGGCTGATTTAATTAAAGTCCTATTAAAAAATAAAAAATAGTTAACTTAATTAAAATCAAATTGATTTGATTAAAACATTGTTAAATAACAATGGATAATAACCATGATATTAAGGAGGATCGATCAATGAATATTGAGATAATTTAAAATGTTGTGTATTAATAAAATGTTTAATATAATGGCATTGTATTAAAACAATTAAATTAAGTGTTATCTACATTGTATAACATATTACATTAAATATGTCAAATATATTGTATTAAGTAAATAAAATGTAATTTTGGGTAATATTTTAGAACTAAGATTTTCTGAATAATGCTATTGGATTTAAAAAAAACAATAATAAAGAAAAAAAATTATTTTAGTGTGACACTGTTAAAAAAAAGAAGAGACTTTTCTGTTTTGTTGTATGTAACAAAGGAATTTCAAGAGAGAAAGTATGGTCATAGAGAAAGGAATAACACTAGAGGGAACCAAGGATAGGGCAAAACTCAGTCCAATTTAGAACAATGAAAACTGTAGTTCTGTCGAGTCGCCGCAGAGGAGCGCTAACAAACGTACTTTCAATTTTAGACTCGCATTTTCGCGCCACAAAACCATTCATTATAAGACTTAGTTTCCGATGTAGTGTGTGGGTTTTCTTAGAGGAACTGGCAACGTTGTAAATGACCCATCACCATTGTAAATGATAATAAACCTGCCCCAAAAGGAGACTTGCAAGGGCGAGGAAGAAGTGCTTACAATGTCACTCAGTAGTGCCTCCTGTCCTCCCCCCTTCCCCCCGACCAGGATCAATGACCCGCCACACCGAACAGCAACATTACCAATAAATACTAGAGAGAAAAAGAAATACTACCATCTATTCAGTAGGTACTGTGTCTGGTAAAGGATGGATTCTAGTTTGAAGAACCAAATGACTAGTAAGGGAAGACACGTTCTAACACTGGAAACCAATTATCAATGTTTAATTTTCCAGTTCGTGATGAAGATAGGAAAGAAGGTTTTAGTTATTTTCTTATTGTTTAGTAAACATAGAATAAATACTGTATTTGTTAAATACTCCCACAAATGCTAAAGTGTTTTTGGAAAAGCCTTTCTAGCCTCCAGAGGCTCACCTTATAACGAATATTTTATTTAGTGTCCCCTATACTCCAAATTTAAATTATGAACGTGTTACTGAATTAACATTGCGTTATATAACATGATACACATACAGTTGATTTTAGTATCTATTAGAAATTTCTGATTTGTTTTATTTTTAGTGATTTTAATTAAATTAAATATTTGATAAATGAATTCTTATTTAGAATTATGAAAGTAAAATTTGTTTTGAACTGTGTGGGTTCTTCTTGAATGTGCCTAGTAATAACTATTATTATTGCACCACGTCTTACTACCCGTTCGGGTTATACGCACTTACGCTAATGTGTAATAGTAGGGTGATTGTGAGATGAAATGGAGGACCTACAGTTTAAACGTGGAATCCGAACCACGGTGGAGGCTTGGCATTCCCCACATTCACAAGTTGTGATTAATACACGTCTTGTCAGAGGTGAAGGAAGGGTTTGGCAATCAGATAAATCTGTGCCGAGACCGAGGATTTAACCCGGAACCCCAGAACAGAGGTCTGACACCTTACCCTAGACCGCCAGGTCACCAGTAGGAATAACTATCTTTGCAATAAATTGTATGTGTATTTTTTTTAGAATTACCTAGGATTTGTTTTCATACATTTGGAAGAATTTAAATAACATTATATATTTAATGAACTCTTTTGTTAACAAACTAAACTAAGTAGCTAATATGGCATATTTTTGTTTCTAATTTAAAAGTATTTGCATCAATTTTAGCTTTTGGTAGTAAATTTGGTGTGGTAGATGTTAATATTTTTGCTTTCATTTAACTGCACTTATCTTAAGACTTATGTCAAATTTGAAAATAAAATTACCCGGATCAGTAGGTACATTTAATAAATATCAGGCTCATCTAGTCTGGCTAGTCAGTGACGGAGAACTCAGGGTTCAACCCCTGTGTAGGGCGGGGTGCTATTTCTTATATTGTTTTCTAATCTGCCTGATCGTAAATATGGGTGGACATTCTTAAAAAACTCTACATTCCTCATTCCATTCGAGTGTTGTTAATAAAATGCGTATAGGCTGGTTGAGTAGTGGGGCGCAATAGAAAAACGATTTCATAAGCCTTTTAAATACTAAACATTAGAAAATATTTGGCTCGATAAAATTGGTTTGCATTGCCAAGATTTTAATATAAGAGAAAACCTCATGTAGACCTATCTACAGCCAAGTTTACATCATCACAATAATGGTGTGGATTTAAAAAAAAAATCTTCTTTCAACCTTTAGTCAGGGACTTTTAAATTCAATATAAATAAACAAATTTGGTCATTTGTAACTCTTCAAAAATAATAAAAAGATGGTCGTTACAATTCTTAAGGTTAGCGTTTCATAATTGAGTAATCATATTTAGTAAATATAAGCCTACGGAAGTAATAAAAAATGGTAATCAAAGTTATCTAAAAACCTTCAATCGTTCTAATCCAGGTTTATAGATTAATCTTTTCACTTCGTCTTAGTACCCGTCTGGTATATCCACATTTAATTACACAATTGAGGTAGAAAGGATTAAAAAAGGAAATGTACCTTTATTTTCGTGAAGGGAGATGAGAAAATAATTTAGAAAAATCACCCCTAGTACATTCGGCTGGTATTCGAATACCAACAACCAAACCAAACAAGAGTAATGTTAAACCCGCTTGCTCACTAATACTTGTTTTAATTATATGAAATTTCTTAGTTAATGTTTACATGAAAGGGACTAAAAGGTCGCAAAAGAGAATCAATGAGCCTGGTCGATGTTTCGGAAGTTGAGCTAGCAGCGCCAATCGCCCAATACATAAAAGGCTTATTGCCAGAGCTGGATAACTAGCAAAAATAAAAATAAGTATCTTAACAGTTGATATTATTTTAACCGTGTACATTTATATTTTAGTTTTGAACTTACTTATAGTTATAATAACTTAAAAATAAGTATAAAACTAAAACCTCAATCATTGCGACTCCACCCTAAACACGTCGTAACCTCAAGGTTGGAAAACACTGCGCTACACATTATTTTAAGTCAGATGACTTTGTTCCTATTGATCATATAAACCAGGTCAGGTACATCTAAAATATAAATAAAAATAAATTAAATGTATACAAAATGTATAGTCATTTATTAAATTCTTTAAATTTTTTTTTAAATACTTTGTCTCACTAACTGTTCGGTCTATACGCCCTATGAACTAATTACACTAATGGGTTAGGGATTAATAAGGCTTAATTAGAGGAACTTCACCCACATTTGCGTGGAGCGAAAGTGGAAAACCATTTAGGAAAATCCACCCTCAGTGCACCCAACTGGGGCTGAACCTCGGATCTTCTACGTCTTCAGCAGTCTAGTCCAACGATAGAGTAGCGCGTTAAATATTTGGACTTAATGCTCTTAATTGGCATGATGTTAGAGACACTAATAGGGCTAACGTTAGAGCTACAGTATGTGATCAAGGCACTTCAAATAGGAAAGCTCTTGAGCATTTAGGAGTTACAGTAGAGCAACCATTTATTTGGTTCAATAATAGAAAGGTTTACAGTTTGTACGATGTTCCTCATTTACTTAAATGCGTACGAAATAACTGGTTAACAAATGATTTAAAAATGGGTGATGATATTGTTTCCTGGAGAATTATAGAAAAAATGGCATCAGTTAACGCATCTTGTGTAACTTCTAGAGCATCAACAAAATTGAGTGACTGTCATATTCATCCAGGACCATTTGATAAAATGAGCGTCAAACTGCATCTCAAGTATCTAGCAATGATGTATATGCATCTCTAATGGCTTTAGCAAGCTCTGCCAAGGAACAAGATAGAAATATTGTGTGCGTTGCTAACTTTGTAAGTCGTATGAATGACTTGTTCGACAATTTAAACAGCAAGTCTCTATACAATTCTAATCCAAATCGAAGAGCACTTTCCAGTTCAAATCCCCAAGTGGAAGAAAACTTAACCTAATGTTTGGATTGGATAAAAAATTGGAGCTTTGCTGATAATAAAAAGTCTTCCACCCACTTTCAATAGCTTCCAAATTACTATTACAGGCATTTAATTACTTTGGAATGATCTTAAAAATGAAGGAATTTCCTATCTGATTACATCCCACCTCCAACAAGACCCATTAGAAAACTTATTCTCTGTCTTAAGATATAGATGTGGTAATGGTAATAATCCTACTGCAGAACAATTTCAAAGAATTATGCAACACACAATGTCAGTAAAATTTACAATTCCTCCTCAATCAGCTAATTGTGAAATGGATGATGATTTTAACTTGGTGTTTTCTTCCACTACAATGCAAAACAATGGTAACACATCATTAAATGACTCTTCCGATTCAAAACAAAGTAAAATCTCAAAAGAAAAAAGTTTTTTTTTGACAAAGAACTCAATGTGCTATTGGCGGCTCTTGTTGCTAGTGCCTTAGAAGTGTTAATACTTTTCAGGTTGCACGCGAGCTACAAAATGGTAGTTTAAAAGAAAATCTAACACCATTATCAGCAGCCAATTCTAATATAGAAAACACAACTGATATTTCTATTACTCAACTATTGGAAGATAATGCCACATATTATTTTTCAGGTTATGCTGCCAAACAATGTTTGAACAAATTTCAATGCCTAACTTGCAAGGAAAAATTCCTGGATCAAAATTCTCACGTTTATTTTCAAGTCCAAATTCTTACACATTATAGAACATACTAAACTACAAAGTCTTCAACAAACTTGGACCTAGGACAACTAACTCCAGCCTCTGCTGAATTATGGAGTGTATGTAAGTTCCAGTTACGAAAATTTGTAGAAATCTTCGACAGCATTTGTCATTAAGTTAACTTTTAGAAATTATCACAAGAGAATTGATCTTTAATACTATGAAATATTTTCCTACTTGGTTTATGGAATGTGAAAATCACAAACAATATTTATTGAAATGTCTTCTAATAGCTAGAGAAAGGCATGGACTTAAGTGGCCGTCAAGATCTACAAGAGACACCAAAAGAAAACTGATAAATGGTGGTAAAGGACATCCGAACTTGAAAAAACTGAGGAATAACTAACGGACAAGTAACTGGTCGGATACTAGAATCTTACTATTTAATTTAAATTAATTGGGTTAAATTATTGACTTAGTCATCATAGCACTAAAGCATTTATAGAATCTAGTAGGGGCTTGCAAAACTCCAAAAGTTTAACTTGCTTCACCAATAAACATATTTAAAGCTAAAATACTTAATGTATGTTCACTCTTTGCAAGCACGAAAGAATAATTATCAACATATTTGAACTTCGTTTCGGTTCCTAGATTATTTCATACAGTCAATTCAAGATTGCTTCAAATCGGAAAACAAATTTACTTCGCACACTTTTCTAATATAGATAAGATTATGTTTATTTATTATTCTTGGACTTAATTGATGGCTGTACCAAACTATATTAGCCTACAACATCTGCAAGGTTTTTTGACACGGATATTGTGTTTATTTTAATTATTCATTAATTATTTGGGAAAGTGATTTTTTTTAACTCTCATTCTATTAGATGTACAATTAATTACATAATGTAGGCCTACTATTTGTCATTAAATATTTAAGTGCTAAACTTGTGTTCGTTATTGAATATTTTAATTCCACTGATTTAAAATTGGGTGCATTATCAATGGTTATTAATATTACCTACCATAAAAATTAGGCTTATTTTAACTATTTAAGTTTCAGATTAATTCAAGTTTTGTATAAAATTAAAGACATTTAAAATTGTTTAGTTGAAAATGTTGCAAAATACAGTGAAATTTAAAAATATCTTGATATTTAAAAAATAATCATTCTTCATCATTGGTTTGGAGAAAGGGACCAAACGAATGGTAAGGCACAATTTTATTTTAAATAACATAAGAAAATATGAATTTAAATCTATTTACTAATCTTTAATTAATCTATATTATATCATACATAACATGTTTAAATTATTTATTAATAATATTGTTTTAATATATTTAACAAATTTGCTATGCATAGCATATAAAACATATTAAGTTGATATTAGTTCCAATTCTTATCAAAATAATATATTTGTCAAAATATATAATTCATAATTAATATAACTGTACTATAAATGTTTAGCTTAAATTTAATTTCTTATGAAATAATGTGTACATTATAATGTTTATATATTTTTTACAAATATAATTTTTAATTGAGTCTCATGTTTATTATATTTGTAAAAATTGTATTAATTCATTTTATTTATTTAGGTGTCAATATTGCTATTATGATGTTTAAAGAAGAACATAATTAAGTTTAAGGAGCCTTATAGAGAAGATGTAGGAGACGCGAGAAAAGTTGTGTTTTTCATTTTATATATCAAAACCTTTTTGGTCAAAATAAATAGAATATGGCTTTAATAGAAACATAGAGTTTAATTTCCTCCACATGGTGATATTGATAGTTCTTGAATATCTGTAAATGGTGTCCTGGAATATAATGACAACTTTTTCTCTTCATTTAAAGGTTTTTTAGGTAATACCACCATGCTTATGACAGATATCCAACAACTATTGACATCATCATGTGAAGAAAATTAAACTAACATGTTTATATTGAAGCATATTTTATTTATTTAGGCCAAAAAATTGTTTTGATATAAAAACTAAACACTTTTTTTCTCGCGTCCCTTACATTCCCACTTCAAATGTCGTGTTTGTAATAGTTAATTAACTAATTGCCAAGGTGTTTGCATTGTACAGCTTTTGTTTTTTTGATGTTCCACCTTATATTGACATAATCTAAGAAACCAATCTTATGTATCTTTTATTAAGTTCTTTACGTTTCAAGATAAAAAGAGAAATGTAACGGTTGTTTCTTCGTAATATTTGGACAAAATTGATATATTTCGACTAAATCTTAATAAATATTGGCACCCAAGAAGGACAAAATATTTTGATTTTCGATCTAACTTTAGTCTATTATTTTGGGGGTAAAGATGTCCAAATAAAATAAAAAATCATTTTTACTCACGTATGGTGCTATAAATCTAATTACAACGTTGAAATTATATTATCAAAATTAGCATGTCTTTATTTGGACCCCATTCAATAAAGTATCAAAGCCGGCCACTGTATTTTCTGAGCCAGGCCCACAGACATGAAACTAGCTCTGTGGTTTGTTAGGGTTTTCTTTAAAACTGTAAATACAATAAGCTGGGACTCGTACTCCCCATCCCCTCCTTTAGCAAGTGGCGGTTCTCGTACCTGCCTGTTGTAAGTACATTGTGAATGCCACCCCCTTCCCCTCAACCACGCAAACCACTATGGGCCAGACATACTTTACCCTAACTCAATGAATGATGAAAATGAAGGTAAATATAGACAACACTGTAAGAGATTGGTTGCTATAGTAACATGACGCTTTTAAAGAAACCAAAAGTTGAAACACTAGCGTTCGAAGCGGTCACTCGACAGAACTAAAATTTTTGAGACTCAGTGGAAAAACCACCCAAAAAACTTGACTGAATATTTTAACCTTTGATGTCCTCTCTATAGTATACATTTCTCTATGGTATGGTTGAGGACAAACCTTAACTCAACAATTGTACTTAAAAATAATTTGGTTCTGTATATTCAATTTTAAATGTATTTATAAGAAACATGTACATTATGTAATTGCTGTTAGATATCACACACGTTCAATCTTTCCAGCAATTAGGGGGTAACTGTAATGATATGAAATTATACATATCAATATGTTATTATTCAAATCTATATTCAAAATTACTATATTTAATATTCGAGCGGGCTGTAAGATTTTTGTGTAGAACTGTCGAGTTGTAAGGTGTGGTGAAATCCTTCTACGTCTCTATTTAAAAAGACAACGCACTTTCCGTGGAAAGAGACGCACCTGGATGACCTCACCCCTTTTCTTCTAGGAAGCTTCAAGAAGGAAATGTCCCTTGATATACCCTTCAAATGCGCAATCTCCTCACTGTTGGTGATCCTTCCTTCTCGACAAGAACATGTATAGCTAAGATTCATTTAACGCAATAGTCGGGCTTTTATCAAAATATAAAATGCGTGTGATATCTAGCTAAAAGTAAACAGTTAATTCATTTAAAATTAAAATTAAAGACTATAAAAAACACCAGAACTTTTAATTTATAAAATAATATAATTAATTTTTAAAAAATAATATTACCCTTACGATGGCGTATAGACATTTCTTATCAGGCTAGCGTTTTAATTATTACAACTTGAAGAATACTGGTAGCAAAGCAATTTTTCTTTGGTAACACAAAGAGCAAGTGAAACTATGGACTCGCAAAGGCCACCTTATAACACTGATTTAGCAAGTGGATGCAAAGGATTAAATGTCACTCATAGAACTTAAACACTAACTAAGCTAATGTGTTAGGGATGAGAAAGACTAGACAATATAGGAATGTGTACCCGTATTTTCCTAGAAGGAGAGTGGGAAAAATTTAGGAAAATACACCCTAGGACACCCGACCAAGTTTCAAAGCCCGATCTCCCTGTCATAAGTAATTAAAAAATAATAAACTAATATAATAAAACCCATTCCGTATGGTATGAAAGGTAAATATTTGCATTTTATTATTATGGACAACTTTAGAAAACTGAATGAATCTGAACATTTATAATTTCAAAACAACGATTGGTGATTGGGGCTAGGAGAATAGTAATTATTGAGAATTTCTAAAACCTTAGAAATCAATAATCTTTGAGATGATAGAATATTGAAATCTGTCAGGAAGGTGTATATGCTATACCAGATAACAAGAAAAAAACAACATAAATTACATGGTACAGATTTAGAAAATAGGGTGATGGGGGAGGGTGGGGTTTAAAGTATCAAAAAATAATTTAAAAAATCTAGGTATAGTAGACATTTAGAATATTTTAATCATATAGGTACAAAGAACACAAAATATAATTAAAAATAATAAAAAGTTTAATTTGAAAAATTGGGTACAAGAAATATTGGGATAAAACTCAATCAAACAATTATAGAAAACACTTTTTTTTTTGTTAAAATTTGAATTATGCAGGTAATTGCAGAGATCAATCTGTCTCTTTTAAAAGCTATTATTTCATTAACTTTTATTCTCTTTGCTAAACTCTGATGCTCTTTTATCCAATGATAATGTGTGTAGGTGACCTGGTGGTCTAGGGTAAGGTGTCAGACTTCTATGCTGACAGCCGGGGTTCAATCCTCGGTCCCGGCAAAGATTTATCTGATTACCAAACCCTTCCTTCTCCTCTGACAAGACATCTTGTGAATGTGGGGAATGCCAGGCCGCCACCGTGGTTCGGATTCCACGTTAAACTGTAGGTCCTTCATTTCATCTCACAATCACCCTACCATTACACATTAGCGTAAGTGCGTATAACCCGAACGGGTGTAAGACGCGGTGCTAATAATAATAATAATAATAATAATAATAATAATAATAATATAATAATAATAATAATAATAATGTGTGTAGTTTGCTTTCACATCACCAACTGGGCGAGTGAGCGACTAAAATATAAAATAGAACACATTCGTTGTAATGAGAGGTGCCAGACTGGAGCGAGCAAGTACGCGCGCTAGAGCCGGAACAGTCTAGTTTACAGGCGCTAGGCAATATTATTGTATGTTGGTCCATTGAGTGCTAGGAAAACTTCTCATTTTGACATTTTTAATACTATTGATAGATTTAACACACTTGCTACTAGCAGCCTAATTTTATTGGTAGGCTAAAAAAAACCATCGCTCTTAGGCAAATATTGCGTTTTCTTTATATTGCAGTGGTCTAGGGGTAAGGTGTTAGACTTCGTGCTGGCGGCCGGGGTTCTATCCTCGTCCCGGCACAGATTTATCTGATTTACCAAAACCCTTCCTTCACCTCTGACAAGACATCTTGTGAATGTGGGGAATGCCAGGCCGCCACCGTGGTTCGGATTCCACGTTAAACTGTAGGTCCTTCATTTCATCTCACAATCAACCCAAACCATTACACATTAGCGTAAGTGCGTATAACCCGAACGGCAGTAAGTCGCGGTGCTAATAATAATAATAATAATAATAATAATCTTTTATTGCATTCGTTTGTGCACCCAGTTTATGGACTGGTTAATATTTATTTTCATAGTTTGTTTTATACACACCTTTATAGTTGTATATTATTTTATTTCGATAATTTAACAAATACTATCTAAAACTGTAACAGGAATGTATGCTTTTTTTAAGTTGTTTGAACAAGTGATCATTTATGTAAGTAGTTTTTAAATCTAAAGCAAAATTATTTGTGTTACTATTAAGGTAATTTTGCCCTGTAAAAATAAATAGGAATAATTGTCCTTTCATGTACATAGATATATATTTTTATTACAAAAATAATTAATTAATTATTTTTCTATCAATCAACTATATGAATTAATTTTATAAGTATTTATATTCAAAATTAATGTGTGTGGTTATGCTATTCTTATAAAAATACTACAGACAAATAAAAATTATCAAATACTGTACCGTCTACATCATTAATAAAACTAATAAAATCATTTTATGAATTATTAGATGTATGAAAGTAAAATTAAATAGTTGTAGTTGATATCCTATTATTTTAGGGAGCATTAATATGCTACCTATATATTACTATTAGTTTGTACTATATCTTTAAATCTTTAAATAATTTTACAAATAAATTGTATATCTTACATAAAGAAATATTTTATATGCATTATTTAAATAAATGACTGAACTTTCATTTTATATAAATGAATCAATCTATTAAACTTAATAAGATACTTTCAAAAACAAATTGACATTAGGTTAATAGTTTTTTGTTTATAAAATTAGACATCTACCAAGACTGTAAAATTTTTTAAAATAATTATAACAATATAATTAACGTAGTATTGTTTTATATGAGCTAACTCTTCGCTATAGTGTTAAATTTTCTAAAAACTTTCGAGTCATCATTTCCGTAATAACGTGATAGGGTTTTAATTTATTTTTCTGCTATGTAAACTTTCATTGGCCTACATCTACGTGTTGGTTTACAACAAAAATGAGGAAATTAGGCCAACATTCATAATGGAATAGGTTTTTGCATTCATTCCATATAATAATTACCTGCCACTTGCAATGATTAATTAGGTTTTTCATCCTTTTTCATCCGAAAAATAAACCACGTTTGTATTTTCTAGGGATGGCGTTTTAATTAAGTTAGATAGGGTTAAAATGCTATTGATTTCTTAATTGGACGTGATTATCGCAAGGGAAATTAACAACCTTTCGTTCACATTCCACCATATTGTCTTGCTAATTGTGATGATGAAAATGTAAATAAACACCATGCAGCTAAGAATCCTTTGGTTTAAAAATTATGATCAAATAGAATTATTTTGTATTCTATTATTTTTCATTTTAAATATTTATTCAACAAAAGTCAGTTTGCATGTGACAAGTCAAATATGGTTTACTTTCTAAATTGATCAAAATGGAATCATAATTAATAATTCATATTTAATTTCCTAAATATAAGTGTTAGTAAAGTTTTAGTTTAGATAGGCTATCTGTGATGTATTTAAATCTATTTATCTAGATTAAAAAAATGAAGAGTTTGTTTACGATATTCACTAATTTTGGGAGTGATGGTGACAAATCACTGTCAGTGATTTGTTACCCATCTCTACTTTCAATCTGAAGCCATTTTGCTCGCAGGATTCCTTACCTCGTCTAGCACAGTATTCAATAGAATAGCCATAACGTACCAGCCATTCACCTTCTTATCACCTTCTTATCTACAACCAGTCTTATCACCCTTCTATCTGGCACCTACGAACTATTCTCTTAGCCACTCACACCCCACAACATATATTTTACTCCAACCATATCGCTCATTCCATAACTAGAGTTACATAACTCAGTAAACCAGTGGGAAGCAATCAAACTCTAAGGAAGAAGCACTGTCAGCAGACCTACTCTTATATTGTCTTCTACGTCATATCAAATTCACTAGCCAAGAATAGCCCTTGTGTTGAACACAAAGCAGAAAAAAAAAAATAGTTATAGAAGGACTCCCGATCTAAAAACATGTCCCTTTTCAAGTGGTCGTCATCGTCGCTGAAGGTGACATTGTGTTTCCAGAATGGGGGCGTAGTCCCAGGAGGAAAGAGAGGAGTAAAGTAAAGTGACAGACCGTCAGAGGAGATTGAGGAACTGGAATTTATTATGAGAAGGTGATAGGTTTTTAGATCCTGGGGAGGATTTGTGACAAAAGAGCCGTTAAGAAGATAAGCTGGAAGGTTAATCGAGGGTGTTATTGAGAGGAGTAAAAAGACGTGGTAGGATGATAGATAATAAAGGGAAGGGGGAGGGAATACCTTGATGTCTGATATTCATAGAACCCTGGCTTTCCTCGTCCCATGAGTTTGAGCATCACTATAAGTATTTGAGTGTGTTCAGTCAAGACCTGTAAGGGGCACTACTTAAAGAAACGAAAAAATATGAGTTCAAATGTAGTAAGTTTTATTTATATCTAGAGTGACTTAAACCTATTTCTTGTATTTCAGTTTTGAACATTGAATAAGCATGCAGTTTGTAGCAGATGGTTCCTGGAAAACAACTACATTTTAGAGAAGACTTTTAAAACGTTCTTCTCCAACAGCCTTGGATATCGTCTTCGTTTTCAGGGCTAGATGATTTACCTAGAAGTACTTGGCGTAGCTGAGATATTTTTACCAAGCAAGACTCAACACGAGTTCTTCCAACCCCAGATTTCCATCAGAACCCGACTCCCTTAATCTCATCCTTGTTGTTAATATTATTATTGTTATTATTATTATTATTATTATTATTATTATTATAATAATAATTATTATTATTATTACTATCACCACGTCTTACTACCCGTTTGAGCTATACGCACTTACCTAATGTGTAATGGTACGGCGATTGTGAGATGAAATGGGACCTACAGTTTAACGTGGGGTCCGAACCACGGTGGAGGCCTGGCATTCCACACCTTCACAAGTTGTGATTAATACACGTCTTGTCAGAGGTGAAAGAAGGGTTTGGCAATCAGATAAATCTGTGCCGGGACCGAGGATTGGACTCTCCTCGTTAAATTCAACTATCATTCTCGATCATTGTTCTCAAACCACGTGCTCTTATAAATGCTGCAGAAAAGTCTTATCTAGTGTCTAGATCTCACAACAAGTGTTTCAACGCCTGTTTGATTTAATAATAGCACAAATATAAATGTCAAATGTGAATCTCTTTATTATGACAGGTTTGGAACATTTAATATATTTTTGGTATCCTTATATCTAAAAAGTGAGATATTCACCAAAAATCGTAATATATGTGAAATGAAATAATATACACTAGCAAATTCGATCACAAATTGCGCTATACTTACGTAAAACATTTTTTTACCCCCGGTTTTAAACTTTACACATTTATTTTTAAAGAATTTAAGTCCTCATTTATTATATTTGGACCAATAAAATATCAATATTGGGTACACATGGCTCAACATTTCGTACTAAAATTTTGAATTTCGTTTAAAATTTTAGAAATTGTATCAGAGGTCTTCTAGTCATCGCATTGCTATTAAATTCCTCATTTATAGATTTTGAGCAGTAAAAGAGATAAATATTGATATTCAGTCTAAAGTTATATCAATAGATTATTGCTGTACAAACATTTCTCCTAAGAGATAAAGGAAAAAGAACATCAACATTTTGAGAGATATACTCTTTTACTTACTCTATGGTATTAGAGAATTATCGCGTTAAAACTTAGTATTATGCTAAAGCGCATAAAATTGTATGAATATATTTGCAAATTTCTCAGAAACTATTGGATTATAAAAATAAATTTCAATTAAAAGTTTTATTTTCAATAATACTACAATTTTGAAATGACAAGTTATTTAATACCTCAAATAGTTGCGTTGACTTGGAAATTTACGCTTCATTAAAGTAATATAAAAGTAATTTTCATAGGAAGATTAGAATATCCATTTTGTTTATAATCTCGATCAACGCATGGATACGAATATTAATCAAAATCGTTAGAGTGTGTTTTGATAAACTCGATTTTTTTTCTCTTTTCGCTCTTCAGTACTAGTAATTTTAGGTTAGACAGACACAGAGACAGACGGCATTGACAAAACCACTTTCTAGGGTTTGGGGGTTCATGAAACGTCGATCGACATACACCAACAGTTCGGGCTGGATTGTTTTATGGCCGTAATACTTAGCTAGATTTATATATATATATATATATTCATATTATATATATTCGTATAGCTTAAAAACTATTTTTTTTTTTTTTATAGAAATATGTTTCAAATAAAAGCTTTTTATTACAACTAAAACCCAAATAATTGTGATGGTAAGTAGTTTCATATCTCAAAGAGTTACGGAAATATGATTAAAAAAAAATTAGAATTTATACATCTGAACAGAAACTTGGAATCATTTTAACGAAAAATAGAGAGTACCCATTTTGTTTTAAATATTTATCAATGCTTATAAATTAAATATAATCAAAATCATTAGAGCCGATTTTGATAAAAATCGATATTTTCTCTTTTCGCTCTTAAAGAAACAACTCTTAATTTTAGGGCTAGATATCCATTTCCAAAAATCTCTTGAGGCAGTGTAATGAAAAACCCGTGATAACAATTCTATCCAGATCTGTAAAATAGTTTGAGGTACAAACAGACAGATTTAAAAACAGCTTTTTCGTATTCGGGGGGGGGGGGGGGGGGGGGGTCTTTAAACGTCTATATTCATCAAAAACTCGATTTCAATGGTTTTTTAATCACAGTACTTTCTCTGTCTGTAAGATAGTTAGAAAGTAAAAAATGTGGTTATAACTGTTTTTCCATTTTATATCTCAAAATCTAGCAATAAATACCATGTATGACAGTGAACCTAAACCATTGGAATTTATGAACTCCCAATATGAGCTCTTTTAAGTAACATTTTAAACAATCGGTAAAAGATTACACAATTTAATTATATTAATTATTTACTAATAATTTTTATCCTTGTTGTTTATGACGTAATAAATATGACAAACAAATTATTCGGTCAATAGCAACATAATATTATCTCCCGATATTCACTTATACAGCTGTCATCCAATTTGTGATGAATAAGGCGGGAGAATGCAGGGAACTTGAGAACAGGACAGTTTTGTTTTTCAGTTTTTATTGCAAAAACAAATTTTGCCCTAATAAATTAAAATTGCTACAGAGTTTAATTTTCTTCATATTATGGGGACCTCTACATATTTTGAATATCTGTCAGGGTTATCCTGGATTAAATGACAACATTGTATCTTCATTTAAAAAGTTTTTCATCTAATATCTCTATGTTTATGACAGATATCCTACAACAGTTGACACCATTATGTAAATAAAACTAGAACTACTATTTTAGCCAAAATAGCTTTGTGTTAAAAACTGCAAAAATACTCACTTTTACCCTCCATTGGTAACATATTCATATTTTGTTTGTCATTTCTACAAAGAAAATATTTTTTTTTTAGTAACCGACAGTAAAATTGTATATTGATTTTATAGTACCCTCTCAACTACATAAGTTTTAAACAATATTCCATTCATAATTCTGTCTATTTGTAATCCTGGGAGATCGGTTGACCTCAAAGAGAATCCTAAAACTGTATAATTATATAAAACAAATAAATGGGCTACAATGATATTTAAATATATATATATATTCCATTATTGGGATTAATTAAACATTTTATAAATTAATAAAATCTTTTCTCTCATTTCTCGCCATGTACAAAGAAGACCAATTGAACCTTTGGGGGTTTGTATGGGGGGGAAAACCAGAACTAACAAATGTATTTAAGAAATTAATCATCCAAAAACCTTTCCATGCAGATCTTAGCGGGATCTTATGCAATCATTCATAAGAATCTCTGGGAAGACGGATCGGATCATATGCGGGATGAAAATACAGCCGAGAAATATGCATCTCCTGTATGAAAGTGTTTCAATCTGATTTATGATTCCAACCTTCCCTTGACAGTTTGTTTAGCGTGATATGTAAACGTATTTGACAGATATGTAACTACGGTAGACCTGGCGTCGTACCATCAATATACTTATGCTAAGAGATGGCGTAGTGCGGCTAGCAATACCATGTCCTCCGATATGTCGGCTTGGTGTAAGACTGAACTATATCCCTGATGACTCCTTATTGGCTATAAATTCTAGAAAAATTACTCCAACACTGATAAGACTACTATGTAAATATCGTCTTTTACGTTACAGCTTGAGAGTTTTTCTCATCGAAAAAAAAAATTATTTGCACAGGATTTGAAATGAAAATATTAGAATTCTATGTTATATAATATATCTATAGATAAATAAAATCCATCATTCTTGCTATTAAATTATATACATTTAATGTTTCGATGGGCGGATGGCCTAACACGCTCCCCTCGCAGTATAGACAAGATTGCTGAGAACGGGTAGATGAGGTTAGAAGCTCAGTAGTGTGTACTGAGGGTGATTTTTCCGAGAATTGTTTTCCACTCTCCCTCTATGCAGATTTGGTCACACTTCCTATAAATATAGCCTTCCTAATCCCTAAAATAATTAGCGTAATATTACATAAACGTATAAGCCAAACGACTAATAAAACGCGGTGCTAAAAACAATGTATTAAAACGGATAATTAAAAAATATCTATATACTTTATTTACCATAACGTATAGCTTTAGAAGATGAAGTCTCATACAAAAAAAAATTCACAAAAAATAGTGTCAAAATATTTTAGAGTTTCAGAACATAAGCTAGGTGAAGGGACACAAAAAGTAAGTCATATAAATGTAGAGACAAATAAATATTTTATATTTCTTCAAAAATCGCAGCACTCGTTAAGAACACTTGACAGATTTTCCCCCAAAGTGAATGGATATTTTAAGTTCAGAATATGCACTTAAGGCGATTGGCCCTTTTCCCTGGCGTAGGGATGTAGAGCCACGGGGACAAACTGTTGTCTTCAAGAATTTGTATTGTTTTTCAATTTTCTTTTCGGAAACGGTATTTTCAGGAAAAAAGCATGTTTATTAATTTATACTTTTTACATACACACCTCCTCTATAATCTTAAAAGTGATCAAATACCTATCGATAAAACTAACATTTTTCAATAGAAAACTGCCGGCTTCATAACAAAAATTAAGAAAACGTAACCATTATTAAACATCGATACATTATCTTAGAAGGAGTGTTGAAAAATATTAACATAAAAATTTCACGCGTTCTAGAGAAAACTGATATTTCCAAACGTATGATTTTTTTTTCCGCAAGATCTGTCCGTTAGCTAGCGCCATCTACGGTTTCCGTGATCCATCTGTTCTTGTTGGCGCGGAAGAATACTTTGGTCAGCTGTGAAGCCATGCCACGCCTTTCACCCTCCCACCCACTATCCCACAAATTAGTTTTTAGGCTTGCACTCGACAGGGCCAAGGGCCTTAAATAGATTATTATTTTAAAAGGGGGCTGTTGGAAAGTTTTGTAATCCCCTCACTTGTACACTCAACTCAATTCGTATAACTGTTAGGCTTAAGTACTCGTATGATTGATTGGTGGGAAGAAATGACAGGATATTCATATGTGAACATTCACATTTGGTTTTTCAGCCTGGGATTACAGCTAGTGGTGGGGGAAACACGTGAGTTAGGGGGCATTGCGCCCTAAGAATAAATGTCCCCACCCTCTTAAATACTCCCCCACATCTAGATTCAATTCACTCCTCTACGATATTTTTAAATATAAAGCTGGATAATGGCCTTACTTCTATAATTTTCCAAATTTCAATAATTTGACAGGGAAGGTCTACGTAAATAGTTATTAGAGTCATTTAGTTTTTAAAAGATTTTCAGGAGAAGAAAACACTCAATAGCTTCTAACAGCATCTAGTTTTCTAAAAATTTACTGTGGGAAGATCACTGTAAATAGCTTCTATAGTAGTAATCTAATTTTCCCAAAATTTCCAGGTGAGGACCTATTTAAATAGCATCTGGACCAGCTGTTTTCAAATTATTTTTTTTTTGTTCGTTGCTCACTTTCAAATAAAATCACTTTTGACGGCACACTTGAAGAGATTCAAGAGAAACACCAATAAAAAAGTTAAGTTTGGAATAAAAACAAATTAGATAATAAATTTAAATAAAATATTCAAGACTTAATATTATTAATGTTTTTCAAGTTATTAAACTAACAATAAAATCATGATCCAAGCAATAGTGATGATAATTAAAACTTTCATTATTATTAATCTTTTAATGTGAGGCTTGAGCTTTTTTTTAATTAGTTATTTCGAAAAATATTCAGGCCTTTAAGCGATAAGGAGACTCTAATTTTATGTATAAGCTCCCTCATTTTTCCCTTCCCCTTTTTATTGAATTTGATGTCCGAAAGAATTGTGAATCTTAATTTGCAGAGATAGTTCGTTTAAACACTGATCAAAATTTGGTGGCACACTTTTGAAGGGTTCGCAGCACCGTGGTATGCCACGACCCATAGGCTTAAAACCACTGTTTTAGGGACATCCAAATTTAAAGAAGTTTATGGGAAAGACTTCAAATAGCTTGTAGAGAAATCTAATTTTCAAAACAAACTTCCGCGTTTGGAAAACTTTTATATATTGTTCTTTTTTTTTCCATGTCGACGTGCAAATCTTGCTCGCATTTAACCCAGTGGCACGCGCGCTATAGGTTTGTCATTCCTTATCTAAGACGTCACTCTCGAAATAAACTGAACTGACAATAATGGAGAGATCCAGGTTCGAATCCCGGTTTGGGATAATGAGGGTGTTTTTTCAAAATAGTTTTCCACCCTCCTTTTTCACAAATATAGGTACACTTTCTTTTAATTTAACCTCCTTCAACCCTATCCCATTAATGTAATTGGACCGAGAAGTAAAATGCAGAGATAAAATAATCTTAAAACATATTAATTAAAACTATAATATAGATCGATCACTGAAGATGAATCGTTAGAGGTCTAGTAATAAAACTAAACTTATGAGTTGATATTCAAGAGAATATATCGTCATAAACAAAGAATCTCTCTTAAAACCACTTGTGATTAATAGCCTCGATAAATTATAAACCCTCTTAAGCCCCTCATAGTAGCATCCGGGCGCATCCACCACGTAAAATAAAGTTGTTTTTAACGTCTAACGCAAGGGTTATTAAATATTTAATCCAAGTAAAATATTTGAAAAGGGATTTTTACTTACCTACTTACTTAACAACTCTATGGCATTATAAACTTGAAAGCTTATTGCCAAAAGTACGACACCTAAGCCTATTTGAGGTAGTTCTATCCAGTCCACCTCATTACACCCTATCCTTATCTTGCGCTAGCTCTATCCAGTCCCCCTCATTACACCCTATCCTTATCTTGAGCTAGTTCTATCCAGTCCCCCACATTACACCCTATCCCTATCTTGAGCTAGTTCTATCCAGTCCACCTCATTACACCCTATCCTTATCTTGCGCTAGTTCTATCCAGTCCCCCTCATTACACCCTATCTCTAACTAGAGCTAGTTCTATCCAGTCCCCCTCATTACACCTTATCTTTTTCAAGAGCATTCTAACGTTAACTTCTAACGTTCATCTAGGCCTTCCCATTAGGTCTGCCAGTCAGTACCCTGAACAAGGCTCGAGATTATTTCATTCGTGCTGCATGTCCTGGCCGTCGTATTCTGCCATATTTAATCATCTTAGCAATGTCTTATGGTGAGTACAGAGTATTAACTAATCATTATGTAACCTCCTCCACTCCCCTGTATTTTAATCCCTTTTTGGACTAAATATCTTCCTATTCACCTTGTTTTAGAAAACCAATTTCTTTTCGTTATGTAAGGTAAAGTAGAACATTTCCCAACCATAGAGAACAACCGGTAAAACTATCGTTGTGTGTGAAAAATTAGTTTGGTCGAACTTAATAGTGTAGAGAGAGAATTTAAAAATCATAGTGATTAATCGCATGAGGAAACTCTCTCCTCTCTTCTCCTTAAAGTGCAAGTACACTTAGTTTATCCTGTATGGTAGCAAGTCTTTCTCAAACGGATCAAGCTATGGTTATATCTTACAAGTATGGCCCGGACTTTGATGACCTAAATAATATGTTTACAAATTACCTATAAATTACCTGAATATTTAAAAAAACATTACTTCAAATCTACAAAAAAAAATTAAATAATTTAGACAAAAACACATAATAAGTGGACACGACTAGATCAAACACGCACTTAACAAATGAAAACTGAAAAATATATAAATACAATAAAATCCTTGAGCTTTTGGATTCTGCTAAACCTCACAGGCATGTATATTTTACAACCTTACAAGGAAAGAGGATACTGTTATGGAATTTGCCACCCTATTATGTATTTCCTTATATTTCTCTAATTTATAAATATCTCACCATTTATTTTTGTTTTGGGTGAATTAAATATGTACTTCAAAGTTCGTCCGCAGCATAGCGCGCTGTGTTGCCGTGCGTGATAGATAATGCAATTTATCACCACTAAACGGAAGGAAGAACATCTAACACAGTTTAAAATAATTGGAATAATGAATTTTGAGCTATGGAAGAAAACTTTCCTCTTTATTAAACATATTTATCCTTCCAAGAAGATTGATGGTATTTTGTTTTGTTTACGCGGTCGGCCATGATTCCAAGGTATGTGCTGGACTGTTAAACAAGTGAGTGGCTTGTCTCGTAATTATAACAGAAGCAAAAAAAGAAAACTTGATGTATTTACCTTTAAAACTAGCGTGCATTTCAATTTTGACAGACGGAAATAAACATTATAATTCCTTTTAAAACATTTTTCGTATTTATAACCATTTATTTTCAACCTTTATATTACATTGCATTTTATATTTTATTTTATCCTTAGTCCTAGCCAACTTTTGTATTAATGCATAAATACTCTCTTTGAACTTGGAAAAAAAAGTTTTTAATTTGATTATATTTATTCGGAATTCTATAGGTAGGATTGGTATGTGGTAGCAATGAAACAATGATAATAATAATAATAACCCACAACAGTTTCAATAATTGTTTTTTATTGTAGTTTAAATTGGTATATTTCATTCAGTGATCCATTTTATTTAAATTTTTCATGTTTATATTAAGTGTTTTTCCTTCAACTCTTGTAGAGATTTATAGTACACCATTGTTGTAGGTAGGGTAGTGTATTTATTATTAACATTGAATTATCCATAAAACTTTCCCGAGCACACCCAGTGGTTTCGAGTGTTAAGAGTCGTCGTGCCCCTGTCAGAATTATTATTATTATTATTATTTCTCCTAGTTCCTAGGAGTGGCGCCCAACAATTATAGCTTGAACCCATAATAATATATATATAATTTTTAAATTCTTGTATTCACCTTTGTTGTTATATGTGGGAAAATTTTATTAGAATACAAAGTTAATGGCCAACATTATCTTTTTATTCCGATAACTGTGTCTTGAAAAAAGTTATGTTTGTAGTATTTATGCATTTATAAGTATCGAGGATATTAATTTTAAAATATAATTACTCAACATAAATGCCGTTGGTGACCTGGTGGTCTAGGGGTAAGGTGTCAGATTTCTGTGCTGGCGGCCGGGGTTCAATCCTCGGTCCCGGAACAAATGTATCTGATTTCCAAACCCTTCCTTCACCTCTGACAAGACATCTTGTGAATGTGGGCAATGCCAGGCCTCCACCGTGGTTCGGATTCCACGTTAAACTGTAGGTTCTTCATTTCATCTCACAATCACCCTACCATTACACATTAGCGTAAGTGCGTATAACCCGAACGGGTAGTAAGACGTGGTGCTAATAATAATAATAATAATAATAATAATAATAATAATTTTAATATTTTGTTGTGTTGTTAATAAATTACAATTTGGGCATATAATGGTGGTGCTAATAATAATAATAACATAAATGCCTAAAACTAACTTAAAATGCGTTTAAAAAAAGGACTCAAATATGCCCTAAAATGATGCAAAAAGACCACTAATAAAAATAACCTAAAATTCTAAAACGACAAAAAATTACATATAAGAAATTGTTTCCCCAACCAAGGGGTCATGACCGTTGTCTGTGACATGAAAAACAAAACCATCCTGATAAACGCATTTCTTACAATGTCATTGTACTATTGGCCTTATAAAGCGCTCATGTGGTTCTGATATCCGATAGCTCGCAATCTCCCCATGTCCATCACAGACTCATTGAAGAATGTATACAATCACTCCTGGGTAGCTTGGTGGTAAGAGCATGAGAGTACTAAGTCAAGGGTCTCAGGTTCGATTCCGGTGTCTACGTGTTGTTTTACAAAGACTATAATATTCAGACGCGGTTCTAAACGTACTTAGAAACTAAAATAACATAGCTATTTACGGAATTTACCTGCCTTTGAAATCAGGGCCGGTCAAGATAAGATCTCCCACGTTGGTCAATTTACGTTTTATTCAACAAGTTTTAGTGATATAACGTTTAAACTAAATCTATCACTTCCTAAATAAATCTAAAAATGGTCCTACATTGTCACAAAATTATTATTTTTAATTTGAAGTTAGTTTTTTGGTAAACGTATTTTTTATAAATCATCGACAACTTAGGCTAATTGGCATAGTCACAAAAATGTCCTGTAGGAGTCCTCCTGCCAGGATGTACATTAAAAAATTCCGTGGTAGAAAATATCTATATAGAAGAGGAAACATGAAAAATGTAAAATAAAAAGCAAGTCAATGTTTTAAAGACGTAAATATTAAAGTGAATGTGTAAGCTCGTCAAAGGAAGAGGGAAAGTGCTATCAGTAGATAAACAAGAAGCCTCGCAGGGTGAACCACTCATTTTATTCTCTCTCTATTTCGTGCTTTGGCGTCAAAGTGTGAAAGCGCTTAGAGTGCTTGGATGCATCAAGTTAAGTTGCAACCCGCTAGGCAAAATAGCTTCAAAATCCCCAATTAGGCAACGTCATTAACCATAAAAAAACATGATGGCGCGTCATTGAAATACGACCCTGCTCATAAGCTACGTCATAGTGGAAACGTTAGAGGAAAGTTTTTCGTATGTATTTTTTTTATGTTGAGTGTTGCCATAACCGCCAATCAGCAAGAAGACGTCGAAAAGTCGCTGTTTGGATAAAGTAAAGCACGCCACAAGACTAACGCGTGTTCACCGTGTGAAAGAACCCTCTTTGACCAATGTATGACAAACTGCGAGCTAGGCTTGACGCACGTTTTGAAAACGGCCGTGTGAAACATATACCGAACATTTTAAGTTGTAGCTGTTTTGCGAACCCTGCATTAGAGAGAGAGAGAGAGAGAGAGAGAGAGAGCTATCTCACGGATACGAGACATAGCTGCTTGACCCAATTGTCTGCAATACTTGTATATTACTATCCATCCTACAGTCACATACACACACAAATTATACTTGTTTAATTTTAGTGTGTTTATAGTTTAAAATAACAGAAAGATATATTACAATTTAAAACTGTGCTAATTTTGAATCACCTTAAATACATGACTGTAAAAATTTTTATTTACATAATTTAATAAATAAGGCTTCAAGTATTTTCCAAGCCACATGAATATCAGGCAGAATCTAAGCTTTTAAACATTTTAAATAATTATGTATTAATGTTTTAAATACATATTTATCAAATAGTTATTATAAAGTTACATTGGTAGGTACGTGGATTAAACGTCAGATTTTTATGGTCTGGTTTGCCAATGTCTAGGAGGTCAGGGTTCAAATTATAGCTGGGTATAGAGATAGTGTTTATTCCTATATGGTTTCTTAATTATATCTTCTTCATCCCTTACCCACTATTTTGATTAAAATATGCATAATTTGAAGGGAGAGTAAGACGCACTGAAAAAACAAAAGCATAGAAAATAAGAATATGTTTGTATAGGCTGTGGCCCACCACAGTTCAAGTTTTTTAATCCTGTCTTCAATTAAATTGAGTTTGAGACCACTGATCTAATAAATCTTCGTTAAATAGCTTCTCTCTCCTTACTGATCTTGGAGGCTGGACGTCAGTTAATTAACACCTGCAATCTGATTAGTATCATAATATTGCAAGTGTAGCTCAGTTTGTGGAAAGATTATCCAATACTGATGTACCTTAACTAGGGACGCCCGAATGTACTAATTGTACATCCTTTCCGTGGAGGCTCTCTACATGTTCCGATGAGATTATGTGAGATGATGGTGATGGTGAGTATGAGGGTTTGAAACTAGTGGAAACTCTCAAACCGAAATTAAGCATAATTAACGAAACCCCCGTGACCGTTGGGGTGATTTCTCTTTCTGGAAAAATACGCAAGGTACTAGGAGAGAATCGAACCTGGAACCCTAGGACTCGTAGTTGGATGAACTGACCATGGCACCATGAGGCCAGTTCCTCTAATTATTGAAGTGAATACACATCTAGCTATGTGAGACGTTAGTTGTGAAGAATATAAGGGATTTAGAAAATATAATTTAAGGGCACACGAAAAATAAATGTTACGGTGCACCAAACAAACTCTCTCCTGCTTTTATCTTTAAAATATACATTTACTAAAAACTCGTAAGATTTGTGAAACTAAATAATAGGTATATACATTGTTGTAGAAACACTACACCAAAGATCATAAATGAAATAATACACACTGTTACTTACTTACTCTACGGCATTAAAATATCTTTGTCCACCCAAGAACATAAGAATCACATTCATTTTCAAAGTCTTGAATTTAAAACTATTATATTTTCTTATAGCTCAGAAGTGATTTGTTTTATAAAAATATATTTTGCATTAAAAGATTTTTATCTTTAATAGTACTACAACTTTACAACGATAAGATATTTTTATCTCAAATAATTGAGGAAATATGAAAATTGGAAAATTTCCCTAATGTAAGCTATCCTCAAAGTCAATTTCATAACCAATAGATGACATATTCTACAAGAAATACGTATGCATATACATATACATATACATATACATATACATATGTATAAGTTAATAGTAAATATATGTTACGTTTCTATTAATCGTACACCATTAGCCTATTTCGAGATTGAAGTCTTTCAAAAAGTAGTCGGACATTTTCTTTATTAACAAAGTAGATACGACAAAGCTCCTGTCCGGGATCGGTGGGCTTGCGGATTAAACGTAAAGTTTTTTTTTCCAATCTAGTTTTCTGATATGAAAGTAGGAAGGAGTATGAATCCCGGAAGGATATACTGAAGGTAGTTTGTTGTAAACCATTTGCCACACACGCTTTACACAAATGGGGTGTATTTCCTCAAATTTGCATCTTCCTCAACCATAACCCCTTAACATAATTAAATATGGATAGTAGAGATGAATGACCCCTAAAAATAAAGGAGGCTAAGCTCTCAGATCATTCTAGTATGTTTACCATAAGGGTTAACAATGATTTAATAAAATGTGATATAAATTCTAGGGTTAGCTACTATTAATTTACAGGCAAATCCTTAAAACAAATATTGAGAACCACTTTTGCAGGAGGCTAACCTAACCCGCCCAGAATTCAAACTTGAGTGCCGAGTCAGCTATGCTGGCACTGATCCAACACTGTCATTAATCTTGTTCTTGCTCAAATTAAAATTATTATATCCTCCGTTGATGTAAATAAATTATAGGCCCAGGGCAAAGACAAGTAAGAAAAAAACGCTCAACTTTACGAGGTTTTTCGCTGCGCTCTTTTTGCCAGCTTGAGTCCTTAAACACTGTGCTTCGCTAGTGTCACTTCTGGGCGATGATAGGACTAACCGCAGCGATCCTAGTGTTGAAGGACTCAAGCTGCCAAAAGGAGCGCAGCCATTTTAACCTGGAGGTTGTGTGTCTGGGAATATTATTTGTCTGTGGCCCAGTTTCAAAGTCTTGTTAGTTGAAGTGAAGAAAAATGTGTAAAAAGTATTGGCAAAGTTTTTAATGAGGACTCTTCATTTCCTTTCCAACCTTAGTCCTTGCCAGCTTTCTCTTGTCGTCAACAAACTCTCCTTTGACGCTGTTGAACTCGAGATCTCCAGTGGCAGGAAATACTATTATCCCATGTCAAAGCATAGGATAAACGTCCCTGTGATGAGTGAAATGTTGAGTCGGTAGTACGGTGACTGGTTCTAGATGCTTCTGGTTGTGTTTTGTTCGCGGGGTGGGTTACATATGCTGTTGCTCGCCACATCTCATCCGTTTAGCTCCTCTGTTAGCTTCTAAACCAGCTCTCTTCCTTACATGCCGTTTGTGTTAGATTTCAAAGAGAATAAATTCTACACTGATTATAATATATATATATATATATATATATATATATATAATCAGTGTAGAATTTATATATATATATATATATATATATATATATATATATATATATATATATATATATAATGATTTTACGATAGAAAAGGGGTAATTTTAACAAGATTATGTAAGCAGGTTTAAAAGCACAATTTGAAAACAATTTGAATGAATTAGAAAGAGGGGCATAATCTCCATTAATTATTTATAGAACAGAGAAAGAAACTTCAAGGATGTCAACAACACACACCCAAAATACACTCATTTTATCAAACACTGTACAAAAAAGATTAATTAGTAGAAATGTAATGTTATGGACTATTAAACATACAGTCAAAATAATTCTAAGTCAGGAGTTAGGTTCTTAATATTAGGTCTTTTAGGTTAAATTATTGTTTATTTGTTTTGAATAATTGTGCATTAAGTACCAAAAATGCGCCGGTGGACACTTGGGCTAAATTTCAAGATCATCTAGTTTGATATTCTGGTGACAAGAGGCCAAGCATAATGTAAGTGATTTTCCATAAACAGCGTCTTACTCTCCCATCAAGCAAATGAGGGCTCTTTTCCCCCGAACCATCCCATATTTCTATTTCTACCCTTTTGGTATAGTTAGATGAGTATAACCTGGATGCGTAAGCATAGTGAGTTGAAGAAAAAAAATACAAAAAGTGTAATAATTATGATAATAAAACATAATTTAGCCTTTGGAGAAAAATTATATTATAAATAGTAAAAAAAAAAATATTTTTTCTGAAGGACTTATTAGCCATCTTTCAAGCAAGGGATGTTGAACTACTTCTGAGAAGTGTACCACTTAAGGTTTGGATACATTTTTTTAGTTAGTTTATTTCCACCTTTTATTTTTGTGTTTAATGATCATTTTGCAGTGATACCTCAATGGTCATTTTACAATCCAGTATTTAAAAATCAAAACTTGTTGAATAATTTTCACGATATTCAACAATTTTTTTCCTTTTCAATATTACTGTTAGACACTGATGCTTATTTATTCAGTTCAAATTATTATTATTAGCACCGCGTCTTACTACCCGTTCGGGTTATACGCACTTACGTTAATGTGTAATGGTAGGGTGATTGTAAGATGAAATGGAGGACCTCCAGTTTAACGTGGGATCCGAACCACGGTGGCGGCCTGGCATTCCACACATTCATAAGATGTCTTGTCAGAGGTGAAGGAAGGGTTTGGAAATCAGATAAATCTGTGCTGGGACCTAGGATTGAACCCCGGCCGCCAGCACAGAAGTCTGGCACTTTACCCCTAGACCACCAGGTCACCTATTCAGTTCAAAGTTCCTCCTAAATAATGTTCACAATAGGTTAACCACCATTGATCTAGGTGATTATTATTTCTTTGATTCACACCTCATCCTTTCTATATTATGTGGTCTTAATTGGCTCGCTTGTAGCCCTGTTGTGTTATAACATTTTAGCTTATTATTGCCTGCGTTAGTGGCCGCATGGTCTAAGATGTCACTCTCTCAATAGACTAGATTGCCGAAGACAGAGAGATCATGGAGATAGAATCCCGGTCATATGTACTGAGGCTGGCTTTTTCCAAAATAGTTTTACACTCTTACCCACATACAAATGCGGGTGTACTTTCTCTAAATTAAAACTTCCTCCTCTCTAGCTTATTAGCGTGGTTAGTACATATGCGTGTAATCTGATCAGGTAGTAAGACGCGGTGATGAAGAACTTACTACTCAACTAAGCCCAGTAAACCAGCGGGGGATCATCGTTTAATACTCCCCCCAAAAAAATTAGAATGAAATTTATTAGTATTGGATTAATCTACAGGTAATTAAAAGTGTTTGTGTTTAACTTCTCACGACTCCTTAGAGGGATAATGTGTGTATTTGATATGGTTTTGGTGCTGTTTAACCATGCGAAGAACGGGCCAAACCACTGGTATAAAAGAAAACCAGGACCACACACACCTGAAATTAGTACACATTATTATAGATAAATATTGAGATATATATATATTTATCTGTCCATCATATTGTTGACTTATTGTGATGTCTAGGTTGTTTTTTTTTTTTGTTTTTTTTTTTTTCAAAACGAAGACAAAACTCACACATTTATATTAAATGTTATAGTAAAAGCATGTCAAAATTTCGGAGCCTGGATTTAAAAAAAAGTTACTAAAGCCCTTGGCCCTGTCGAATGCAAGTCTAAAACCTATTTTGTGGGATGGTGGATGGGAGGGTGAAAGACGTGGCGTGGCTTCACGACCGACCAAAGTATCCTTCCACGCCAACAAGAACAGATAGACCACGGAAACCGTAGATGGCGCTGGCTACCGGACAGGTCTTGCGGAAAAATCATACGTTTGGAAACTAGTTTTCTCGAGAACGAGCGAGATTTTTATGTTAATGCTTTCAACACCCTCTATAAAATAATGTATCGATGTTTATTAATTGTTACATTCTATTATTTTTTGTTATACAGCCGGCAGTTCTCTATTGAAAAATGTCAACTCTATATTTGTTCACTGTTAAAATCATAGAGGAGGTATGTATATAAAAAGTAGAACTTAATCAACATGGTTCTATTCTTGAACAAACCATTTCCGAAAAGAAAATTGCAAAACAAACAAAATTCTTAAGATAATCATTTGTTTACATGGCTCTGCATTTACACGCCAAATGAAAAGGGCCAATCGCCTTAACACGATTTCTAAAATTGTTGCATTTCAAATAAATAATCTGATTTCCCCAATTTGTTATTTGATTCAAAATAATAATATTGTGTATGGCACTGTTTAAACGGTGGCTTATATCGTGTATATTCTGGATATGAGTGTTGTATATTAGGCGTAATAATTCTCCCAAGAATGATTTATTGTTCATATAAAAATATAATGGCTCCATTGAATTGAACGTACGAAAGATGATACAGAATTTTGTCCGGGATTTAACTATGGTTAATTACAATAAATTTACTATATATTAGGTAGCATAATTATATCACTCTCATGGTGTAAAAATATTTCCTAAAAAATAGTTCAGTTAGTACGAACTATAAAGCTTAATCTTATTCATAAGCAGTTCCCGAATTTTGATGACATCTCATATTTTTATTGTTACACCTCATGAAATACTCATAATTACATAAACTCTGTCCATGATCTGTTGGTTAGGGGAATATACATGTTTTTATATGTATGTTTTTCCATTTTGGAATTTTGGTAATTTTTTATAGGTTTTGTTCGTTTAAAAAAAATTTAGGCAGTTATAGGAATTGTCGGGTCATTTTTAGGCATGTTTGAGACATTAATGTCGAATAAGTATATTTTAATTAATAACGATATTTTATAAATGCATACATTTTTCCAACAGGCATTTGTCAGAATGGGATGATAGTTTGTATATTTAATGAACTTTGTATCTCCTTTGCTTGTATGCTACAAACAGTACAGAACAAGGTGATTAGGAGTATCCTAGGTGTCAACACCCGATCCAGCAACGAGTTCATTCACGCTACCACTGGCTGTGCGACATTACAGGAAATCTTCCGGCAGCGAGGTGACAAGTTCTATAAACGAGCCCGCGAGGTAGAGGATAACGCCATAATTAGAAGACTCGGCCAATACGACCCCCATGAGACAAGGAGATACAAGAAGCCCCGACTCAAATGAGAAATACATCTGCACACCTTCCCAATCAGCCCCTTCCTATTAACCACTCCTCTTCTAAGCATAGCCAATCCCTGGGTCCCCATCCTCTCACGACCCCACAATTATGAACTAGAATCATGCTATTTCACACTTTCACCTTCATCAACGCCATCTTCGCTTAGTGACTAATAATATTCCATGTATTTTCTTTCAGCTCGTCTAGAACTTACTTACACACTACACCACTCACATCGGGCCTAACTGCGCTTGTGTTTTCCATCACAGTGTATGAGGGCTCGATCTAGTTACTACTCACAAACACTGCTGCTCCCAACATACAAACCTTCACCCACCAACTCCATTTTCCCTTCACAATCAACTTAAACACTCACACATAAAGGTTATGATCTGTGACTACAGATCGGTACTTTAGGCAAAAAATAGCCGCCTACTTCCTCTGAAAGTCGCTTCTGACACTCAGAGTTAGTAGTTTATGGCAAACAAGGGAGCTGCTTTGCTTGTATGGTTGTAAAATACATATTCCTGGTGAGACACTATAGTCTAAAGAGGGTTGCGTTGGGAGATGATAGCTATTTATTCCGAGGCAGTTATATGTACATTAATAATATACACACCAAATCAAGAGTTCAGTTGTTAAATGCTTCATTACTTGGATTATTTTTAGTTAACCTTTGTAAAGCACGTGTTTGATTTAGTCGTTTGCATTTATTACGACTCTGTGTTCGTACTTTTAGGTGATTTGTTTTGAAAATTTGAAGTCAGTGATTAGAATGGTTTTATCATTTGATAGGTTTTTTTTATAATTATTTGGTCATAAAACAAAATAAAATCAATACGTGGTGAATAGTTGTAATAAAAATAAATGATACGGAACTCCGCACGGACTTTCTCGCTCTATTGTTTGAAAATTGAAATATTTTCTCAAAACTCGTAATATATGTGAAACGAAATAATATACTCTAGAAAACCCAAGCATAAATTGAACTATACTTATGTAAAACTTTTTTTTTAGTCCTGGTTTTAATTTTTATAGTAAAACTTTTTTTTTAGTCCTGGTTTTAATTTTTATAATTTGTTTTTAAAGAATTAATGTCCTCATTTGTATATTTGGACCGATAAAAAAGATCAATGTTGGGTCCACAAGGGTCAAAACTTCGTATTAAAATTTCAACTTATGGTTAAAATTTTTGACATTTTATTAGGTGTTGCAAATCTTCATGCCATCGCATTGCTGTTAAGTTCCTTATTTATAAATTTTGACCAATAAAAATTGTAAATATTGACTATTGAGTCTAAAATGAATATAGATCATTGTTGTACAAACATTTCTCCTAAGAAGTTTAAGGAAAAAACATAAACTTTTAGAGACTTATATTTAATTACTCTATGGCATTGGAAAATTATTAGGTTAAAACTTAGGTAGTATCTTTTACAACTAAAGCCCATAAAATTGTATCAATATATTTGCCAATATCTCAGAAACTGTTGGATTTATAAAAAATATATTTAATGTAATTTTTTTTATTTTCTAATAGTACAATAATTTTTAAATGATAAGTTAATTAGTACCTCAAATAGTTGCGGAGATACGGAAGTTTCTGCTTCTGTAATGTACCCTAATATTCATTTTCATGGTAAAATGAAAATATCCAATTTATTTATAATCCTAATCAACACCTAGATACGAATTTTAATCAAAATCGTTAAGAGTCGATTTGAGAAAATTGATTTTTTCTCTTTTAGCCCTTTCTTAAACTACTCTTAATTTTTATTTTAAACAAACACACAGACAGACGTCATTAGAAAGACCACTTTTTAGGGTTTGGGGGTCTTGAGACGTCGACATCCATCAACATTTCAGGTTATATTTTCTTTTGCGGTCGCAATACTTTAACCTTTTGTGTTCTAAAAGTTCAAAAATATATATATTTACGTGCAGCTTGAAAGTTATTGGTTTTATAAAAATAAGCTTCCCATAAAATATTTGTATTATAAAGAGACTTACATATATATAACGATAAATAATTTCATATCTCAAATGGTTTAAGATATATTACAAAAAAAAAGATTATTTACGCATCAGACCGGAGCCTCTAAAGTCATTTTGCAGAAATATCGAGAGAATCCATTTTGGTTGGAATATTTATAAATGTTTAGAAATGAAATTTAATCAAAATCGTTAGAGCCGATTTTGAGAAAATCGACTTGATCTCTTTTGGCTTTCAGTAAACTACCCTTAATTTTAGGGTTATATATCCAATTCCAAACACACCTTGGGGAAACCTCATGAAAATCCTAGATACCAATTTTTAGCGCAATCGGTAAAATAGTTTAGTCTCTAGTTTTGAGGTACAGACAAACAGACGGATAGATAGTCAAAAACCACTTTTTGGATTCGGGGGCGGGGGGGAGGGGGGGGGGGGTCATGAAACTTCAAGATTCATCAAAATCTTGAGCTAGATTTTTTTTGAAGGTCACAATACTTTCTCTACCTGTGAGACAGCGATAAAGTAAAAATCAACTTAAGTAAATACCTGTATAATATTATTTGCTGTGTAACAGCGAAAACTACACCAAGGACTTCATCTTATATTTAATTATGGGAATTCACATTTCATTATTTATAATTTAGAAACAAGCTGTGGTGTAGTAGAAGAAATATATATTTTAAGTTGTCTACATTGCTTAACCACAAAGTATGATAAATATATGTCTTAAAATTAAATTAATTTTATTCCTAATTGTATATTATAAAATTAATAATTATATTGAATAGATTATAATTTATATGATAGTGATTTTATAAAGAAAAAAATTCTAGGAATGTAAGCTGGATTTTTTGAAATAAGGTGGTTCAAAATAAGTTCATAAAAATCCTATAAAGATGAGCTACCAAATATTTAGAAAGCATCCTTGACAAAAGTAATTTTAAGATTTGTTGGGTTACATACTCTCATGTAGAACACGTTCTTTTATTTGTGATTTGTTTATTGTATACATTTCTTTGTATTATAAGAAAGTTTCGAATTTCAAGAAAAATGAGCATTTTATAGTATTTATATTAGATATAAAAAAATATTGTATGTATTAAATTTTCATTGACTAAGATATACTTTTCATAATTTCTCAAATAGCAATTGGTTTGTATTTGTGAAGTAGTTCATGTATAATATTAAATTATAACCTTAACCATAATTTTATTTTATATATTGATCAATAAGTGCGTTTTTTTGTGCTGGGTTATTCATTAAAATTGTCTTAGAAATAATAATAACGCTTTGCTTGTGATGACTTTTGGGTATCACTTATTTTGTATTTATAAAATATCTCTCATGGATTTGATATTAACAGCATTAGTTTCTTGTAGATTTTTTTATGAATGTAAGTTTTTTTTTGCATTTCTTTGCAAGGGTTTTTATGAAGTTTTAATTTTTATTTAGTGTTGTTTCAGGTGATATATACTGCATATGTACTTCTAAAGCCCCTTTACATTTTATAATGTTTTTAAATGGGATTATTTGCACAGAACCAAATAAAATAATTAGTATTAGTGTTTTTTTGTAGTTCTTAAGAAATTCAGTAGATCGTGGGTATTTGAAATATTAAAATAATACAACTATAAACTGTATTCATAATTTTGAAATTTTATCTAATTATTTGGTTTTGTTCAACATAACCAAACTAGAAAAGCTATACTGTATTTATTGGATTACTTTTCTTTTTGTAATATTGTAGTTATTTATAAACGCGAAAATAAAATTGAACTTTTAAAATAATAAAAATGAGTTCTAGTCTTGAGGCCTATAGAATCAAGTATGAAAGACCAAAAGAAGAAAATGGTAATAAAATAAAATCATAAAATGCTTTTATTTTTCTGTATAAAATGATTTTGTTGCATACCAAAGGATGCTCAACAATTCCAGAAGTATTCACCAGAACAGATTCACAAAGCCGGAGATTCGTAAAGTTCTCATAAAGGATTTCCTTTGGGGTAGAAGCTTTGAGAATATTACTTTTTTCATCGGCATACAAACCAGAGGGGAATAAACTGTGGATAAAGTTCTTGTTTTATGGAGTCTCTTAGGATAAATTTGAAGACATATATTTCCTAGACTACATTTTAAAGATATCTGATATATTATATTAGAACACCGTTATTAAAATAAAACCAAGCATATAAGATAATGAGAATGGAAAAAAAAGATGATACCGAGGAAAATGTTGGAAATGAGGTGTGTGGGGAAAAATACCGCACGCGAGGCCAAGAAAGAAATGGGAGGAGCAGATAACAGAAAGTGTTCAAGTGAGAGGTGAAGAATGGAAGATATTAAAGGAGGAAGAATGGAGGAAGGATGGAGGCATTTTACTAAACTGACCTTGCCACAGGCTGGAAACAGTTGATGAGGATGATAATGATGATATTAGATACACACTTTCATAGATTATGTGTGTGTTTTTGGGTGTGTGTAGGTGTGGTAGGAGGGAGTGAGAGGGGATGAAGGGTTGTGTGTGGGTGAAGGGCTGGGTTATGATAATAAAAATAAAGTGTCTGGAAATTATCAATCTGTAGTTTAATTTGCAGAAATATTAAAGAGTACTTACTAATGTACCTTTGCCCAGGGGACTCCCGAACGTACTAATCCGTACATCCTTTCCATGGAGGCTCTTTACATATCCCATAAGATGAGATGATGGTGATAGTGAGTATGAGAGTGTGGAACCAGTGGAAACACTTAACATAACTAAAGCCTAATAAACCAACCAAACTCTGGTGACCTTTGGGTTAATTCCTCTTTCAGGAAAAATATCTTTGGTACGAGCCGGGAATTGAACCTGGGATCTTTAGGTCAGTATCCAGGGTCTCTGACCACTTTACCACGAGGCTGGTAAAGTGTGTTGGAAAGAGGGATCTGACTTCCTCAGAATGACACGCCCAAAATCTCTACAGGGTGTTTCAATGTTGGTTGTACCAGGGCAACGTCGTCCTTGCTCGGCTGGACAGTAGCTCCGACCTTCTGGACAGGAATACTGGGCGGCTGAACCCTTGTAGAGTAGTGTATGGGAGTGACGGAAGATAAGGGCCCCCCACCTGCCACACACTAAGTGTAGTGAGTACCTGAACTTGGCTGGACAGTAGCTCCGACCTTCTGGACAGGAATACTGGGTGGCTGAACCCTTGTAGAGTAGTGTATGGGAGTGACGGAAGATAAGGGCCCCCCACCTGCCACACACTAAGCGTAGTGAGTACCCGGGCTTCGCTGTGACACTTCCCCCAGATCACCCTGGGCAACTTAGGGGCAATGTTTCGGGGAAACTGAGGTCATAGCTAAGGTTGAGTTTCTGACCTCTTCCAGTGAAGCTGGTGGTCACGCATACAGGGGTCAAATCTTCCCGTCAAAGGCTATTAAAAGGTTGGCGAGGGGGTGTTTCCGGGCTGACCAGTGATGACAGGATCATTGATTATTATGGGTTGGGGGCCCAATATGCTCTTGAACGCGTGGTTCCGTTTAGAAGGAACGGCCACACGAGAAGTTAGGGGAGCTCTACGTGGCCACCAGGAGTTCCGCCGCTTGGTTCTTGGTTTGACCCTGGGTGATGCCGGTGCTGCAAGTCTCTGATCTATGTATGCGGAGGTAGATAGCCAACCCCTTGTGGGATGGAAACGGTGTCACAATTTATTCTGAGGGAATCCTTAATAATAGTTTGGGTTACATGTGTATGTACTCAATTCGATATTATGTCTTGGATAAGGAAGGTTAACTTTACAGGAAGAGTATCTGTATTTAGGTGAGGGGTAGAGTGGAAAACTACCATCAACACACCCGACACGAATTTGAGCCGTGATCTCTCCATCACTATCAAATCCGGACCATAGCGAGAGTGCTGTCTTAGCCCAGTGGCAGCCAACCTACTATCTGTGGGCCTAATTCGGCCCACCCACTGATTTTATCTGGCTCGCAAAAGATTTAACGATCAAAAATTGTGTTAATAAAATATACTAACAACTAATTACTATTTAAGAAATATAAATTTTAAGTTTTCTGCTCAATATTTTTTCAAACAGGCCCACCAATTTTTTGTTCTAAACCCATACAGCCCTCGTTATCAAAAAAGTTTGCCGAACCCTGTAAAGCAACAAGCGTGTCAAATTCATTTTATCACTAAACCCAGAGTAAGAATTGAAAATACTGGAGGTCCACATTTCAAAAATCCAATATTGTTAACATCTTAAGGGGGGAAAAATAAAATCCTTTATAAAAGTATAACTAAGATGGTATAAATAGTTATGAGGGCTACCCTCTATTTTTACCCACAAATATGCAGTTTGAAAGTTTGAGTTGACGTCACTTTCATAAATGATAAAAAAAATGCATATCATTTAAATTGATCTCGTGATTATTTGAATATTTTCATAAAATAAAACATTCACACAATTTTGTGTTGCTAAATCTTTCAAATATTTGGTTCACAATTTTTGGGAATCTATTTCTAGAGAGTAAATATAAAAATAAATGGTACGATGCACCGCACAGACTTTCTCCTCTCTTTCTATAAACTCGTAAGATTTCTAAACGGAATAATGTACATTGTATCATCACCACTCCACATTAAGAACACGAATAAAATAATATACAAAGATATAGAATCAATGAGAAAAGAGGCGCATCTTTGTCCACCTAAGAGCATTTCAAACAGTTTAATGTTTTAAAGACCTTAATAAAATGGTATTTGAACCATTTGCTGACAGCTTGGAAACTGCGATCTGCTTTACATGTTCCAATTTATGAAAATTGTATTACTAGAGATGAATGGAGGGAAGTAGAAAGAAATCTAAGGAATCAATAACTAATGAAAGAATGTGAAAGTGCGATATTAACTATAGTGAATACTAGTTTTTGACTATTTTTTGTTGCTTGTATAAAGGTAAGATCAAATTAGTAAGAAGTAATAAAACTTGAAAAAAGGACAGAATATTTTACCTCTAATTTTAATAACATAAACAATAAAGATGTATGTATTTACAGATAATAAAGAAATCGGAGAGTCGGGAAACTAATTTTTAAATTCGCAGTAAATTGGTTTATGGTCTGTAAAACAACTTTCGTAAACTCCAAATCTGTTTATCGTCATATTACTGAAAATGACATCTATCTGCGTATCGTTGTTTGTCGTAGACTCGTCAGACTTCAGAATGGGTTTCAAACTATATTTGCTCATTAATTCCAACAAAAAATAGTCTTTATGTCCAATAGTATTATAGTTAAAATCTCCTAATAGTATTACATCAGATTCGTCAGAAGGGATTAATTTGTTAATAGCAGTGATAAACTCATTGTTTGGTGTACTAGGTGATTTGTACCCTGTGATGAAAGTGACATTCCCAATTTTTAAACCTATCATATCTATTCCGAAAACAGAGTTTTCTATTGAAATGTGCTTACATGTATTCAAAAACCACTTTTTCGGATTCAGGGATTCATGAAACGTCAATATTCATCAACATTTCTGTTTTAAATCTTATATTTTTATTTTTAAAGAATTAATGTCCTCATTTGTATGTTTGGACAAATAAAAAAGATTAATATTGGGTCAACGAGGGTCAACACTTCGTATTAAAATTTCTATTTCCGGTTAAAATTTTAACATTTTATTATGTGTTAGACATCTTCAAGTCATCGCTTTGATATTTAATTATTCATTTATACATTTTGACCAATAAAAAATGTAAATATTGACTATTGAGTTTAAAAGGGAGATAGATCATTGATGTACAAACATTTCTCCTAAGAGGTTTAAGGAAAAATAACATACTTTTTTTAGATACTTACTTATATTTAATTACACTATGGCATTGGATAATTATTGTGTTAAAACTTTTGTAGTACCTCTTTACAAATAAAGCTCACGAGATTGTATTAATATATTTGAAAATATCTCAGAAACTGTTGCTTTTATAAAAATATATGTCAAATAAAAGTTTTTATTTATAATAGTCTTACAATTTTGCAATGAAAGTTGTTTACTATCTCAAATAGTTGTGGAGATACGGAAATTAACGCTTCTGTAAAGTACCCTAAAAATCAATTTCATGGGAAAATAAAAATAGCCATTTTATTTATAATCTTAATCAACGCCTAGATACGAATTTTAAGCAAAATCGTTGGAGCAGATTTTGAGAAAACCTATTATTTCTCTTTTCGACCCTTATAAAACTACTCTTAATTTTAAGTTTTAATAGACACAGAGACAGTCGGCATTGCAAAGACTATTTTTTAGGGTTCGGGGGGTCATGAGACGTCGACATCCATCAACATTTCCGGTTATATATTTTTTACGGGCGCAATACTTAAACTTTAATGTCCTAAAAGTTAAAATGTATATATAATTGCGTATAGATTGAAATTTATTGATTTTATAAAAAATATGTTGCGTATAAAATATTTGTATTAAAAATATATATACATATTTGTAATGCTAAGTAATTTCATATCTTAAATAGTTTCGGAGATATTATAAAAAATGTTAATTTACGCATCAGACCGGAGCTCGTAGAGTCATTTTGCCGAAATATCGAGAGAATCCATTTTGGTTGGAAGATTTATTAATGTTTAGAAATGAAATTTAATCAAAATAGTTAGAGCAAATTTTGTGAAAATCGACTTTTTCTCTTTTTGCCCTTCAGTAAACTACCCTTAATTTTAGGGGTGGATATACAATTCCAAAAATCCCTCGGGGTAACCCTATGAAAACCCTAACTATCAAGTTTTAGCTCAATCGGTAAAATAGTTTAGGCTCTAGTTGGAGGTACAGACAAACAGACGGGAATTCAAAAACCACTTTTTCGGATTCAGGGAGTCATGAAACGTCAAGATTCATCAAAATCTCGAGTTCGATTTTTTTGACGATCACCATACTTTCTCTACATGTAAGATAGGGAGAAAGTAAAAATTGGTACATCAAAATAGCTTGTAACTAAAGACAGATGATGACCCTTTATTGTTTTGTATTGACTAAGGAATCTTTAATGCATTTACATTTTTAATATGAGCACAGCATTAGTATCTCAGCAAACAAGATATTTTCTAAATATATTCCTTCCTTTTTCTTTTTTAGCACCACGTCTTATAACACGTCCTGTTTTTGCGTTTAGATATTAATTACGCTAATGGTTGTAGGGATTAGGAAGGTTATATTTAAAGGAAATGTACCCACATTTTCGTATAGGGAATGAGGTTTTTTTTTTTTAAACAAACCTCAGTACACCCCACCGAGATTCAAACCTCGATCTTCCCGTTATCGTTAGTCTAGTCGACTGCGATAGTAGCATGTTAGAGCGTGTGGCCACCGAAGCATGTATCTTCCTTCTAAAACATTACATGGTCCTTATTTGACATTATTTAGAATGTTTTCTAAACTTTTATGTGATGGTTCACACAGAATCATATATATAATCTGCTCAACGTGGTAATTGTTTTCTGAAAGGCCTTTCTTCCTAACGGAAGTCTATTATATATTAGGATATTGGTAGGAAAAAAAGACCTTTCAGAGAGTAATTCCTACCGTGAATGGAGTATAGAGCTACCGAAGCAGGTGTCAAATATACTAAACTGGGACTAGAATACGACTCTGACGATATTACTAGAAACGGCGACAAATCTTCACAAATTGTTCGGGAGTTCAGTGAAGGCTTAGTTACTAATCTGGAGTTCTGTGAAACACATCTAGTCGACCATACTGGATGAAACCTCTCTCGTCCCAAGATAGAGATGCGAGGTTGTGGTCTCCCACGTAGGCGAAGGAACACAGTCATGTACTCTCCTCTTTCTCTCTCAGACTGACCACAATGTTCGTCAGAGGGTCTCATGCAAGGGATATTGAAAGGGGCGTGTGGTCTGTCTGTATCCATCTTCCCTTTTCGTACCATCACTGGAGTACAGTCATAGAGCTTTCAGATGGCAAACATTACCTTTCATTGCGAGGATATCAGATATAACGTTTCATAGAAATATAACAATGATTGAATACCTTTTATTGAGAAGGTATAAGATATAACATTTAATAAAAAATAAAACAATGATTGATTACTTTTCATTCAGGAGCTATCGGAAATAACGTACACAGAAAATATAGCAACGATTGATTAACTTTCATTGAGAAGGTATCAGAGATAAAGTTCATAGAAAATATAGCAATGCTTTATTACTTTTCATTCAGGAGTTATCGGAGATAACGTAAACAGAAAATATAGCAATGATTGATTAATTTTTATTGAGAAGGTATTAGAGATAAAGTTCATAGAAAATATAGCAATGATTTATTACTTTTCATTCAGGAGTTATCGGAGATAACGTACACAGAAAATATAGCAATGATTGATTAATTTTCATTGAGAAGGTATCAGAGATAAAGTTCATAGAAAATATAGCAATGATATGTTACCGTTTATTGAGAATGTATCAGAGATAACGTTCATAGAAAATATAACAATGGCTGATAACTTTAATTGAGAATATATCAGAGAAACCTCTTAGAAAATGTATCAAAGATTGATTACCTTTTATTGAGAAGTTATCCGAGTTAACGTTTCTAGGACTTTTCATAGAATATCTTATCAATGATAACTTTCTTATGTACGTCTTACTACATGTGAGGCTATCCATATTTAAGCACACCAATTATAAAGCTACAATTTATAGTAAATATTCAAACATTTTCATGAAGGAAAGGTGGGAAACCGTTTAGGAAAAAACACGTTTACTAGACCCAGCAGGGATTCGAAATATGAACTCCCCGTTACCTGAAAAACCAACTAGATTGAACTGGCATTTTGTTCTGCATGCCAACCTATGCGGGTTAGGAAATTACGCATCACACCCTAGGGCGTGGTTTTAACTATTTGAATGTTGGCCAACCTGTAAACAAATATTAACTTTATTCTGCGGCACCAACTGGAATAAAATCAGGGTCAAGTGGAATTGAGTCTGACACTCTAAGGATTTCCCCCATTTTATTAATACAAAATTACCTCTGTTTCCCAGATTCTTTAGAAGTAATTGCCCTCTATCCAGAACCTTAAAGATAAATTTAAAGGAATTATTTTTCATTTTTTCATCAAATTTACCAGTGTGTGCAATTTGTTATTTTTGTTTAGAACAAAATGAATTGACCTTAATTGTGAAATGTATGCCGTTACTATGCAACCCAATGTTTCAAAAAGTAACAAGAGAACGGAGGAGATGAGACGAGTGTTTGAATCATTGTGATAGTTATTTAATTTCCAATTTTAATCCATACAAAGGATTACTTCAAGTATTACAGTATTCTACTTAATTATATCAAGAGATTATATTGTCAGCCTCGAGATGATTATGAATCGAGACCTTTTATACCTATACTACTAAAACACAAAGAGTAGATTTTAATTATTCTTCCGGTCCCTATGTCTGTCTGTCTGTTCTAGGCCACAGATCTGAAACAGATTGATGGATTCAGTTCTCACTTGAAATTTAGATGTTGTAGGATAATAAATATCCATGGACTTTTTTTTATTTTGAACCTAACCCTCGAATTAAGGATTGTTAGCTAATAGCTGCTATTTTTAAATTCCAGATTTTTTGAAAATGTATCTAAAGATTTTTTTAATGGGTATATAGGTAGTATTTAACTTTGTTTTCGGGTAAAAATTTACTAAAGAGTAGATAACTGATGGGCAGCTTTCAAATATAGGGAGAGTTTGACATTAAAAAAATTGTTTGTTTTATTCGTAAAATCTGCTTAAGGGTAGTTTACTGCTGGGTATTTTTTTAAATTGTTCAAATTTTTACATTATAAATGATTATAAATATATACATAATATATATATATATATATATATATATATATATATATATATATATAGCATATGACTGATTTATATATATATATATATATATATATCAGATGACTGATTTTGCAACATTCAGTTTTTTTTAAAATAGCTAACGATTTTGTTTATAATTGGTATCGTGGGACTATTTTACATAATCAAGGTTTATTTTTCTAAAATAAATTAATTTAAGGGTAGTTTACTTGCCACAAATTATAGAAAACTTTAAATTGGTCGGAATCGGCCTTAAACTGGGTATCTGGGTATAGACTGTCATAATAAATTAAAATACATTTTTATTTTTACAAATTACAAATATAGGGGTAGTTTACAAAGTAAATAATGTTTGAACATTAGAAATTGATTAAAGATATTTGAACAAAGTTATTTATAATTTATATATAAAGCGTATTTCTTGTGATTATTTTTATGGAAAACTTATTAAAGGGTAGTTTACTGAAAAATTATTTTTGAACCTTTTCTTCCCAGTTATAATAAACAATATGATAATGTTTGTGCATTTATGTCTTACCAATTTTGGGGATTGGAGGAGAGAGGACCTTCCAGTGTTTAGCCTGCCTTCCTGGTTTTCCAGATGAATAGCAACGGACTGTACACGGGCTCTTTGATAACTTAACTATCACCACGAAACCTGGTAATTGATGTCATGTCCTCGCTCTGAATGCTCATTCTCTGACAAACAATTTCTACGCACGCTAGCAGGGATTTATATTTACATAATCGCCTAATCTACTGAGAGATTGCAATAACCGGTATTGCCACGGTTATTTCAACCCGCAAATCCACACTGCATCACTCATGACCAAATATATATGGTTGAAACATGTTAAAAGTTAAATGGGTCGTAAAAGCATCTAATATGTTTCACGAAACAAATTGTCAATGAAAATAAATACGGCATCGGGCGTGTGCGGACTAGAAATAGAGTTTTGTTTGAATGAAAGGGGGTCAAAGCTTGAAGGAGATAGGGGAGATAACATGTAAAATAATTCATGGATATGGGAAATAACGAAGCATATGTAGATTTGGTAGACGTTAGGTTTTATATGACAGGTTAGTTTATAGAATTTTAAATAGTGGATTGTCCAACATGGGATAAAACATATACGTACTAGGCTGTTGGTTTTTGGTGCACCCCGTCTTACTGCCCATCCCGACATTCCATTTAGAGGCTATTTACTGATGGGATATAGATGAATAATTTTGAACTTAGAGTAAGATTTAAGCGAGTTTGAGCAGAGGGAGAGTGGGAAACCATTTTAAAAAATAGCATAAGATATTATCGACCAGAATTCCAATATCAACCTTCCCATCATCATCATCAAACCAGAATAGATTATCCTGACATTTAAGTGTCATCCATATTGCAGAGAAACAAGATTGCAGACAGACCATATTGCAGACAGACCAGATTGCAGACAATCCAGATTGCAGACAGATCATATTGCAGACAGACCAGATTGCAGACAGTCCAGATTGCAGACAGACAATATTGCAGACAGATCAGATTGCAGACAGACCAGATTGCAGACAGACCAGATTGCAGACAGACCATATTGCAGACAGACGATATTGCAGACAGACCAGATTGCAGACAGACCAGATTGCAGACAGACCAGATTGCAGACAGACCATATTGCAGACAGACCATATTGCAGACAGTCCAGATTGCAGACAGACCATATTGCAGACAGTCCAGATTGCAGACAGAACAGATTGCAGACAGACCATATTGCAGACAGATCAGATTGCAGACAGACCATATTGCAGACAGACCATATTTCAGACAGTCCAGATTGCAGACAGGACCATTTGCAGACAGACCATATTGCAGACAGACCATATTGCATGAAGACCATATTGCAGACAGACCATATTGCAGACAGTCCAGATTGCAGATAGACCATATTGCAGACAGTCCAGATTGCAGACAGACCATATTGCAGACAGGAATCATTGCAGACAGACCAGATTGCAGAAGAACATATTGCAGACAGTCCAGATTGCAGACAGACCATATTGCAGACAGACCATATTTCATACAGTCCATATTGCAGACAATCCCGAATTCAAACACATGGGTGCATGGAGAGGATTATTGGTTTTGACATATGAGGAGTCTAGATTGCGGACACCCGTGTTTGTTCTTCCATTCCACCCCTAATTATTAGACAAGGGGGTAAACAGCAGTAGCATATATCGGTTGTGTGGCCTGCCTTTCAGCTTGTTAATTATACATGATATCCTAGGTTAGGTTAGGTAAGGTTAGGGTGAATGCCCGGTGGCTGATGAGGCTGCGATCAGCCCTAATTCCGGGTCACACTCTCTGTGACTTATTCCCACGAGTTACTCTTTTGATAGCTTTCTCACAATCTGGACAATGGGTATTTAAGTAGCCCCGACATATTTGTGTGTGTTTGAATCAAAAGAATCTTGGTGACCTGGTGTCTAGGGGTAAGGTGTCAGACTTCTATGTGGCGGACGGGGTTCAATCTCTGGTCCGGCAAAGATTATCTGATTACAAACCTTCCTCACCTCTGACAAGACATCTTGTGAATGTGGGGAATGCCAGGCTCTCACCGTGGTTCGGATTCACGTTAAACTGTTGGTCTTCCATTTCATCTCACAATCACCCTACCATTACACATTAGCGTAATGCGTATAACCCGAAGGGTAGTAAGACGCGGTGCTAATATAAACATAATATAATAATAATAATAATAATATAATAATAATAAATAATAATATAATATATAATAATAATAATATAAAAAGAATTTGCCCTGGTCGCAATTAGGAGACAACAGATTTTTAGTCCATAGGTCCATCATGTAACTGGTTTTAAAATAAATGTTATTAAATACTCTTTAAAAAAGTTTTTATCATTTAACATAATTTTAATTAGAGTAAAAGGTTCATAAATTTATCCATATAATTATTTGTTTAAACTTTACATCTTATTTATGGCAAGTGCTTTAATCTTTATAACTTTATGCTAATAATGGGGACAAAGGTCGTTAGAACTTTTATCTGTCACACCCACATCTCAAGGACATTAGAAGTTAAATAAATGTATCTATATCAAGTTAAACACAGCAGCCCTGACACTAAATAAATTAAATTTTCATTTCAGTTGAGGAAAACTGTCGTCATATTTGCTCTGTTAAAGAGAATTAAGGTTCCCATAGTGTACTTATATTCACATTATCTCTAAAAGGAGCTCATGTCTTCTTGTAATATATATATCCTGGGAAATTTGATATATTAAAGTCACAAGAAAATTTGGCCTGCTAGGGACTATGGAACCGTAATCTCTGTAATACTATTGCTAATTAACATATTTATTAATTCTAAAGCACACACAATAATATATCGTACAATAATGGCCTGAATGGTGACATGGTAAAATTCATTAGTTCAAAAAATTAGATTTTTATCAATTAATAGTTCCTCTAATTAAACTTTGCTGGTTATTAAAATCTAACTCTCTGATAAACATATAAGTTGACAATAGTTTATGAGTTTATTCCTAAGCTATCACAGTGGAATAGAGGACCTTACAACAGAGCTTCAAGCAAAACTATCAAAGTTGGGCTGGGAATCTTACAACAGAACTTCTAGCATAACTATCAAAGGTTGGCTGGGAATCTTACAACAGAGCATCAAGCAAAACTATCAAAGTTGGGCTGGGAATCTTACAACAGAGCTTCTAGCAAAACTATCAAAGTGTCGAAGACCTTACAACAGAGCTTCAGCATAACTATCAAAGTTGGGCTGGGAATCTTACAACAGAGCTTCAAGCAAAACTATCAAAGTGTCGAAGACCTTACAACAGAGCTTCTAGCATAACTATCAAAGTTGGACCTGGGAATCTTACAACAGAGCATCAAGCAAAACTATCAAAGTTGGGCTGGGAATCTTACAACAGAGCATCAAGCAAAACTATCAAAGTGGAATGAGGGACCTTACAACAGAGCTTCAAGCATAAACTATCAAAGTTGGGCTGGGAATCTTACAACAGAGCTTCAAGCAAAACTATCAAAGTTGGGCTGGGAATCTTACAACAGAGCATCAAGCAAAACTATCAAAGTGGAATGAGGACTTACAACAGAGCTTCAAGCATAACTATCAAAGTTGGGCTGGGAATCTTACAACAGAGCTTCATAGCAAAACTATCAAAGTTGGGCTGGGAATCTTACAACAGAGCATCAAGCAAAACTATCAAAGTGGAATGAGGGACCATACAACAGAGCTTCAAGCAAACTATCAAAGTTGGGCTGGGAATCTTACAACAGAGCTTCTAGCAAAACTATCAAAGTGTCGAAGACCTTACAACAGAGCTTCAAGCATAACGATCAAAGTTGGGCTGGGGAATCTTACAACAGAGCTTCTAGCAAAACTATCAAAGTGGAATGAGGACCTTACAACAAATCTTCAAGCAAAAACTATCAACTAATTCATATATTATCCAATGAATGGAAAATAGTTCTAAACTGTACAATAATTTGACCGTAAAGTACAAAACTGATGTTGTGCTTCCGAAATTCACAACATGTGTTAAAATAGTGCATCGTGTCTTACTGCCCATCTGAGCTACACATTTAAACTAATCGGATAAAATTAAGGATGGTATAATTTAAAGGATTATGTACCAGCTTATAAATGTAGAATGAGTGAAAAATAATTAATAAAAAAGCTTCAGTACATCCGGTCAAGATTAAATTCCGATGTCCCCATATCAACACACCAGGTCTTTGAGACTAATGCGGATGATATTTTAGTAAATATTATATTCGCACCGATGGCCACATCGTCTAAGCCACTACTTTCGTAATAGGCTAGACTGCCGAAGATGGTTAGATCGGGCTCAGTACGGTTTGGTTGTACTGAGGTTGGTTTTCCCCAAAAAAATTCTCCTTTCCCTTTAAACCAGTACTGGTACACTTCCTATAAATTAAACCTATTTATCCTTATTCCACTCACGTAAATGAAACATAGGCCTATAACTTAAATGAATAGTAAGACATTATGCTAAACAATTTTACTAGTGATGATCTGAGCATACAAATAAGTAACCCGTCTTAAAATTAAAAAAAGTTTATTATTGAGATAAAAACCAAATTTCAGTTTTTTTTACTCTGTTCCTAATAGTAATTTATGTTTAAATCAATAAAAATAAAGAAAATAATCACAGTGAACAAATTATTTGTGGATAAAAATATCAAATGGAACACGTGATAATGTCTAAATTTTATCTGTAAAATGTTTATTCTATTTAGTAGCCGCTCCAAAAGGCAGAATAATTCCAAAAAAATAAAGAAGTCTTGGCGAAATTTGTTTCATCTTTTAAGGTGGTATAGAAGGGGACTCGAGCAAAGGACAGTGTTTATGCCTTTTTATGGCAAAACATTTTTTTCGCCAAAATAAATACAATATTACTCCAGTAAAAACATAAGCGTTTAATTTTCTTCAAATTTTGATATCAACAGCTCCTGAATATCTATCATGAGCGTGGTGGCATTATCTAACAAACTTTTTAAATGAAGATAAATAATTGACATTAAATTACAGAACACCTGGACAGATATTCAAGAAATGTTTTGGTCTCCATGTGAAGGAAATTTAACTCTATATTTGTACTGGAGCAAATTTTTATTTATTTTGGCTGAAAATTTTTTTGCCATAAAAACCTGCAAAAACACTTGTTTTTCCCCACATCCCCTCCTATCTCACCTTAAAGGTATGAATAACAAGTCCTCTAGTTTAACAATGACCAAGGAGTGAATACTCAAACTAGAGTCCTCTTACTCAGCGGAACACGTCTAGTTATCCTGCAACGTCAGTTTTAAATTTTCTAACACGCCCAAAGAAAGAAAACGGAAGAAAAACTGTTAGTAAAAGAGTAAAATTACACTATCACAATTTTAAATAATGTTATTCTAGCGTTGAACCAATTATAAGAAATGTAGTTGGTTGGTTTTTGGCACCGCATCCTACTAACCATTAGGGTTATACATCCATGTACAAATTACTGTAATAAGTTAGGGATGAGGAAGGTTTAACCTAGAGGAAGTGTACCTACATCTGCGTGGAGGTTAAAGTGGAAAACCACCCTCTGTCTAACCGGCCGGGATTCTAACCCCGATCTCCCCGTCATCGGAAGCACAGTCTGTCGCGAGAATGACGCTTTAGACCACTCATCTAATGAAGTGGGTTATTGAATGTTGTCTAGTTCTATTGTTTTTGATTTCTTGGTTTTACAAAAAAATATTTATCTTACTCTTTGCCTTTAATTCATTCGGACTTGTTTCATATCAGTGGTTTGCAAATTGTTCATATAGTCACCATTTCTTTCACCAAAACCACACACCCTATTCTTCCAATTACTTGTATGCGAATGCCACTGAAAGACAATAAAACTTTTTAAAAGCCCTAAATAGAGTGAAACCCCTGAACTGAAATAAAGAGGGTTGAACACGTTTCGGATTAACACGTTTTTAGATATGAAACTAATAATCCTATGAAGGGGTTAAAAGCTAACAAAAAAAAAAATATATTAGTTACATAACATAGGGTGACCTGGTGGTCTAGGGGTTTAAGGTGTCAGACTTCTGTGCTGGCGGCCGGGGTTCAATCCTCGGTCCCGGCAAAGATTTATCTGAATTCCAAACCCTTCCTTCACCTCTGACAAGACGTGTATTAATCACAATTTGTGAATGTGGGGAATGCCAGGCCACCACCGTGGTTCGGATTCCACGTTAAACTGTAGGTCCTTCATTTCATCTCACAATCACCCTTACATTACACATTAGCGTAAGTGCGTATAACCCGAACGGGTAGTAAGACGCGGTGCTAATAATAATAATAATAATAATAATAATAATAATAATACATAACATACATAGTAAAAAAAAACTATGTTATGCAGGCCTATATGCATGTGTTACGGGTAGTGCGCTAACTCTGGATAATGTTGAAATTAGCCGGGAGATGTCAACATTAGCCAGGTGCAGTGGATAGAGTCAGAAATAGAAAATAATTTATCACATTTACAACACTATCGGGATAATATTGACACTAGCCAGCAAGACTTGGATAGCATAAAATAATATTTGTAAAATTAAGCACGGTTCGATACGAATTTTATTTTGAAATGAAATATTTTGAACTTGGACAAACTGGATCGTAGCAATGCACTAAAATTCAAAATGCCTCATTCTATGCTTTATTTTAAACTAATATAACTTAATCTAGCCTAACTTAAACTAATCTAACTTATTCATAAAATACATAATTATTTGTAGTAAGGAACAATATATATTCTATTAGACAAGGATAGATATCAAATTAAAAGATATGAAAAAGATAGAAATTAGATTATTAAAATAAATTATATTTACAATATTAATTAAGTGTATTATTTATGAAGAGTCAATGGACTGAGTGGCAAAGTTGTTTACAACAGAAAATCAATTACAATCAATAATTGTGAGTGAAAGTAAATTATGTAATGAGAAAAAGTTTTTAATTAGTTTAAAAGTAATAAATTGAACAGTTAAAAACACATTAAAAATGTGAGTCGAAAAAGTACATATACAATAAAACAATAAAACATATTAAAATACATGTGTTATAAACAATTAATTAAAATAAAATAGGGTGTATAATATTGATAAACAAGATAAAATTATGGTTAGAAATAGAGTCTAGGCTTTGCATAAAAGTATTTAGTTGGTTAGTTATAAAAAAAATTAAAAAATCATTCTATTCGGGATTTTATGTAATTACATTTTAACAACCCATAAATATATTAAGACAAGTGTAGATGAAATATGGGATAGTATAAATGAAACTTATAATATAATGTAATAAGATAAAAGTCAAATGACACAGATTGGAATTTAGTGAAAACAAGGAAAATTTTTTATATATAAGTTGAAATCTATTCTTATCTGGGAGAATTTGAATTCCCTTGTTCCTTGAGAATGGGGGTTGTTTAATCACAATTCCGACATGTTTCGGCGCTCGATGGCACCATCCTCAGGTCATAGATGAATCCTGACCTGACCTGACCTGAGGATGGTGCCATCGAGCGCCGAAACATGTCGGAATTGTGATTAAACAACCCCCATTCTCAAGGAACAAGGGAATTCAAATTCTCCCAGATAAGAATAGATTTCAACTTATATATAAAATTTTTCTTTGTTTTCACTAAATTCCAATCTGTGTCATTTGACTTTTATCTTATTACATTATATTATAAGTTTCATCTATACTATCCCATATTTCATCTACACTTGTCTTAATATATTTATGGGTTGTTTAAATGTAATTACATAAAATCCTGAATAGAATAATTTTTTTAAATTTGTTTTATAACAAACCAACTAAATACTTTTATGCAAAGCCTAGACTCTATTTCTAACCATAATTTTATCTTGTTTATCAATATTATACACCCTATTTTATTTTAACTAATTGTCTATAACACATGTATTTTAATATGTTTTATTGTTTTATTGTATATGTACTTTTTCGACTCACATTTTTAATGTGTTTTTAATGGTTTAATTTATTACTTTTACCTAATTAAAAACTTTTTCTCATTACATAATTTACTTTCACTCACAATTATTGATTGTAATTGATTTTCTGTTGTAAACAACTTTGCCACTCAGTCCATTGACTCTTCATAAATAATACACTTAATTAATATTGTAAATATAATTTATTTTAATAATCTAATTTCTATCTTTTTCATATCTTTTAATTTGATATCTATCCTTATCTAATAGAATAATCTAACTTAGCCTAAACTCATCTAACCTAGCTTAACTATACTATCCTCAACCATGGAAATTGCCACTATCAGAGTGCGAATGGAAAATGTCAATATTATCTTAATAATGTTTTTTTCGAATTTCATCCAATCACCTATCACACAAAAAACACTATCTACGTATTTTGGATAACGTCAACATTATCTGGATAAGATTAGCTCTATCCGGGCTCGGACTTTACTTTTAACATATGTATGTACAGTATTTAAATAAATGGCTATTCGAAAAAAATGTAAATACACAACAGAGCTAAATCTATCTTTTCTTCTTAAAAAGTCTGTGATTTTCTTTTTACTCTTTTTTTAAATTTGTATATCTTACAAATAAAGGTTTTACTGGTTTAGAACTTATATTTGTACGTTCAGTAGCTGAAAATATATATATAAACAAAAATTCTGTTAGCCATTTTAGATATGCCAGGTTTCGGATATTAATGGTCAAGATATGGGAGGTCTTACTGCAGTACACTGTTTTCAAATATAAACCAGTCAATTTTAAAGTGAAATTATAATAATTTACTTAATCAAAAATATATCAACTTAGGTTATTGTTTTGTTAATTTATTTACTCTATTAATAATAATAATAATAATATTTTAGCACCGCGTCTTACTACCCGTTCGGGTTATACGCTTTAAGTACTAATTACACTAATGGATTAGGAATTGGGAAGGTTTAATTAGAGGAAGTGAACCCGCATTTGCGTGAAGGGAGAGTGGAAAACCCTTTAGGAAAAACCACTCCCAGTTCACCCGACCGAGATTCGAACCTCGATCTTCCCGTCCTCAGCGGTCGAGCTCAACATATTTACTCTATTGAACATAACAATGTGTATGACATATAATGACTTATAATATTTTATATGTAATCATGTGTAGAATACCAGGCCTCCACCGTGGTTCGGATTCCACGTTAAACTGTAGATCCTCCATTTCATCTCAAAATCACCCTACCATTACACCCTAACGTAATTGCGTACAAACCGAGTGGGTAGTAAGAAACAGTGATGATAATAATAATAATAATAAATGTAACATAGAATTACATTATGTTACAATAGGATCCGCCCCATGCTGACATTTACGCATAACTCTCTGTATTTCATACTACCCACTTCAATTATACCGACACTAATAGAATCTCTACAATAGTACTATTCTCTATTGTAGTCCTCGTAGGTTGGTACGACATAATAAAACAATTCTGAACATTAATATTCGCTCTACATAATCAATTTCAACATAATAAAACTGTTAGTATACTTACCGATTGAATCTTCTGAAACTAGCAACCACCAAGACTGGCCTACACCTATCATCCTAAATTGACGAGTAGGCCGAATGATCTACGATGTTCCAACAAGATGTAGTCCACTCCGTCCTGTTCTACTAACATGTAATGGGCCGGCCAATATTGGACACGACTAGAGAATGACTATTCACCTATTCACCTGCCCTCTGATGGTAGAAAGATGAACTACTTTCAAAACATCAGGTGATTGAAGAAATTATTTGTAAGTCGGATAGAGCCTTGACAACAAAGGGTCTAAGTGATCTTCCAAAGCTGCATTGACGTCATCGAGCGTGTTTTCAACTCTCCCACGTTGATTCTATTGCGACGAAACCCACTATATATTGTGATGTGCGTGTATGCTAAAATTACTATTGGATTTCAACGATTGATTGAGGAACATTGTCCTGGACCTAGACAATGTCAGGATAAAACATTTATATATTATATCTTCATCAGAATCGTAAATATGGCGATTTATTTATTGGACTCTGATTTAATTGTAACTCTTAGTGTCAGCTATGCTAGAAATTGTAATTTTTCTATTATCTAAATCTATTGATTTTTACCTGATCGTTAAATTTGAAATGAGGCTCTATGTTTTGTCTGTCGCCACCTGGGCGCTAGAGTCTTTTCGAGTATTACATCTTTTAGATAGCCACAATTGTTAATTTACTTGGAGTTGAACGAGTTAAATGTCAATTGTTTTGAAATTGTGGATAATATTAATTATTTTGTAAACATTAAGGTAGCGTTTCTTATTTTTGTTTGCATTTTGAAATATAGTTTAATGCAACGTAATATTCTGATAATTTTGATTAATTATTAAATTAATTAACTTTAGTATGTTTTCTAATCTTTTTCTATGGCTTGCTTCTAAATATATTTTAATTATCATTTACTAATATAATAGGGTTATTGTTTTCATTTCCAAATATTGTGTCAGGATCTAATAGTCCCGGGGGAGTTTGACTAAAGTCTTTTAGCCAAACTCTCGCATATTTTAAAGTTTCTTATTGAAAGTTAACATGTAAAGTAAACGTTTTTGAAGTATTTATTCTTAGATATGAAAAAGACACCTTGTTAACATTTTGAAGGTGCCCATTAGGCCCTTATTTAGTCCTTATGTATTATCCTGGTGGATATTTATATTTTTGATTTATTGTACTAAATTCAACGTTACGGGTTGTTCTGTCTCTTCAAGACTGACCCATTTGAATATTGGCTATATTACGAGTTTTATAACTCTTTCTTAAGTTATCTGCACAATTTAAAGATATGAAGTTACTATCTAATTGTTTGGTTTTCAACATATCTCAGTTTGATTAATGAGACCATGTAAAGTTTTCTGCTCTATTGTTATTGTTTTAAATAAACCGTTCATATTGCTTTTAAATATTGTTAATAATTTCCCTTGTCACTTGTTCCATAGCTTACTCCCGCTCCCTTTTATCTTATTAATGGTCATAAATAAAAGGTAACATAGTGGGGTTGTAACATAAATGTTAACAAATTTTAGTGGCCTATTATTATTACTATTATATTATTATTTTATTATTATTATTATTTTGTTTTATATTTTTTGAACGCTAACGTGTTAGAGGTCTTGACTATTGACTAGCACTTTGTTAAAGTAAAGTGAAAAAGTGAACAACTATCATCATCATCATCATTATCATCAAATTATATTGTAAAGCAAAATAAGAACATCTACTTACATTGCTATCTAGGATATGAGCAAGAAATAAAAGTATAATAGAATTAGTATTATTGTAAATAATATAATAGTAATGTTGTTATAAAACGTCAGGGCCTCCCACATTCAATCAACCTAGTGGATTAGGAATAAAGAGTGTTACCACCCACTCTACTAACTCTTCTCTACTACCATGTATAGACAAAAAGATGGGAGGGTGGAAACATTAGAGAGATACTAAAATACAAAACATTACAAAGATTTAAATAACAATTAAATGGTTTATTCTAAGGTAATAATAATAATAACAATAATTTGCATGGCCTCAAAGGTCAAACGGAGGTGTGTTGTAAATCAATTAAATGATAAATTGTTTATTGTTTGAGCAGTACGTTTACAAGAATGTTACTAAACGAGTAACATATCCTACATTCGACTGGGTTAGTCTTGAAGAGACAGAACATCCTATATTTTTGAATATCGAACAAATTATTAATCGTTGTATATCGAACCAGTTATGTGATGACAAAAACAGGAGCCTAATGAGCAACTCTAAATTGTTACAAAGGGTGTCTGATTTACTTCTGCGAACGCAGACATAGAAAGGTTAAATGTAAATGTTAATATCACTCGGATATATCAAACAACACGTGAGTTTGGCTTACATACTAAGTCAAACTCCCACGAGACTATTAGATGTCGACACAAAAAAGAGACGTAATCAAGATCCCTACTTTTTAATAATTAGTCGTATAGTACTTGAAACAATGCAGTGTTTTTAAACCAATCAATTCTAGCAAAAGATTTGGAAAAATACAAAAGTCTATTAAATTATGTTATATTAAATGTATCAATCAGTAAAAGTTACGTTACTTTAATATATATGTGTATATATATGTATATATATATATATATATAATATATATATATATATATATTCCATTATAATCAACAAAAGAAACAATACCAAAAAGGTGAGATTATTATTACTGATAAACACAATTTCAAGACAATTTACATTTAATACGCCAAACAACAAATTAACTAATAATTGTGGTTATCTAAAATTTTAAGTGACATGACCGACACTAGCGCCCAAGTGGCGACAGAAATTAATAAGTGTTTCATATCAAAAATGACTTCAAATCAATACACACTTAAGTTAGCAAATATTACTTTTGTAAAGTTTTTTTTATTAATTTTTAAACATCTAACAATTAACATGAATAACACATGAGAAACATAAAGGGCCAAACAGTTAACACCAGCCCCAAGGGCTCTCTAAAACAAACACGACATTGAACACATAAAAAATCAGATAATGAAAGGATATTGGTGTCCTGGCGGGCTGAAAAATGCCTTCTTTAGGCTAAGGGTGGGAAAATTATATAAAAACCCACCCCATTACCCTACGCCTTTTCTGGATAATACAAAATATTACGTTAATTTAGAGTTCAAATATAAACACGCCATAGTTTATGTCCATTGAATATTACGTAGAACAGTTTGTTCTGATTATGTCCAAGTGCAGGACAGCACTTCTCCTGAAGCGTCGAAATCAAATAGTCGACTTTATATACTGATACAATGATATATATATATATATATATATATATATATATATGGACTAGTTGCTAGGGTAGGATGTGGGGAATTCGAACACTTGGTCGGTGACGTCACTTCGGCCATCTTGAAGCTAGCATGAAATCACGAAGACCATCGACCAGCTCGTGGTATTAGGCAACGCAGGGATGATCATGTACGCCTGTTGTTCACACCGACCCTTTAGACTTCTTCAATCGAGACGTCTTCAGTCACACAATGTTTTGGTGGTAGAGCATGTTTCGTCCACCAGAGGGAAGGATAGTCACCGTCCACTGCTTGAGGGAAATCTTGGATGAACCATTTTTGTTTAACTTCGACCGGGGTGGTCAGATCAGCTGCGGCACACCATAGCTCGCTCGGTCCACTCGTCAAACTAGGACGCGTCGTGTGTATGCCCGACTTGAAGGTCGTTCTAGCCAGAAGATACAAATGGTAAGTACATGAACAGTTTTAGATTGCAGGGAGTTTATTCTTATCTTATATGGTTTAATAATGTTATTAATATAGATCGAAACAACCGTGAACTACAATAGAGAAGAGTACTCATTCAGAAGGATTATTAGTCTCAGAGTGGGTAGTATGAATCCAATAGAGCATTTAAGAGTGAAGGTTAACATGGGGGTAGGTAATATATTGTAACCCAATGTTACAATAACATAAAGTTTTGTAGACACCCTCAGTACATTCAACTGTAATTCGAACCTTGACCCTCTGGTCACCATAAAACTAAATTGAGCCTGACTGAATTCAGACCAATTGTAGTAAGGGAAGATTTTGTTCTTGAATTATTGTAAACTTTAACGTCATTACACATTTACTACTAAATTTGTTTTATTTGAAAGGACTGTGCCGCTTTGTAGGTCATTATTCGTATAAAGTAACATAAGGAACTTTGGAGATTTATAGATCACCATTCATCTTACTATAATAACAGGCTCACAAATGACTGAATTATTGGTGTCTCAGTGCTATAGGTGCCTCAAAATTGACTGAATTACTGGTGTCTGAGAGGAAGTGCCTTGCAATTGATTGGATTACTGGTGTTAGAGAGAAAAAGTGCCTTGAAATTGACTGAATTACTGGTGTCTGGGAGTTGGAAGTGCCTTGCAATTGACTGAATTACTGTGTCTGGGAGATAGAAGTGCCTTGCAATTGATTGGATTACTGTGTCTGGGAGGTATAAGTGTCTTGCAATTGTTTGAATTACTGTGTCTGGGAGATAGAAGTGCCTTGCAATTGACTGAATTACTGTGTCTGGGAGGTATAAGTGTCTTGCAATTGTTTGAATTACTGTGTCTGGGAGATAGAAGTGCCTTGCAATTGTTTGAATTACTGTGTCTGAGAGGTATAAGTGTCTTGCAATTGTTTGAATTACTGTGTCTGGGAGATAGAAGTGCCTTGCAATTGACTGAATTACTGGTGCAAGAAAGGTAGGAGCTCTTCACAGTCTACAAATATTGGAGATAAGGCCTTAATTAGTTAATTTTAATAATTTATGGTATAATTATTATGAAAAATTATTGTAAATTTAGGTAGAGATACAAACTTCTAATAATACATAATGTTTTCACATTTTACATTATTTCAATTTTATAACTGCAAATAGTTTTAAGTAAGGTCCGGTTTTAAATATTCTTTGTTACTTTTTTGTATGATAAATAAAACTACTTGTAATCTACTTAATCTGGAACAGGGATTGTTTGTATTTACGCCATATTCCTTTCTACTCCATCAAAAAGTAAAGAATTCGTGAGTGTAGTGTAGGATGTATAAAGCCCTGAGCAATCCATTTCTCTTTAAATTTTTAATTTAGCTAAATCACCATTTTAAAAGTGTTGGGGGAAAAAACTAAAAAATAATGTCAAGCACTTTAAATGGAAAAGTTTCTACCAATCTCTTGTTTCGTCTCTTTCTACTTTTGAACTAAGATTATTATGGCAAAATCTTAAAAAGATCAACTCAATTTACTTTCTGAAAGATTGTGTTACTTTGGATTTATTTATATCTCGTTATAATTATTTAAAAATGGTAGCACGATTTTTCTATTCAACTTAAAGCTATATTAAGAAATATATATTTTTTGTTTCACAATAAATTCTCTATACGTACATCAGTATAGACGTGGGTGAAATATAAGTTTAATCAAGTCTAGTTTGTTGGTGGCTGTATGGTAGGGGCTCGAATCCCAGTTCAGTGTACTGAGAAATGGTTTCCCGCTCTTCTTTCACGCAAATTTATAATAATGTGGGGATAAGGAAGGAATAATTTTATTTATCTATTAAATTATATATATTTATATATATATATATATATATCATACATATTTATTTATATATATATTATACATATTTATATTATATATATTATACATATTATAGATATTTATATTATATATATTAGTTATGTTATATATATGTATATATATGTGTATATAAATATATATATATTGAGTTTTACTAACTGTTCATATTATACACATATATGATCACTACTCTAATGGGATAGGGATGAGGAAGGAAGCATTTTAGATATTATAAAATACACAAATTTGCTTAGAAGGAGAGTGGGAAACCATATATATATATAAAATGGGTGCTTCCACCAGGGCACCTTTACTATTTAATTTTCAATATCAATAGTTTGAAAATTATTATTAGGGATAGCTATAAGCTCGGAGAGACTATTAAAGAAATTATAAAAGCTGACATTGTCAACTGTCAGAGTGCACTCAAATAAATTAAATGTTAATATTTATTCCGGCTATAAAGTTGGTAGTGTCAACATATTTAGAGGCCTTGACATTATTCGCATAGCGATGACATTGTAATTGAATATTACTACGGAAAAACCGTTTCATCTCCATCCATTCACAAGGGACACCGCTAGTGAGTTTTTAAGTGATATTAGTAAGAGTCCACACTAAGTTTTGTTAATTAGTTGTAACGCTTCTTTCAACCCGTTTGTGTGATACACGTATATAATAGCTACGCAAATGTGTTAGGGATCAGTAGGTTCAGTTTATAGGAAGTGTACTTTCATTTGCATGTATAGAGAGTGCAAAACTATTCAGGAAAAACCAGACCTATGTACACTAGACCAGGATTTAACCCCAATCCCCCATCAACGACAGTACAGTCTAATGTAGGAGTGATGCCTTAGATCATGCAGCCACCGAAGCAGATTCTTAAAATTACAACAAACCTGGAAGACTATAAACTATAATCACCGATATATTCTCCCCTTGTTTCTTATATACAATTATCATAATTTGTACGTATACTACTTTACATCCACTACTGATTCCAGCCTGTAGCCTGGGCCAGTTTTTATTCAAGCCATATATATCCACTACTAGCTTGCTAGGCTTGTCGTAGCTTAATATGCCTTACAACCTAACTTAAAACTAGGACAGGCACAACATCCAGTCTACAATCATTTATTCGTCACTGTGAAAGTGTAAACACACATTTCACCAATGATAAATTTTTCTACTATGCCTAGGAATCAAACCTTGGACCCTTAGCTCAGTAGACAAACACTCTACCAACTGAGCTAAGGTGTCGAATCATTAGTACGTATACTTAAGCTTACGATTCATCATAAGTTATTCACGGATAATATTTAATGTCGAATATTATTAAATATAAATTGGGATAGTTAAAGCAAACATAGTATGTGTCTTAGGGTGATTAAAGAGACGTTTTTTCTTGGATGTATTTTTTTAATCTAAGCAGAAGCTCTCTATTTTTTTTTAAAGAGGGCTTTAAAAAAATTACTAATCATACGAAGACTTTCAAAATATTAGCATTAATTTCAAATGATAATATTTTAATATTAAGTTTTTAAGATATTCAAAAGTATTTCTTATAAATAAAAATCCGTGCATTAAAATAATTATAGAAATTCTTTGTCATTTCATTCATTGTGTTGGAGTTTTTCTAAAAAGTACACCAGGAAACTTGTACAAGAAACCTTAAAATAACCCATTCAACTCCGATTTAATCCACTTGCCAAGTTCTAAAAATAAGTAAGTTTTAACTTTGTTTATTTTAATTAAAAACAACTAAACTGCAAAGAATTTTGTCTAGTCTGCCATTCCATACCATTAAAAGCGGGTGATTGTGCAAAAAAACCAGTTAAACCCCTTTCTCCATTCTCCTCCCACAGAGCAAACATTTTGTAAACTTTTACAAAACATGCTCAACCAATTTTAGTGCTCATTCTATAAACTTACGTAAATGTGTTCTTTATTTCTCTTGAATAACTCTTCTCCTAGAAAGTATATGGTGCTAGAGAATATAAATTAACATCAATGTTTTATAAAACCTTTATTTCTTTATTTTATTTTCAAACTTAATGTTGGGATGAAGGGAACGCGAGAAAAAAATCAGTTTTCTCAGTTTTTATAGCAAAACCATTTTATGGCGAGAATAATTAAATAATTGTACAGTAGAAACAGAGTTTAATTTTCTTCACGTGGTGACCTCAACAGTTCTTGAATATCTTATAGAATGCCCTAGAAATTAATGATAACTTTTTTCTTTATTTAAAAAGTTTGTCATCTAATGCCGCTATGCTCATGAAAGTTATTAAAACTCTTGATATCACCACGTGAATCAAATTAAACTCTTTGTTTCTATTGGAGCAATATTTGATTTATTTTAGGAAAATATTTATTTTTTGCTATAAAAATTGCAAAAACATTGACCTTTTCCTTTCGTTCCCTACATCCCCACTCTAACGAACATAAATTTCAGGCTTTATTTTTATGGTAAAGTACTTAGACTGTTGAATGTCAATTAACAGCTTTAGTTTGGTCTTAGAATCTATTTAGGCCTAAAAGATGTGTGTTTATTAAATCAATTGTTTTCAACTTGGGGTACGTGAATACATCTTAAGGAATACGTAAAAATTTAATATATATAATTTTCCATTATTTTGATATAAATAATTATTTTATATCTATAATATAGCATAGGTACAACTTACACTATGCACCAAAATATTTAGGGAACGAATTTGAATAAAAATTATTTCTTGATGTAAGTGAACAAAAATTGCTAAGTACTACTCTATTAAATGGTATATAATATGTTGAATATAAAATAAACTTCCTCAACTGAAGGTATTTGTAAGCAATTGAGCTTGCAGTACATTGCTATAGTTTGTTTAAAAATCTCTAAAAGTTAATTCAAAAGAAGCTAAAACCATCACCGTATTAAGCTCTGTCACATAATTATATTTCTGGAAACAAGCAATGTAGGCCAGTTCTACTCGTCAAACTGTCAACGTTTACTTCACAAGTGAATTAATACGGAATGAAATTCTAGTAACTTTTGAAATGTAAATAACGACTTGTTTTAGTGACAATCATCCATACCAGTCAAATTAAATTGTTCCAAAATAGCTAAAGATATATCTTTACTCTTTCTTGACCCCTTGGAGATAAAATTATTGTGATCGTAAAAAAAAAAAGGTTGAACTTATAATGTTGATAATTGTCAACCGTTTCATGACCAACTGAAACCGAAAAAGTGTTTTTAGGGATGCCGTCTACCTGTCTGTATCTTGGATTAGAGACGAAACCATTTTACCAATTGGGTTAAGACTTGGTATCTAGGAATAACATAAGTTTCCTGCGGGGCATTTTTTGAATTAGATATCTAACCCTGATATTTTGCTGAAAGGTAAAAAGAGAAGAAATAAATTTTCTCAAATTGAGATCTAACGATTTTGATTAATCTTTGTATCTACAAGGTGAGGAAATGTCTGGAAAAATAGGGAGTAGAATGTCCGTAAACGTGCTATGTTTTCTTGCCGGCTTGGGTGACATATGATGGCATTGTCAAAGAAGAGCGAATTATTATAATTTTTAAATGTTGGTAGACAGTTTCCGACCCATTTAGAGGACTTCAACCCCAAATATCTCAAATGCGAGCGCCTGTCACATATAGTGCATTTTATTTGTGTTTCCATATGATTGTTAGAAGTAACAGTGGTTGAATTCTACAATTTTCCGCTACCAGAATTTAAGATTATATCAGAACCATAGCCTATACTTTTACAGGCATTTTACTGCTTATGTTTCCAAGACTTTTGACTCATTTGTATACACTGTTTAGCATTACAATCAAAATGGCAATCCTCATTTTCCCACTAAAATAACGTTAATGGTACCTTATATGTAATATGTAAAGACGCAGGCCTTACGATCACAAAAATGTTTGGACGCGGGCCTACAGTGTGATGGGGTCAGTCAGAGGTGGTGACAATTAACCCCATTGGGTTTATTAAAATATGATGAACTAATACATGGTCGTCATAACGACGAGGGTTGGGTTCACCTGTCCTCCGACTATCTGTGAGATCAAGCCACATTTTATGTTTCAGCCTAAGGTCCGCAACTTGTCCAAAAAGGTGTCACATAAAAACACGCACATGGCAAGAGCCTAAAACACTTTTATCACACTCACTCTAGGGCAAGTGCCCACAGTCAACTATGTCTAGGCAATGTCTTAACCAAGTTTTAACCATTGTATTAACCACTATCGTACTCATGGTGATCCCGACATTCCATCACTAAATGGACTCATCTTAAACGACTCTAACAACCGTCTAAAGCTGAATTTCTACATGCTACAAGTACCTGTCTACAACAACTGCAAAGAGCTCTACTCTAAGATACACAAACTGGTCTCTGCTATCTAGACGATTCCTCTGATGAGGGCAAAAAGCACCAATCAACAGGCTTCTATCCACATCATAAAGCACCAATCAACAGCTTCTATCCACATCATAAAATCATGCGTTAGCTAACAGCGATTCCCACATATCCATTGCTGTCTCAACTAGACTAACAGCAATCGACCTACGTACTGCTTTGGCAGGAAACGGCTCCTCTTTCAAACTCCTGATTTTTCACTCATAGCTCATAAGCAACAGCAATATATACCACCCTTGTTGAGAAAAAAACTAATATGAGAGATTCAAAATAAGCATATATTTCCAATTTTGATCACATCTCCACAACTTTGTGAGATCCGAAATAGCTCATTATACTATTTGAAAAAATGAACACCTAAACCCGTACTTACAAATAAAATGGATATCAAAACACATTTCAAGAACATTTTACTAATGTTTGAAATTGCAATACATACCAAAACTTATTTAAGCATAACTGTATAGTTTTTAGTTTATAATTCATTTTAGAAACAAAATCAAGAAAATATTTTCCCGAAATTGATTACTTAACCTTTTAATTTGCGAATTGTGTAATGATATAAGTTTGTTGTACACCAAGAGAGTAGGGGGATATCCCATTGAGCGTATTTATTTTATGTTCTAACAAGTTAGCATAAATGCCAGCCAGGTCTACCATGTAACATTCAAGTGACACGATAGCCTAGAACGGCCCAATTATGATTTGCTTTCTCAGATTTTAAAATACTAGGTATCCATATATTTTAATTTGTGTATGTCATTAGATTCAAGAAAAGTTGTTTTTATAGAGTTCATTGAGATAATTGCTAAATTATAGCCATAAGTGTTTGGCCTACTCATTTTCCTATAAAATTTGAAGGAAATTACCCAAAAGGACTTCTTTTTTCAAGTTTTGAAGTATTAATTATAAATATATTTTAATGACCTTCTTACATCACCTAAAGGAGAGGTTTTGGGTAACTGTATTCATTGGAGAATTGTTAAAGTCTAGCCATAAGTGTTTGACCTATCAGATTTCCTGTATTCTAGGTCACAAAAGTGCCATGAGTGAATTTACTTTTTCCATTATTTTATGAAATTATTAACTCTTTATGTTTAAAATGTGTTAACTAGCTTAATAAGTATATATAGTGGTTGTACTTACAGGTCTCAAATCGTAATGTTTAATGTTTAAGTGATTTATGTGTAAAGACATTTAATACATTGTTGAAGGTGAAGAAGGCCTAGAATGGGTTTGATGTGATTGTCTTTTTCAAGGGATTAAACATTAATTGATGATATTTTTGAACAGCAGGTACCTTTAAATTTGAAGGGGAAAATATAAATATCCCATTCATAAATATAATTATGAGATTTTGACTATAAACACTTGGCCTATGAAAGTTTGTTTTTTCATACCACTAAGTGCCACCTAGTGAAATTGCTTTTTGCTATATTTTTGTACTAAGAATTGATTTTGTGTGATGAAATACCTTCATTAGTTGAAGAATGTGTCAAAGTAAATGTACATAAAGGTTATAATTTGAAATGTTTAATTTATTTGTTGATTTTGTGTGGAAAAAAAATTGAAGTGTTGAGACTAGGCCTACTTTTGAGTTCAATATAAATATGATTTATTTTTATATGAAGTCACCCAAGTGATAAATAATGTATATCCGAGGGGAAAACCTCAAGTGAACATATACAATACGTTTCGACATTTTGGTGAGAGGAAAATTTAGATTTTAACTCACCTAACCCTCAGAGTAGGAAGTATTATCAGTGAGTTTGAACGAGTTCAGTGAAGTTGATCGGGATATTCAGCTTCACTGAAAGTACTCCGGTTTGTGCTACAAGACAGAGTTTTCGTTATTCGAGTGAAGTTTAAATCTTTATTATTTATTGGATTAGGAATTGGGAATGTTGAATTAGAGGAAGTGAACCTGCATTTGCGTGGAGGGAGAGTGTGAAACCATTTAGGAAAAACCACCCCCAGTTTACCCGACCGAGATTCGAACCTTGATATCCCCGTCCTCAGCAGTCGAGCTTGACACGACTAGCGCGTTAGCCAACTACGCCACGAGGTGGGTGTGAAGTTTAAAGAATATTTGTCAAGTATGGCGTGGTGGTTGTACCGTTTTACTTGTGATCTATAGCGATCCTTTACAGCAGACAAAGGCTATATAGTAGGTTGAATAGCCGTCTATATCGCTACAGACTTACTATGTGAACATGCAAGTTAAACTTAATTCTACTAAAGCAGCTATTTTCGTAAAGAATAGAGAAAGAACTATGCCATCATTACTTATCACCTTGAACCAGAACAAGTAAAGGCACTGTGATAAGACTAATTTACTAATTTAAAGGTTAATGGAAGTCAGATTGTGATATTTAATGTCTTAGGCCTACTTTGTGGCAAAAACATTTATTTTGTCCCACGAAGTAATTTTTAGGCTTAAAATTAATTCTTAAATCAAAAGGGGGGTACTGTGACGTTATTTGCCACCCTACTATGTATTTCCCATTATTTCTAATTTTTGTAAATAGTTTCCAATTTATTTTCGTTTGAAATTATTCAATTCAAAGTTCGGCCGCTCAAACGCTGTGTTGCCGGAGTGACAAAATAATATTTACATCCAATAAAAAATAAAAAAGTACAGAAGAAGAACGTCTAACATTGTTTTAAATAATTTAAATAAGGAATTTTGACCTAAGGAAGAACACTTACCTTTTATTAAACTTTATAATTATCCTTCAAAGAGTTTGTTGACTCTTCTTTATTTATGTTCAATGTTGGCCATGATTTATTACAACGCATGCGCAGATCTGTCAAATAAGTGATAGGCGTATATCGTGACTATAAAAGAAGTAAGAAAAAAAAAGACGTGATATAAATACCTCCAAACTAGCTTTCATTTCAATTATTACAGTTAGAAATAAACATTTTTTTTTAAAACATTGTTTATATTCATTGACATATATTTCAATCTTTATATTAAATCTGCATTTTATTTGATACTCATCTCTAGTCCTTAGCCAGCATTTTTTCTTTTGTTTTAATATATTATTTTTCTCTTTGGACTTGTAAGAAAATAGAACGTTTTTAAATTTTGTTCTTGGAACACTTTCGGAAGAAGATTAGGGTCTTCTTCCTCGGTGTCATTTTAACATGGGGCAAAAGCTGTGTAGCTCCTAACTAAATTTATTTTTAAAGTGGAACAATGGCTGGAAAGTAAAGTGCAAGTACACAAATGGAAAGTTAAGTGTATGGGCAAGAAACTAGAGATTGCTTATTTCTTCAAATTGCGAACGAGTTTGAATTAATAAAAGGAAACAAATTTCAGAAATTCGTGCTGTTTCAACATGGACGAATTCATTGGTGAGATCAAGCCAAATATTCAACTTTAAATTTATATTTTCTCTCTTATCGAGAAACTAGGATTTATGTAAAAAAATTCAAAAAGACTAAATATATTCAGACCTTTTTTCTAGTTTAGATAATTAATTAATATTTTATTTTATGTCTAAATATTAATTCTATTGTTTTTTTTTCTTTTTCCTCAACAATATCTTTTTTTTTTATTGTCTTACTTAAAACTATAATTATATGTTATATAAGTTCAGCCTATTTTATATTTCTTTTACTCTAGTATTATATGTTCTAAACTCCTATATTCAACAATATTCGAGATCGTTATTTTAAGTGATAAATTTTGTTTAAGAATATAGGTAATACCATATATTTTATTTTTTTATTTTTTCAAATTAGAATTAGAATTATTCGGAATTCCATAGGTAGGATTGGGATGTGGTAAAAAAAGGAAACAATAATAAGTCCACAAATGTTCCATTAATTGTCTATTTTTATATATTTTTGTTGTCTAAATTAGTACATTTTATTTCAACAATCCATTTTATTTAAATTGTTCATGTTTTATTTTAAATATTCCCCAATGGTATGGAGTATTAAGAGTCGTCGTGCCACTGTCTGAATTATCCGAGGTAAAGGTATTATTTTCTATTATTATTATATTTTCCTAGATTCTAGGAGTGGCGCCCAACAAATACACAATTTTATTCATCTTGACGTTAACTTTCATTATGTAAAAACATATTTGGAAGACACAGATACTATACTATATAGACATAAAAAATAATAATTTTTCACCTTATCTACGATAGGGACATTTTTTAATGAGACTACCAATATTTTTATTTTTATTATGGCACTCATGATGAAACAAGTTTGACACCCCTGATCCAAGGACATTCAGGAGATTATTTCATAATTTAATAGTTGTATTTGGTTAATGTAACCATGACTGCCATAAAAAAAATCTTTGAGTGGTGTGTTAAAATACGACGGTGTTTGCGAAAGAAATATAAATCTGGTATTAGCCATCTGACCATCGACAAGGACCCTCTATATCTGAGATAAGCTTCTTTTGATGATCCAATATATATGTTTAGATCTACAAGTCAGATATTTTACCTGCAATATTTATTTCCTTGTAATCGTCTGAATTTATCAACTTTCGCCATTTTCTTCAATCTTTCTCCGGACATAATTTCTCAAATATTGAGCCATTACATTCAAATGCTTTCTTCTCACATTAATTTCTATGAAAAAACATAACATTCGTGAACATTAAATGTATAAATAAATACCTTAAATGTGAATCAGCCTTAAGCTATATTTATCACTTAATTAACAAACTTATAAAATTAGTTAAATCAAGTGGTAAACTACCATATTAGCTATTACTTATGAGTTACCCCTACAGTCATCTTGAAGATTCGATGTAACGCAGTTAAACTCCATTCAAACTTTCTTTTTATGCCACTCAATTGATTTAAATGAATAAAATTCACTAATTTTATTAAAGGGTTTTTTATTACTATTCCTTTATCACTTTAACTATACATAATATATTATTTTCAATAATTAAACGCTGTGATTATTTATTTATTAACAAACTGTTATGCTTTGTTGACATCGTAACGGCACACAAGCTATTTAATCGAAGACACTTTATATTTTGCTTTACACTGCTGTTCATGTTTTGAATTGCATGAATTGTATTGGGTCAATATATTATCGTCAAAGGTTTTGAAATTATATATAGTATTGTTAATAATATTGTATGACACTTCTACAATACACATAATTCAAGAGTTACACTTGTATGTTTCACATTATTAAAGTAGCTTCCAGTAGAGTTGAATCCTAACTTCCAAATTCGGTGTCTACGAATAATATAGGGCACCTAGAAGATATCGTGTCTCTCGACAACATACTGAGTATGGTAAGATAATTAGCAGGCACCCTACATATTAAATATAATTAATATTATTCATAGAAAATACATTTCCAAATAGGTTATATTAGGTTAGATGGTCAGAAGCACTACCTAAAGATAGATAGGTAGAGTGAGGGAAAGACTATATTAATAGCTATTGAATATATGTTTTCGAAATGCCCCAAATATAAGTTTGTTTTACTTGACGTTTTTAGCCATAAATTAACATTCAAACTACCTACTCAAACATTTTAGACAACATTAGTTTATGTAGGGTGTACTTTCAAAAGCCATAGCTATACTTTTTTAAATTATTTTGTTCTTAAGTTAATGTTTTTGACATTTTAATAACATTTTCGAATGCATATTTTAAGCTTTTAAGGTTATGAACAACTGAACCCTGCCCATTAATAGCTTTTATATGAATATCTAATATGTTTTTATATTTCGAAACAACAACCAATTTAAATATTATTTGCACTACAGGATGCTGTATTATATCGCAATTGAATCTTCAGAAATATATTTACGGGTATTTCTCAAATCCTCTGTTATTGTTGTCAACGATAAGTGTTCTAACGCTAGTATCGTCCTTAAATAATGGTTGTTTATACGTCATTATGAGTATTGATAATCGATTAACAGCTTTTACTAAACGAGTCGTAGGCTAGTTACGAAACATCACTCGACAATAAACGACCACGGGAAACGATGGTTATCGAAAACCGTTATAGCTCACTAAGACTTTTCAAGTTTCTTCAAATGAAAGGAAATTAACTCTCGAATGAAAATTCTGCTACGATAATCTCAGAATACGGAAAAGGAAATAGAAACTTTATTTGTCAAAAGAAAAATTGTCGATATCAAAGTTTTAATAACCTTTAACTTTAAAGTGTTGATTATAAGCTCGGTACGCGATTATTGCAGGTTAACTGATAAGTCAACAGCTAATCTATAAAATTAAAATAAATAACAGAATTACTATTTTTGTTAATATATGAATATCACAATAAATTAAATAGGCTAACACAATTAAAACCTAGTACAAATTAGAACTGTGTGTATTCTGAAAGTTAAGTTAATACAAACCTATATTTCAAATAATTATTTTATTATATTATTTTAAAAGGAAATATTAATAATTAACTACCCTGGTTTGATTCATACATAATTGGATTACAATGTGTACCAATTAAAATAGAAATTCCATTTCATATTTGGAATTTGATGAGTATCTTTCTTGTTTAATGTTTTTCTGTTGAGTGTAGGGTAGCGTCAAAAATTATCATTGTCTAAATTATTTTCAACATCATTTGAAAAAGATAAATTTATTTTTACTAAAAAAGAAATAAGACTTAAAAGAATTAGAATGATAGTCTTAGGTCACGTTTAACTAAACACGGAACATTTGAGTTTTATTCCAAAGCCCCTGCCAGCTACCTATACCAGGCAAATATTCATAGGAAGAGCCTTATTTGACAGTTAGAAAAGTGACTAGTTATATCTTCTCGTACTCATATATCAAGTCATGTGGATCATCAGCTATTACTTTTTATAGACATTATCAATACCTATAAAATAACACTAATAAAACCAACAAAAATTTCGTGAACGTTCTCTAAAAGACCCTTCTAGTGAAAGTTAGACTGTTTATGGATTGTCTCTCAATAAATATGGTGAGATCATACAACCGTAACTATATGGGTATATTCGTAGTCACTCGGCCTCGTGACGTAACCTTGTCAAATGTATTAAACATAGGGGTTAAATATTTCATTAGTTTAAATACTCTTACCCTAATATAGGTTGCGTATAGGCTTCAAAGCATTATTTCTCAAACTGTTGTCCGGAGATGGAACCAGATTAAAATATATATATTAAGTGTCAGACCTAAAACGTACAAGATTGACAGGCATCGTCCGCTAAGTCGAGCATAATAAAGTATGTTAAATAGCCATAAAAACCAAAATCAAGTACCCGAAAATTTGAGTTTTGTATTGAGTTTTAGTATCTAGTTGAAATCGACTAAAGGATTTTTACGAAATTTAAAAAATTCTAGAACCAGGAATTTTTGTTTTTCCCTCGAAAATTCTAAGTTTGGTTAATTTTACTCAGATTTAGCATATTGTTTTATATTAGATAGTGTACCCTAATATTGCCTTTAGTCTGATTTTTAAAAATGTACAATTTAGATTAAATATATTTAAAAATACGAATTTGTGTAACTATAATTTTTATCACAAGTAAAAAATGATTCGGCTATGTGTGTATTTATGAGTCATAAATAGATCTATTACGAAAATTACCCTTCAAATATTTCTATTACAAATATTGCTTTATATTAATCGAACTCGAAACAAACTCAATTTTTCAGTTAAACTTGATTCAAACTTGACTTGAAGAGAAAAAAATCATATTTTCACATCCGTAATTTTAATGCTTAGTTTAAAAAAATGCATTAATAGATGGATTAAATAGACAATATTATATTTGTTAATTACGGTTATAGCTGAAGCTAAATATAATATTATTTTAATTGAAAAATGACACCTGGGCATGGGAATCAAACCTGGAACCTTTAGCCATGTGCGCCAATGCTCGAACCATCGAGCTATCAAGGAGATGTACAATTATTATAATTGTACAGTTGGCAGAATAAAGCCCTCCCAAGTCTAAGGGGGCTGCGTTATCTGATGGCTAAATATCTTAATTGATCATTAATATTCAAACGACGATATCCACACGTACATCACAGACTCTGCCTTAAAAAAAGAGTGAAGAATGACCCTGGTTGCAGGACTACTCCTGTATAGCTTAATGGTTATATTATTATTATTATTATTATTAGCACCGCGTCTTACTACCCGTTCGGGTTATACGCACTTACGCTAATGTGTAATGGTAGGGTGATTGTGAGATGAAATGAAGGACCTACAGTTTAACGTGGAATCCGAACCACGGTGGAGGCCTGGCATTCCCCACATTCACAAGATGTCTTGTCAGAGGTGAAGGAAGGGTTTGGTAATCAGATAAATCTTTGCCGGGACCTGGGATTGAACCCCGGCCGCCAGCATAGAAGTTTGACACCTTACCCTAGACCACCAGGTCACCTAATGGTTATAGTATTCGCATACTAAGCCAAAGGTATCGGATTCTATTTCCGTGTCCAGGTTTAATTTTTTTTATCTAAAATAATGTTCATTAATATAGTTTCCGGTTTCGACAAGGGCACAGGTGGTTGTTTACTGGTGCATCGAACGCATAAACAAGATGGTAATCAGCTATTGGGAAATGTTTGAAAATTAATATTTTATTTTGTATGGTTCTTATATGTTTAAATATATTTTTCAGATAATCACGCACATTGTTTGATTGTCGCCTATCTGGGATATCAACATAGTCTACAACATGGATGAGATAGGGAGAAGGAATAGATCATTTAAATAAAATATAAACGTATTTTTGGGAAAGAATGGTGGGAATGGTAGGAATAAAAGCATCTCAAGTCACTAGGAAGTGGATCGAGCAATGATTTCCTGTCACCAGAAGAGAAAATACTGACATTCTTGTTCACGTCTCTAGAGGAGCGAGTAAATTTTATACAAAAATTGATATTTATACTACTATAAAGCCACACGGCTGACTAACTCACTCATTGATATTAATGTTCACCCACTTTCAGATAGCTAGAAACTTGAAATTAGCAAATTTATATCTTTTAACTTGTAACTGACGGGAAAATTCCAAAAAGTTAAAAAAATGTAATTTAAAACCCCAGAAAGAAAAATGGCGTAGCAACTTTAAAGTCTGTGGGGACTTTTCTTTGGAGGTCTCTTGTGGCTAAACGGTAAGACCTATCAAAAAACTGCTCTGGAATTACATTAGTTTACATTCACCAGCAAATAAAACACACTGGGGGTTTGGGGGGTGGAGCCCCCAACGAGCAAAGCCAGGTCAATATATAAATACATTAGTTACATTATTAACCAGTTCCGGTGTCGACTCTAAAGCTTCACACTCGCAATATACTGTGCTCTGGACTGCCAATTACTGACAGATTGGGGTTCGAGTCCCGGTCATGTCTACTGAAGATTATTTTCACCTAAATGTCTTTCCAATCTCCCTCCACGTAAATTTGCGTGCACTTTTTATAAATTGAACTTACCTCATCCCTTAATCTGGAGACTCAGGATGTACTAAAAATCCGTGGTTTTAAAGACCTGCGACACCTTAGGCCTTTAACTTAAAATTATGAATAAAGCAGCCGAGACAAATAGAACGTCTTCCTCGTCATTAATTTTCAAGAACAAGTGCCTGCTCATGTGTGGACATACAAAAGATTTTCAACAAATCCTACCGACATAGTGAGGATATGTCCTTAACACACCGCGTAATTAGTACATGCGTATAACCCGAATAGGTAGTAATACACGATGCTAAACAATAGAGAATTATAGTTATTTAACTTCGCCAGTTATTATTTTTTGATGTTGATTCCCAGCGTTAGTCGTAGGTAGGAACCAACCAGTCTTGGCTAAACCATATTTTTGCGTTAGGCAAAAAAAGAGGGGGGTTGGGGGGAGTTGAGAGCGTGTGTGAATTTTTTTTCTTTTGATATTATATGAGTTATTTGTGAAGCCTTACAAGAAACTAAGGCATGGGTGCCTTAAACATATATTTGAACAAAATGTGTCTTCATAAAATATATAAAAGGATGGTTTCATGGTGATTAAAGATATCTTCATATTACAATAAGGTTTTGATATGGGTCACACGCTGTACTTCAAAACAAAACATACACAGGTTTATCTTGAATTTAATTAGTTGAAAAATTACAATTTGACATGAGAATTGAAGCAGAGAACATTGGCTAGGTACAATGAATCCACTCATCCGTAGTCAATTCTGCATTAAATGATGAGCTAAAGGTTACCCTAAACACATGACGATTTTTGTATGGTCCAGTGGTCGAGCATTCGTGAGGTAAACAAAAGGTATTGGGTTCGATTCCCAGTTTTGGGAGTCATTTTTCAACTAAACTCATTTAATTGAACTATAATCCCAACACAGTTATATCCATACAAAAATAAATGTCCTAGTGAATAATGAAATATTCTTAGCTTAATTATATAAAATTCTTCGCCTTTTAGGTATAAATTTTATTTTAGATTATGATTGGACTCAATTGACAGTATTCTCCTGTTTTACTCCTGTTCCTATTCCACTGGACTGATGTTTGGGCATGAAAATGTGTTGTTTGTTTTTAGCACTGCGTCTTACTACCCGTTCAGGCTATTAGCTAAAATGGCTTTAAATAACAAAGTTTTCTGCAGAATGAAGAAGACTTATTATAAAGCTTGGCGTTTGAGACCAAGAAATTTACAAAAAAATACAGTAAAATGCTAGTCTGCATACTGCAGAAGTCTATTATTCGAAAGCCCTAGTATTGAAAAGAACAATTTCTAACCAAATTGGAGAAGCTATGAAGATGACAACTTTGAGTTGAGGGGGAGATAGATAGCTCCTGCTATCAGATAGAACTTAGTAAGAAGTAAATTTACCAAGTTTAAAATTTAATTAAAATTTTGCCACGTTAGGGTCCAGATAAAATAATTACACACCAGCTTTTTTTCACTATTACTTTAATAAAAATTGGATAATTTTTCCAAATTAAATTCTAATGAATTTTTAAAAACATTTTTTCAAAAAAACCTAAAATAATATATTAATCACCTATTAAGAACATTAAAATGTTATTGTTTTTATTAAAAATAGCTATTTTGTTTAATTTATTTGGACTATGATATTTTATTTAACTCGTTGGTATTATTTATTAGAAAGTATAATATATAACATGACTGTGAAACTAAAACTCCAAAGCTAGCGCCATCATAGTTGTAACATTTTGATTAGGCTAAATTAATTATTCATAAATAATATGTTATAGTAATATTTTATATGTTCTTTACATGTAAGATATTTAATATTTGACCTTAAAGCCACTATTTTTATAAATTATTGGTTGACACCGACTGATCATATAAAATGAACTTTACTTCTAGATCGTGTACGTGTAGGTGCTGGTAATTTTTTTAAAATTTTAACGATATTGTTTAGTATTTTGAAAATTGAAAAATTAAACCTGCACACGGGAATCTAACCCGGGACCTTTGGCTTAGTACGCCAATGCTCTAACCATTGAGCTACCCAAAATTTGTCTCGTGCCCAGGTCATTCTTATCTCACATTTTAAGGCACATATTTTAAGGCAGAGTTTATGATGGACGTGCGGATATTATCGGCTACAAATATACAAGTACAAGTTAGTGTGCATGCAAGTGGCTGCAATAAGCCAACTACCGAGTTGAAGGTGGCTGCGTTATCTGATAGCTCGTGATCTTAATAAAATCACACATTTGTAGCCGACGATTTCCGGACGTCCATCATAGACTCTACATTAAAATATGAGTGAAGAATGACTCTAAGCACGTGACTAATCCTGGATAGCTCAATGGTTAGAGCATTGGTTTACTAAATCAAAGGTCCCGAGTTCGATTCCCGTGTCCAGGTGTCATTTTTCAATTTTCAGAATATGATATCTAGATAGAGTAATCCTCGCTAAAAAGCGTAAATAATAGCTTTAGCTATTTGATTCATTAATAAGGCATATAGGCGGCCGGGGTTCAATCCTCGGTCCCGGCAAAGATTTATCTGATTACCAAACCCTTCCTTCACCTCTGACAAGACATCTTGTGAATGTGGGGAATGCCAGGCCTCCACCGTGGTTCGGATTCCACGTTAAACTGTAGGTCCTTCATTTCATCTCACAATCACCCTACCCATTACACATTAGCGTAAGTGCTTATAACCCGAACGGGTAGTAAGACGCGGTGCTAATAATAATAATAATAATATTAATGAGGCATATAAAATATTCCAAGAAAATAAGCAACACCATCTTATGAAATCTTGTCTCCGAGACATTATTTTATACTTGAACAAAGGATTCCTTTGATTTTTTTCCCCACCAGTATAATTAACGTGAATAGGCCTACAAAGGCAGGCGTACTTGATGCTTTGTCATGCTTAGATATTTTAAAATCATAAATCAATCTAATTGGCGTGTCTCATGGGGAAAATATATATTTAAAAAAAATGTAAGGACCTTTCCCATTTAATAAAGATTTCATTTCAACCTTTGTCACTTAATGGAGGTTTTCCTTATATCAATCATTATTAAATTTTATATGACGTTGATGTGCCGTGCATTTCAGGAAAAATATACTCTACGAGAGGGTAGATTGATTCGAAAACTTAAATTATCTTATCTCTTTTCTCTAAGAATAGAGGTTCAAACATTTTTGAATAAGGCTACTTTTATAATTATTGTATTCATTTATGACAGTGCACAACCCTTTCTGCTAAAAATGCCTCGACTATTATGCTAGACTGCCGATGACGAAGAGATTGGGGTTGAAATGTCGGTCGAATGTACTGTGGGTGTTTTTTTTCACTCTCTATATATGCAAATGTGGGTACACTTCCTCTAAATATAGCCTTCCTAATTCCTAAAACTATTAGCGTTATTAGTACATAAGCGTATAACCCGAACGGTTGCTAAAAGAATATATATGATGATGCAAAATGTTCCAATCTCTTTAAATAACCAAAAGTTTTCCACTACAATCCAGGTATGTGTCGTCACGTAAAAATCATGTTAAATGCAGATCCTAGAAATTTTATTAAAAAAACACTTTGCAAAATCAGTGCCACGTTTATACAAACAGGGTTTCCGTATCCTCTGATTCAGTAGCCGCGGTTTACTGCTGCCCAATTTCATTTATTTTTAATTAAAGAAGAAAATAGTTTATAAATTTCAAACCAAGAGCAAAGCGGGAACCGGTCGTACTATCAGCAGCACAAACGCTCCTACTGTCTAGTACAAGGGTCTCCAAACCTATGCCCGCTTGTGCCTTTTGCGTCTGCCCACAGCTGAAATGTTATTGACTTATAATTTTAATCAGTCACTTTTCCTACAAAAATAAAGTTTTTTTCTTATCTCCAGGTATGCTGTTCTCAAGAAGTTTGTGATTGAAAGTTCCCCTCTTTCCAATCTCTCCCTCTCATTCCTCTTTTTTTTTACCGTCTCACTTGGAACCACTGTAGTTTCAAGCTGAATAGTTTTGCTTTTTCCTAATCTCAAAGACCTACCCCCTTGCATCATTCTCTTCACACTAATACCATGCCAATACTTCCTATTTCCTTTGTAAATATATTGACATGGTCTACCCAGCTTTGTTGCCTGAATATAACACAGAATAAATATATATATATATTAAAAATGTAGGCCTACTCACGCACCAAAATGGTGGTGAGTAGCTAAATAGTTCCTTGTGTCTTTATTTTAGTCTTATTAAAACCGCAAATAGTAGTTTTTAAATTTATTTTTTGTCAACTTGGAGGGGGTTGAGCCCCCTCGCCCCCATAGCTACGGCCTTGAGTACTACCAACAACCACAAGTAACGTCACAATCGCTGTTGGAAATCAACACGGCAGTTGACCGGCCGTGTGTATAGCATTGAGGTTGACCTTGAGCCTGGCTGGAGTTAGTAAATTTCCCTTAAAAAAGTAATTGGTGCCCGCCACACTAACGTTAATTTTGAATGTGCTAAGGTACAAAAAGGTTGGGGACCTCTGGTCTGATACATTACTCGACTCATCATCATCATCATCATCATCATCATCAGTGATCGTCATAACAACAATAATGGAGAATAGTAAGTACACTGTAGTTTACAGTACACATTATTATTACTTTATTTAATGTTGGTAACGTCTTACTGTGAATAATTTACCGTGTTTATGAATGTTTCATGAATATCTCGTTATATAATAGTTCTGTATTATCCGTGGTTTCACGTAACCACGGTAGATCCAGGAACGTATTACCCGTGGATATGGGGGCCCTACTATACCCCTTAGGCCATGTGTACGCAGCCAACAAATTTTCTTAACACTTTTTTGGTCGTTACCTTTCTGTCTAGCAATTGCACAGCAACTGATTAACGACAAAACAGTCGCGTCGTTGGTGTGTGTTTTCACAAGACACATATTGTTGCCAGGAATAACAAAAGTTATATTACGTCTGGAATCATAGTGGACGTAGTAGAAGTAGGTGCTATTTTTACTCTTTAACCTGCAATAAAAAACGACGATGACGACATGAACGTCAATTCTATGTACACCATTTACAGTGAAAGACTCTCAATTGGAAAGTTTTATACAAGTTTTGAATGCTATAGGAATTACTTCGATAAGTCTTTTTCCTACTTTAGAATGAATGTTTCCCGTTTTGATGAACTTTTGACTCTAGTTGGAGAATCAGTTTCTTGGCAGGACATCATTTGGATAAGGAGCACGATCAAACGATTGATTTGTGGACTGTATGCAGTATTTGTTACAAACATAGATTGAAGTCATGGGCTGGTCCAAGCACAGTCTGGTGAGCAGCGACAGCATTGTCGCCGGTGTATTCGGCTTCATTTATTTGCACTAGGCGCATCCTAGTCTTGGACAAAGAAGTCGTTCAATGTTGTGGCCCTCCACAACTCTTATCAAATGCCACAACACGGCTTTGTCGTGTCGTTGCCTGTGTACACATTTACATTCAAACTTATTGAACACATTGTAACGACGAAAAAGTGTTTATACAGTTTGTCGACTGTGTACACATAGCCAGGACAATACATGTTCTTCTTCATCATCATTATAATAATAATTAACAGTTTCCAGACACTGGCCGGGTCTGTTTGGACCATATGCCCATCAAACGTATTCATTCTCCACACCATATTTCCTCCTCTACACTTCTCTGCACTTCCTTCAACTACTGATGGGCATAATCGAATGATTTTAAGAATCGAATAATCATTCGATTCTTTGAAAATTAATCGAATAAATCGAAAGAATCATTCGAATGATTTTGAGAAGTAGTAAAGAGTCGGTAATAATATGATACTTACTACTTCTAGCTAAAAGTAGTTTCTAGTTGCTCGTTTTGCTTTGTGCTACTATTCTCTTCAACCTGCTGTTGAATCTCCCAACACGCATTCCTTTGCGTTTGTAGCTTATCAAAAGTGAACGCATTTCTCAAACAAGTAGCTCTCAACTAATATAAATACTTTTGCGTACGATTAATAATTAATTAAGGAACATACTTTTCCCTTTGTGTTTAAAAGATTCAATATAATGTACCCTTTAATATCTCCTAAACATAACAAAAATATATAAGCTTACAATCATTAAATTATTTCAGTGAATAAAATTATAATACGATCTGAATATTACGGCCGGGCAATGTTTTATTAAATACATAAAAAGTATATACTTATCTACTTAATAAATCTAAGTCAACGTTAAAAAAAATATCAAACCATTCGTGCTATATACGATAAGTTAGTTAGTAATGTAAATTTTTAAGGGAATTAAAAAGAACAATCCACGTAGTAATGTAGAAAAATAATCTAATCATTTTGTAATTTTTATTCGAATTATTTTTGGCTGTTATTAGATTGTAAACTGTACAACCACTTAAATTTTGTATTAAATTAACCTTAGAATCATTCGAATGCTTAAGGTCGATTATTGTGTAGCAATGGGAACTATTTATTGAAAATGAACCTAATAGAAATGAAGACCAGTATAAAGATAGCCTGGAAACATTCATAATCATAAGGTCGATTCTCCTCATCACTGTTGGCAAGGGTGGGGTAAGTGAATGAATCGGCCAGCTCGCATCAAGTCAGATACGTTTTCATTCGAATGTTTTTCTCATTCGAATGATTTTTTAATTGGAAAGATTTTGAAATAATCGAATGAATCGATTATTCAGAAGAATCGAATATATCGATTCTATTCATACGATTCTGCCCCTCACTACCTTCAACCACCTGCCCTTTGCTCTTCTTCTAGGCCTCCTGTCCCCTTCGTCAATATCCAACATCTTTTGGGTATCTTCTCTTCCTCCATTCTCCTCAAATGACCGTACAACCTTAGTCGTTTCTTTTCTATCCCACTCTACACTGGATCATCCTTAAGTATTCCACTCCCTCTTTCATTTATCATCCTTTATATGTTGAAGTAGTCAAATGGGAGTCGTTGAATGTATTTTAAAGCTTTCAAATGTTTGTCTATATGTTATTGTTGTTGAGTCAAGTAGGTTTTGATGTATTTATGTGGAGTAGTCACTAAGATAAATATATTTAGGTGTGTACTAGCTTGACTCCTACCTGATAGAATAATGTTTTATATTAAATTATTACCAGCTAAGTTTTTAGGTCTGATATATTATCATTATTAGCACCACGTCTTACTATCTGTTCGGGTTATACGCACTTACGTTAATGTGTAATGGTAGGGTGATTGTGAGATGAACTGGGAGACCTACAGTTTAACGTGGGATCCGAACCACGGTGGAGGCCTGACATTCCACACATTCACAAGTTGTGATTAATACACGTCTTGTCAGGGGTGAAGGAAGGGTTTGGCAATAAGATAAATCTGTGTCGGGACCGAGGATTGAACCCGGAAGTCAAGACACCTTACTCCTACTGATATTATACTTGGCTCTAATTATTTTCCGAATATGCCTAAACATTCTCTTTTTACGATTCATTTTGCCATTTTGTGGTTTTTTTTTAGCACCGCGTCCTACTACCCATTAGGACTTTACGTTTATGTACTAATTACGCTAATAAGTTAAGGAGGAGAAAGGTGGAATTTTAAAAGAAATGTACTCTTATTTGTGTGAAAATAAAGAGTGGTAAACTATTTAGGAAAAAACACCCTCAGTAGACACGAACCCAACCACGACCTCATCATCGGCAGTCTAGTTTTCTGCAAGAGTAGCACCTTAGACCATGGGACCACCAAATTGGGCTTTTCGACATGTTCCTTTTCACGAATAATGAGGAATTTATATTTCTACTTTAATAACTAATGTAATATCATTACAATAATAAGGGGGGATGGAAGGGAACGCGAGAAAAGGCCAGTATTTTTTTGCAGTTTTTATGGAAAAACATTTTTTGCCCAAAATAGATCATATATTGCTCCAGTATGAAGAAAAGAATTTAATTTACTTCACATGGTGATATCAACAGTTCCTGAATATCTGCCATGAACATAGTGGCATTATCTGACAAACTTTTAGATTAAGATAAAAAGTTGTCATTAAATTTCGGAACATCCTCGATGGATATTCAAGAAATTTTGAGGTCACTATGTGAAGAAAATTAAATTATATTTTTATATTGGATCAATATTTTATTTATTTTGGCAAAAAAAAAAGTTTTGCCCTAAAATAACTGCAAAAACCCTGGCCCTTTCTCGCGTCACCAGCCATCCTACCATAAAATCTTAACTCAACCTATAACAGCACATTCGACTTAGTATCATTAACAGTTAATGAGGACTTGTCCCCTTGATGACACAATCTGATACCTTCCCAAGTGATAATTAATGGTAAAAAGATGATTGATCAGTTCAAAAAAAAATACACAGTTAGTTTATTCTAGAAAACATTTTTATTTAAGAGCCAATGTCCTATACAAATTCAAATTATAGTCTCACCACTATAATCCAATGTATTTTAGATTAGTTATTCATTACAATGAACGAAAGTGAACTGACCAACAGTAAAACATTTATATTAACATTTTTTAACAGTGTTTAATATTAAAGTTATATCTACGAGTACCAGCTTCAGTGACCGAATGTTCCAAGGCGTATCTCGTGTTAGACGGGCTTGATAATGTCGGGGATATCAATGTTCGAATACCAGTTGGGTCTACTGAGGGTGGGGTTTTATAAATCTTTTCCTACTCTTCTTCCAATGTAAATACGTGAAGTTTGCCTCTAGAATATTTCCTTCCTCACTTTT
>JBCFYV010000024.1:13414888-13425950 GCA_039000515.1 Timema cristinae | reverse complement strand
CCACTTGCAATGATTAATTAGGTTTTTCATCCTTTTTCATCCGAAAAATAAACCACGTTTGTATTTTCTAGGGATGGCGTTTTAATTAAGTTAGATAGGGTTAAAATGCTATTGATTTCTTAATTGGACGTGATTATCGCAAGGGAAATTAACAACCTTTCGTTCACATTCCACCATATTGTCTTGCTAATTGTGATGATGAAAATGTAAATAAACACCATGCAGCTAAGAATCCTTTGGTTTAAAAATTATGATCAAATAGAATTATTTTTGTATTCTATTACTTTTCATTTTAAATATTATTCAACAAAGTCAGTTTGCATGTGACAAGTCAAATATGGTTTACTTTCTAAATTGATCAAAATGGAATCATAATTAATAATTCATATTTAATTTCCTAAATATAAGTGTTAGTAAAGTTTTAGTTTAGATAGGCTATCTGTGATGTATTTAAATCTATTTATCTAGATTAAAAAAATGAAGAGTTAGTTTACGATATTCACTAATTTTGGGAGTGATGGTGCAAATCACTGTCACTGATTTGTTACCCATCTCTACTTTCAATCTGAAGCCATTTTGCTCGCAGGATTCCTTACCTCGTCTAGCACAGTATTCAATAGAATAGCCATAACGTACCAGCCATTCCACCTTCTTATCACCTTATTATCTACAACCAGTCTTATCACCCTTCTATCTGGCACCTACGAACCATTCTCTTAGCCACTCACACCCCACAACATATATTTTACTCCAACCATATCGCTCATTCCATAACTAGAGTTACATAACTCAGTAAACCAGTGGGAAGCATTTAAACTCTAAGGAAGAAGCACTGTCAGCAGACCTACTCTTAGATTGTCTTTTACGTCATATCAAATTCACTAGCCAAGAATAGCCCTTGTGTTGAACACAAAGCAGAAAAAAAAAATAGTTATAGAAGGACTCCCGATCTAAAAACATGTCCCTTTTCAAGTGGTCGTCATCGTCGCTGAAGGTGACATTGTGTTTCCAGAATGGGGGCGTAGTCCCGAGGAGGAAAGAGAGGAGGTAAAGTAAAGTGACAGACCGTCAGAGGAGATTGAGGAACTGGAATTTAATATGAGAAGGTGATAGGTTTTAGATCCTGGGGAGGATTTGTGACAAAAGAGCCGTTAAGAAGGGAAGCTGGAAGGTTAATCGAGGGTGGTTATTGAGAGGAGTAAAAAGACGTGGTAGGATGATAATAATAAAGGGAAGGGGGAGGGAATAACTTGATGTCTGATATTCATAGAACCCTGGCTTTCCTCGTCCCATGAGTTTGAGCATCACTATAAGTATTTGAGTGTGTTCAGTCAAGACCTATAAGGGGCACTACTTAAAGAAACGAAAAATATGAGTTCAAATGTAGTAAGTTTTATTTATATCTAGAGTGACTTAAACCTGTTTCTTGTATTTCAGTTTTGAACATTGAATATGCATGCAGTTTGTAGCAGATGGTTCCTGGAAAACAACTACATTTTAGAGAAGACTTTTAAAACGTTCTTCTCCAACAGCCTTGGATCTCGTCTTCGTTTTCAGGGCTAGATGATTTACCTAGAAGTACTTGGCGTAGCTGAGATATTTTTACCAAGCAAGGCTCAACACGAGTTCTTCCAACCCCAGATTTCCATCAGAACCCCGACTCCCTTAATCTCATCCTTGTTGTTAATATTATTATTGTTATTATTATTACTATCACCACGTCTTACTACCCGTTTGAGCTATACGCACTTACGCTAATGTGTAATGGTACGGCGATTGTGAGATGAAATGGAGGACCTACAGTTTAACGTGGGATCCGAACCACGATGGAGGCCTGGCATTCCACACCTTCACAAGTTGTGATTAATACACGTCTTGTCAGAGGTGAAAGAAGGGTTTGGCAATCAGATAAATCTGTGCCGGGACCGAGGATTGAACTCTCCTCGTTAAATTCAACTATCATTCTCGATCATTGTTCTCAAACCACGTGCTCTTATAAATGCTGCAGAAAAGTCTTATCTAGTGTCTAGATCTCACAACAAGTGTTTCAACGCCTGTTTGATTTAATAATAGCACAAATATAAATGTCAAATGTGAATCTCTTTATTATGACAGGTTTGGAACATTTGATATATTATTGGTATCCTTATAGTCTAAAAAGTGAGATATTCACCCAAAAATCGTAATATATGTGAAATGAAATAATATATACTAGCAAATTCGATCACAAATTGCGCTATACTTACGTAAAACATATTTTTACCCCCGGTTTTAAACTTTACACATTTATTTTTAAAGAATTTAAGTCCTCATTTATTATATTTGGACCAATAAAAATATCAATATTGGGTACACATGGCTCAACATTTCGTACTAAAATTTTGACTTTCGTTTAAAATTTTAGAAATTGTATCAGAGGTCTTCTAGTCATCGCATTGCTATTAAATTCCTCATTTTTAGATTTTGAGCAGTAAAAGAGATAAATATTGACTATTCAGTCTAAAGTTATATCAATAGATTATTGCTGTACAAACATTTCTCCTAAGAGATAAAGGAAAAAGAACATCAACATTTTGAGAGATATACTCTTTTACTTACTCTATGGTATTAGAGAATTATCGCGTTAAAACTTAGTATTATGCTAAAGCGCATAAAATTGTATGAATATATTTGCAAATTTCTCAGAAACTATTGGATTATAAAAATATATTTCAATTAAAAGTTTTATTTTCAATAATACTACAATTTTGAAATGACAAGTTATTTAATACCTCAAATAGTTGCGTTGACTTGGAAATTTACGCTTCATTAAAGTAATATAAAAGTAATTTTCATAAGAAGATTAGAATATCCATTTTGTTTATAATCTCGATCAACGCATGGATACGAATATTAATCAAAATCGTTAGAGCGTGTTTTGATAAACTCGATTTTTTTTCTCTTTTCGCCCTTCAGTACTAGTAATTTTAGGGTTAGACAGACACAGAGACAGACGGCATTGACAAAACCACTTTCTAGGGTTTGGGGATTCATGAAACGTCGATCGACATACACCAACAGTTCGGGCTGGATTGTTTTATGGCCGTAATACTTAGCCTAGATTTATATATATATATATATATTCATATATATATTCGTATAGCTTAAAAACTATTATTTTTATAGAAATATGTTTCAAATAAAAGCTTTTTATTACAACTATACCCAAATAATTGTGATGGTAAGTAGTTTCATATCTCAAAGAGTTACGGAGATATGATAAAAAAAAATTAGAATTTATACATCTGAACAGAAACATGGAAGTCATTTTAACGAAAAATAGAGAGTACCCATTTTGTTTTAAATATTTATCAATGCTTATAAATTAAATATAATCAAAATCATTAGAGCCGATTTTGATAAAAATCGATATTTTCTCTTTTCGCTCTTAAAGAAACTACTCTTAATTTTAGGGCTAGATATCCATTTCCAAAAATCTCTTGAGGCAGTGTAATGAAAACCCGTGATAACAAGTTCTATCCAGATCTGTAAAATAGTTTGAGGTACAAACAGACAGATTTAAAAACAGCTTTTTCGTATTCGGGGGGAGGGGGGGGGGGGTCTTTAAACGTCTATATTCATCAAAAACTCGATTTCAATGGTTTTTTAATCACAGTACTTTCTCTGTCTGTAAGATAGTTAGAAAGTAAAAAATGTGGTTATTATTGTTTTTTCCATTTTATATCTCAAAATCTAGCAATAAATACCATGTATGACGGTTAGTGAACCTAAACCATTGGAATTTATGAACTCCCAATATGAGCTCTTTTAAGTAACATTTTAAACAATCGGTAAAAGATTACACAATTTAATTATTATTAATTATTTACTAATAATTTTTATCCTTGTTGTTTATGACGTAATAAATATGACAAACAAATTATTCGGTCAATGGCAACATAATATTATCTCCCGATATTCACTTATACAGCTGTCATCTAATTTGTGATGAATAAGGCGGGAGAATGCAGGGAACTTGAGAACAGGACAGTTTTGTTTTTCAGTTTTTATTGCAAAAACAAATTTTTGCCCTAATAAATTAAATATTGCTACAGAGTTTAATTTTCTTCATATTATGGTGACCTCTACATATTTTGAATATCTGTCAGGGTTATCCTGGGATTAAATGACAACATTGTATCTTCATTTAAAAAGTTTTTCATCTAATATCTCTATGTTTATGACAGATATCCTACAACTGTTGACACCATTATGTAAATAAAACTAGAACTACTTGATTTATTTTAGCCAAAATAGCTTTGTGTTAAAAACTGCAAAAATACTCACTTTTACCCTCCATTGGTAACATATTCATATTTTGTTTGTCATTTCTACAAAGAAAATATTTTTTTTAGTAACCAACAGTAAAATTGTATATTGATTTTATAGTACCCTCTCAACTACATAAGTTTAAACAATATTCCATTCATAATTCTGTCTATTTGTAATCCTGGGAGATCGGTTGACCTCAAAGAGAATCCTAAAACTGTATAATTATATAAAACAAATAAATGGGCTACAATGATATTTAAATATATATATATTCCATTATTGGGATTAATTACACATTTTATAAATTAATAAAATCTTTTCTCTCATTTCTCGCCATGTACAAAGAAGACCAATTGAACATTTGGGGGTTGTATGGGGGAAAAACCAGAACTAACAAATGTATTTAAGAAATTAATCATCCAAAAACCTTTCCATGCAGATCTTAGCGGTATCTTATGCAATCATTCATAAGAATCTCTGGGAAGACGGATCGGATCATATGCGGGATGAAAATACAGCCGAGAAATATGCATCTCCTGTATGAAAGTGTTTCAATCTGATTTATGATTCCAACCTTCCCTTGACAGTTTGTTTAGCGTGATATGTAAACGTATTTGACAGATATGTAACTACGGTAGACCTGGCGTCGTACCATCAATATACTTATGCTAAGAGATGGCGTAGTGCGGCTAGCAATACCATGTCCTCCGATATGTCGGCTTGGTGTAAGACTGAACTATATCCCTGAGAACTCCTTATTGGCTATAAATTCTAGAAAAATTACTCCAACACTAATAAGACTACTATGTAAATATCGTCTTTTACGTTACAGCTTGAGAGTTTTTCTCATCGAAAAAAAATAAATTATTTGCATAGGATTTGAAATGAAAATATTAGAATTCTATGTTATATAATATATCTATAGATAAATAAAATCCATCATTCTTGCTATTAAATTATATACATTTAATGTTTCAATGGGCGGATGGCCTAACGCGCTCCCCTCGCAGTATAGACAAGATTGCTGAGAACGGGTAGATGAGGTTAGAAGCTCAGTAGTGTGTACTGAGGGTGATTTTTCCGAGAATTGTTTTCCACTCTCCCTCTATGCAGATTTGGTCACACTTCCTATAAATATAGCCTTACTAATCCCTAAAATAATTAGCGTAATATTACATAAACGTATAAGCCAAACGACTAATAAAACGCGGTGCTAAAAACAATGTATTAAAACGGATAATTAAAAAATATCTATATACTTTATTTACCATAACGTATAGCTTTAGAAGATGAAGTCTCATACCAAAAAAAATTCACAAAAAATAGTGTCAAAATATTTTAGAGTTTCAGAACATAAGCTAGGTGAAGGGACACAAAAAGTAAGTCATATAAATGTAGAGACAAATAAATATTTTATATTTCTTCAAAAATCGCAGCACTCGTTAAGAACACTTGACAGATTTTCCCCCAAAGTGAATGGATATTTTAAGTTCAGAATATGCACTTAAGGCGATTGGCCCTTTTCACCTGGCATAGGGATGTAGAGCCACGGGGACAAACTGTTGTCTTCAAGAATTTGTATTGTTTTTCAATTTTCTTTTCGGAAACGGTATTTTCAGGAAAAAAGCATGTTTATTAATTTATACTTTTTACATACACACCTCCTCTATAATCTTAAAAGTGATCAAATACCTATCGATAAAACTAACATTTTTCAATAGAAAACTGCCGGCTTCATAACAAAAATTAAGAAAACGTAACCATTATTAAACATCGATAAATTATCTTAGAAGGAGTGTTGAAAAATATTAACATAAAAATTTCACGCGTTCTAGAGAAAACTGATATTTCCAAACGTATGATTTTTTTTTCCGCAAGATCTGTCCGTTAGCTAGCGCCATCTACGGTTTCCGTGATCCATCTGTTCTTGTTGGCGCGGAAGAATACTTTGGTCAGCTGTGAAGCCATGCCACGCCTTTCACCCTCCCACCCACTATCCCACAAATTAGTATTTAGGCTTGCACTCGACAGGGCCAAGGGCCTTAAATAGATTATTATTTTAAAAGGGGGCTGTTGGATAGTTTTTGTAATCCCCTCACTTGTACACTCAACTCAATTCGTATAACTGGTAGGCTTAAGTACTCGTATGATTGATTGGTGGGAAGAAATGACAGGATATTCATATGTGAACATTCACATTTGGTTTTTCAGCCTGGGATTACAGCTAATGGTGGGGGAAACACGTGAGTTAGGGGCATTGCGCCCTAGGAATAAATGTCCCCACCCTCTTAAATACTCCCCCACATCTAGATTCAATTCACTCCTTTACGATATTTTTAAATATAAAGCTGGATAATGGCCTTACTTCTATAATTTTCCAAATTTCGATAATTTGACAGGGAAGGTCTACGTAAATAGTTATTAGAGTCATTTAGTTTTTAAAAGATTTTCAGGAGAAGAAAACACTCAATAGTTTCTAACAGCATCTAGTTTTCTAAAAATTTACTGTGGGAAGATCACTGTAAATAGCTTCTATAGTAGTAATCTAATTTTCCCAAAATTTCCAGGCGAGGACCTATTTAAATAGCATCTGGACCAGCTGTTTTCAATTTTTTTTTTTTTGTTCGTTGCTCACTTTCAAATAAAATCACTTTTGACGGCACACTTGAAGAGATTCAAGAGAAATACCAATAAAAAAGTTAAGTTTGGAATAAAAACAAATTAGATAATAAATTTAAATAAAATATTCAAGCCTTAATATTATTAATGTGTTTCAAGTTATTAAACTAACAATAAAATCATGATCCAAGCAATAGTGATGATAATTAAAACTTTCATTATTATTAATCTTTTAATGTGAGGCTTGAGCTTTTTTTTAATTAGTTATTTCGAAAAATATTCAGGCCTTTAAGCGATAAGGAGACTCTAATTTTATGTATAAGCTCCCTCATTTTTCCCTTCCCCTTTTTATTGAATTTGATGTCCGAAAGAATTGTGAATCTTAATTTGCAGAGATAGTTCGTTTAAACACTGATCAAAATTTGGTGGCACACCTTTGAAGGGTTCGCAGCACCGTGGTATGCCACGACCCATAGGCTTAAAACCACTGTTTTAGGGACATCCAAATTTAAAGAAGTTTATGGGAAAGACTTCAAATAGCTTGTAGAGAAATCTAATTTTCAAAACAAACCTCCGCGTTTGGAAAACTTTTATATATTGTTCTTTTTTTTTCCATGTCGACGTGCAAATCTTGCTCGCATTTAACCCAGTGGCACGCGCGCTATAGGTTTGTCATTCCTTATCTAAGACGTCACTCTCGAAATAAACTGAACTGACAATAATGGAGAGATCCAGGTTCGAATCCCGGTTTGGGATAATGAGGGTGTTTTTTCAAAATAGTTTTCCACCCTCCTTTTTCACAAATATAGGTACACTTTCTTTTAATTTAACCTCCTTCAACCCTATCCCATTAATGTAATTGGACCGAGAAGTAAAATGCAGAGATAAAATAATCTTAAAACATATTAATTAAAACTATAATATAGATCGATCACTGAAGATGTATCGTTAGAGGTCTAGTAATAAAACTAAACTTATGAGTTGATATTCAAGAGAATATATCGTCATAAACAAAGAATCTCTCTTAAAACCACTTGTGATTAATAGCCTCGATAAATTATAAACCCTCTTAAGCCCCTCATAGTAGCATCTGGGCGCATCCATAACGTAAAATAAAGTTGTTTTTAACGTCTAACGCAAGGGTTATTAAATATTTAATCCAAGTAAAATATTTGAAAAGGGATTTTTACTTACCTACTTACTTAACAACTCTATGGCATTATAAACTTGAAAGCTTATTGCCAAAAGTACGCCACCTAAGCCTATTTGAGCTAGTTCTATCCAGTCCACCTCATTACACCCTATCCTTATCTTGCGCTAGCTCTATCCAGTCCCCCTCATTACACCCTATCTCTAACTAGAGCTAGTTCTATCCAGTCCACCTCATTACACCCTATCTTTTTCAAGAGCATTCTAACGTTAACTTCTAACGTTCATCTAGGCCTTCCCATTAGGTCTGCCAGTCAGTACTCTGAACAAGGCTCGAGATTATTTCATTCGTGCTGCATGTCCTGGCCGTCGTATTCTGCCATATTTAATCATCTTAGCAATGTCTTATGGTGAGTACAGAGATTTTAACTAATCATTATGTAACCTCCTCCACTCCCCTGTATTTTAATCCCTTTTTGGACTAAATATCTTCCTATGCACCTTGTTTTAGAAAACCAATTTCTTTTCGTTATGTAAGGTAAAGTAGAACATTTCCCAACCATAGAGAACAACCGGTAAAACTATCGTTGTGTGTGAAAAATTAGTTTGGTCGAACTTAATAGTGTAGAGAGAGAATTTAAAAATCATAGTGATTAATCGCATGAGGAAATTCTCTCCTCTCTTCTCCTTAAAGTGCAAGTACACTTAGTTTATCCTGTATGGTAGCAAGTCTTTCTCAAACGGATCAAGCTATGGTTATATCTTACAAGTATGGTCCGGACTTTGATGACCTAAATAATATGTTTACAAATTACCTATAAATTACCTGAATATTTAAAAAAACATTACTTCAAATCTACAAAAAAAAAATTAAATAATTTAGACAAAAACACATAATAAGTGGACACGACTAGATCAAACACGCACTTAACAAATGAAAACTGAAAAATATATAAATACAATAAAATCCTTGAGCTCTTGGATTCTGCTAAACCTCACAGGTATGAATATTTTACAACCTTACAAGGAAAGAGGATACTGTTATGGAATTTGCCACCCTATTATGTATTTCCTTATATTTCTCTAATTTATAAATATCTCACCATTTATTTTTGTTTTGGGTGAATTAAATGATGTACTTCAAAGTTCGTCCGCAGCATAGCGCGCTGTGTTGCCGTGCGTGATAGATAATGCAATTTATCACCACTAAACGGAAGGAAGAACATCTAACACTGTTTAAAATAATTGGAATAATGAATTTTGAGCTATGGAAGAAAACTTACCTCTTTATTAAACATATTTATCCTTCCAAGAAGATTGATGGTATTTTGTTTTGTTTACGCGGTCGGCCATGATTCCAAGGTATGTGCTGGACTGTTAAACAAGTGAGTGGCTTGTCTCGTAATTATAAAAGAAGCAAAAAAAGAAAACTTGATGTATTTACCTTTAAAACTAGCGTGCTTTTCAATTTTGACAGACGGAAATAAACATTATAATTCCTTTTAAAACATTTTTCGTATTTATAACCATTTATTTTCAACCTTTATATTACATTGCATTTTATATTTTATTTTATCCTTAGTCCTAGCCAACTTTTGTATTAATGCATAAATACTTTCTTTGAACTTGGAAAAAAAAGTTTTTAATTTGATTATATTTATTCGGAATTCTATAGGTAGGATTGGTATGTGGTAGCAATGAAACAATGATAATAATAATAATAACCCACAACAGTTTCAATAATTGTTTTTTATTGTAGTTTAAATTGTTATATTTCATTCAGTGTTCCATTTTATTTAAATTTTTCATGTTTATATTAAGTGTTTTTCCTTCAACTCTTGTAGAGATTTATAGTACACCATTGTTGTAGGTAGGGTAGTGTATTTATTATTAACATTGAATTATCCATAAAACTTTCCCGAGCACACCCAGTGGTTTCGAGTGTTAAGAGTCGTCGTGCCCCTGTCAGAATTATTATTATTATTATTTCTCCTAGTTCCTAGGAGTGGCGCCCACCAATTATAGCTTGAACCCATAATAATATATATATATATTTTTAAATCTTGTATTCACCTTTGTTGTTATATGTGGGAAAATTTTATTAGAATACAAAGTTAATGGCCAACATTATCTTTTTATTCCGATAACTGTGTCTTGAAAAAAGTTATGTTTGTAGTATTTATGCATTTATAAGTATCGAGGATATTAATTTTAAAATATAATTACTTAACATAAATGCCGTTGGTGACCTGGTGGTCTAGGGGTAAGGTGTCAGATTTCTGTTCTGGCGGCCGGGGTTCAATCCTCAGTCCCGGAACAAATGTATCTGATTTCCAAACCCTTCCTTCACCTCTGACAAGACATCTTGTGAATGTGGGCAATGCCAGGCCTCCACCGTGGTTCGGATTCCACGTTAAACTGTAGGTTCTTAATTTCATCTCACAATCACCCTACCATTACACATTAGCGTAAGTGCGTATAACCCGAATGGGTAGTAAGACGTGGTGCTAATAATAATAATAATAACATAAAATGCCTAAAACTAACTTAAAATGCGTTTAAAAAAAGAACTCAAATATGCCCTAAAATGATGCAAAAAGACCACTAATAAAAATAACCTAAAAATCTAAAACGACAAAAAATTACATATAAGAAATTGTTTCCCCAACCAAGGGGTCATGACCGTTGTCTGTGACATGAAAAACAAAACCATCCTGATAAACGCATTTCTTACAATGTCATTGTACTATTGGCCTTATAAAGCGCTCATGTGGTTCTGATATCCGATAGCTCGCAATCTCCCCATGTCCATCACAGACTCATTGAAGAATGTATACAATCACTCCTGGGTAGCTTGGTGGTAAGAGCATGAGAGTACTAAGTCAAGGGTCTCAGGTTCGATTCCGGTGTCTACGTGTTGTTTTCCAAAGACTATAATATTCAGACGCGGTTCTAAACGTACTTAGAAACTAAAATAACATAG
>JBCFYV010000024.1:13338482-13414788 GCA_039000515.1 Timema cristinae | reverse complement strand
GGTGCGTCTCTTTCCACGGAAAGTGCGTTGTCTTTTTAAATAGAGACGTAAAGGATTTCACCACACCTTACAACTCGACAGTTCTACACAAATAAATCTTACTACCCGCTCGAATATTAAATATCGTAGTTTTGAATATAAATTTAAATAATAACATATTGATATGTATAATTACATATCATTACACAGTGATACTGTTAATAATGTTAAAACAAATTATTATAATTAGAAACCTCTCCAACAGTGATACTGTTAATAATGTTAAAACCAATTATTATAATTAGAAACCTCTCCAACAGTGATACTGTTAATAATGTTAAAACCAATTATTATAATTAGAAACCTCTCCAACAGTGATACTGTTAATAATGTTAAAACCAATTATTATAATTAGAAACCTCTCCAACAGTGATACTGTTAATAATGTTAAAACCAATTATTATAATTAGAAACCTCTCCAACAGTGATACTGTTAATAATGGTTGGGATGGCAGCTCTTCTTTCTCTTTCTAGCTCAGAATGATTGACCAGGCAGCTGATCTCGCTCTTTATTCTGTCATTCGTTTGTTTCCGGCTTTGTCCGGCTCTTATCGGTTAAAGGGAAGCAGCGTTTCCCTAGGCGAGTATTGGCTCAGCTTACTTTTGTGATTTATGTATAATCGTACTTATTATGATGTTAAAATCTTATTCTTTGATCGTTTTTAGCAATATTTATTGTTTATAGACATAATTATGGGCATTATAATACAAAATAATGTATTTATCACCAATTTACAGAAAGTTTATTTTTATTTTTACAGAATTTTGACACTTGTTTGATCCTCCAAGGGAAGCGGTTTGTTTCTTTGCGTACAGTAGTAGAATGACGGGTGCGTCAACAAGTGCAGCAGTGGAAGAGGTTTGATGTGTCAAAAAAAATTTTTTTTTTAAAGCATAGTTTTTCGTCCTGGTCTCTTGACGTAAAAAAGAAAATAACTGAAACAGGCAGACCCACTCTATTTTTAGGCGCAGCAACAAAAAAACTTGACATTTTAATACTCTATTTTATGAAAGTGTTTATTAGTTATCGGGGTGTTGGGTTGGTGGAAAATTATATAGTTGACCTTATTATTTACTGACGTATATGGCTTGTAGATTAAGCTGGATTCATTAATATTAATATATTTGCAAAGCTATTAAAAGGAATGTCAAAGGTCAATCTCATTTTCAGGCCACAGCCCAAGACAAAACATATGAAATCCTAAATTTACCACTATTATTATTTTTATTTGAACTCGAATTAAAATTATTGTTTTAATATGTATAATTTAATGACTGAATAGTATTTCTAAGATCGCCAATGATTTTGTTTTATTCCATTCCTATTTTGTGTCACCCCCTCATTTATTACCCATAATACTTTAAACTCTACAAAAAACAAAAGAGCGAAGGACCCGTGTGAGCGTCCAATTAAACTATGGTTATGAGACTTCCTTTAATGTAGCCTCACTGCTTCCCTTTGCCATGAATCGACTCCACGCCACTAATTTTCTTCCACACAAATGTAGGTACATTATATATATTTTCTACTTTTAAGGTGGGATTGGAGGTATAGCCAGTATTTCTTTGCATTATTCATAACAAAATATCTTTTCTGCAAAACAAATAAAATATTTCTATAGTAAAATTAGTTTATTTTTCTTGAAATAACATAGTAATTTCATCAGTACTTGAATATCTGTTAAGGGTGTTCTAGGATTTGTTGCTACATTTTCCCGTCATTTGATAAGTTTCTAGTCAGGTATTCAAGAACTGGTGATATAACCAATTTTAGAAAATTAAACCCTATGTTTCTATTGAAACAATATTGTATTTATTTTGCTCAAAAGAATTTTTTGCCGTGAGACCTACAAAAACACTTACTTCTTCTCGCAGCCACTTTTATCTTACATTTATCATCCCCATTGTGATTAATTGGATAGCGTGGACAAAACAACCAACAAACTAACATGTATTATCCAATGTTTTGTTCAAAATGGCTATTTCCCTTGTAAAATTATAAGTCAATATGTTTTGAGCTCAATTTTCTGACAAATTAAATATTTTATTGAGATTATTCAACCTATTATCAATATATATATATAATAAAAGGAAAAACCTCACTCATTAACTCACTCACTCATCTTATCTTCACAAACCACTGGGCCTTTGAAATGTTGTGTGAATATTACTTTTTATGTCTTGTCAAGAGAAAAAGCGGGGTTCTGCGAAATTTGACCTTTAAGGCAGGCATGTACAAACTATAATGGTTCGGGCAAAATTATCATTCTTTTGCCTAGTCAAGGGACAAACTTTATAGATTCTATATTAAAACTAAAGACTTAGATAGTGATTGATAATAAAGATGAATGAGAAAGAATAGGCTGGAAAAAAAATGGATTATAGAATTTTAGTGTGCTTTGGTAAACGTTTAATAGTGTTAATTAAAATTTGATTGGACGATTGAAGTTGTTCATTAAGAATGAGTTTTTCCTGAAGAATAGCTTCATGAATAAAAAACATTCTCTGCAGTGTTTAACTTGGTTCCTTTGTGAGCGAAATATAGGGGTTTGAGACATTGTTCGATAGTTCTTGGTTGATGGTTTGAATTATTGAGGTGTTCGGCAAATTTAGATTTGGTTCTATTATATTTGAAATCCGTAATGCGTTCTTTGTTACGTATTCTGAAGTTTACCAGTCTTACCGATGTAAATGCTGTTGCATTCACAAGTAAGTTGATAAATGCCATTCTTCTTATAAATATCACATGTGTTTAAGTTGCTGTTGGTGAGGTTCTTCTTAATATTATTATTGGTTATGAAAGCCATATTGGGATTGTATTTTAATGATGTTGGTTATGCGATATGTTTCAGGACCAATGTAGTTGAATTTGAGTCATTTCCTCCGTTCAGTGGTGTTTTTGTTATCATTATTAAGGGTAGTGGAGAAATCATCCGAATGAAGTTTCTTTTTTTGGTTTTGTAAAATCTTATAGATGGTAGAATGGGAATATCCATTGTTTGTTGCGATTTGTTTGATGATGTTAAGTTCAATTTTATAGTTAGTTTTGTTGAGAGGGATGTGAAGTAAACGATAGATTAAACTGTTGAAAGCAGCAAGTTTATGGGAGATAGGATGGTTTGAATTGTGAGGTATTATTGCATTAGTGTGAGTAGGTTTTCTGAAAATTTTGTACACAAGTTTGTTGTGACAACTTTTAGTGATGAGGTCTAAATTGTTAATGCTGTATTGTTCTCTTTTTCTAAGTCTTTAGTTTTAATATATTATACACTCCTTACGGAAGATTCTTTTAGAATGTTTTCTAAAATGTTTTATAGATTCTACCAGAAATATCGACTTTTTTATTTACTAACCTGTACTTTTACAACTTTTTTACTTCTATTCTAATTATATTTTATCATCAATTATTATTATGCTCTATTAAATAAATTATACGGAACTCCAAATTGACTTTCTCGCTCTATTGCTTAAAATTTGAGATATTTACTAAAAACTCGTAACATATGTGAAACGAGAAAATATACACTAGCAAACACAAGCATAAATTGAACTATATTTACTTACAACTTTTTTGAGTCCCGGTTTTAAAGTTTATAATTTATTTTGAAAGAATTAATGTCCTCATTTGTATGTTTGGGCCAGTAAAAAGATCGTATTTGGTCCACAAGGGTCAACACTTCGTATTAAAATTTCTACTTCCAATTAAGATTTTAAATTTTGTTTAGATGTTGCACATCTTCAGGTCATCGCCTTGCTCTTAAATTCCTCATTTATAAATTTTGACCAATAAAACATGTATGTATTTACTATTGAATCTAAAATGGAGATAGATCATTATTGTACAAACATTTCCCCTAAGAGGTTAAAGGAAAAATAAGATAAACTTTTTGAGAGACTTACTTGTGTTTAATTTCTCTATGGCATTAGCGAATTATTGCGTTAAAACTTAAGTAGTAAGAAAATGAAAAACTCCAATTTGTTTATAATCTTTACAAATGCCTAGATATAAATTTTTATCAAAATCGTTAAAGCAGATTTTGAGAAAATTGAGTTTTTCTCTTTTCACCCTTTAGTAAACTGCTCTTAATTTTAGGGTTGAATAGACACACAGACAGACGGCGTGTCAAAAACAACTCCGAGTTCGGGAGGTCATTAAACGTCGACATCAATCAACATTTCAGGTTAGATATTTTACGGTCGCAATACTTTAACTTTAGTTTTCGAACAGTTAAAATATATATATATTTATATATATATATATATATATATATTTTTGCTTATACCTTGAAAGTTATTGGTTTTATAAAAATATGTTTCAAATAAATTTTTGTATTATACATAGATCTACATATTTGCCATGACAGATAATTTTATATCTCAAATAGTTTCGGAGATATAATAAAAAAAAAATGAGAATTTACGCTTCAGATCGGAGCCCTTAAAGTCATTTGGCCGAAATATTGAGAGTAGCCATTTTGTTTAAAATATTCATAGATGTTTTGAAATGAAATTTAATAAAAATCGTTAGAGCCAATTTTGAGAAAATAGCTTAAGATCTAGTTGGAGGTACGGACAGACAGAAAGACAGAAAGACAGAGAGACAGACGGAAATTCAAAAACCACATTTTCAGATTCGTGGGGTCATGAAACGTCGTTATTCATCAAATCTCGAGTTCAATTTTTTTGATGATCACAATAATTTCTCTACCTGTAAAATAGTGAGAAAGTAAAAATTTAGTGAGAGAGTTGGCCTTTTCTTGGGTCACGAAACTCTAAATATTGGTGTTAGTATTGACTCTACATAATCGGAGAGAATTTTTTAGATTTGATGTGCTTGAATCCTCTTAAATAACAGTTCACATATGCTGCCAAAAAGTGTAACATTTTTCTTGTAAAGGTGCGTAGATTAGTAAATTTTTCTTCCACCAAATGTAATTCATTATATTCTATAAAAGCAATGTCATTAAATATATTTCAGAATTAAATCCTCATAAAGCTCAATAAGCTCCATCTGTAGGTTTTCTGGAGGTGTATCCACATCAACGTTAATCAAATGAGCAAATATAGCGAACGTGGAATCTTTGTTCTGGAATTCGGAAAACCCTGTTTAAAACTGCTCTCTTAGTGACTTTTGTTCATCTGCATATTCATTATATTTAATATTTTCATGAGTTTATAGAATAGAAAAATTATAATATTAAAAAAAATCTAATTTGACTTTTCCACAGTCTTAATTTACTAAAGAAAGCTTTCACATATCCACACCATCCACTGTCCCTGATTTTGAAGATTAAGATTGAGGTAATTTAGGTGTCTGGTGACATCTACAAATAATACAAATCACACATTCACTAGTCTTTTATTTGATTAATTATGTTTCCCTTTGTGTCCATAAAATCTGCGATATTGTCTCAAATCATAGAATAGTTTTAGCATTCTACCTTTACTTAACCATTTCATTTCCCAGTAATAATACACATCCTCAAAATCCGAAAATTTGTCTTTTAAATATTCACTAAACTGGTGGTTATTAAGTGCACGTGACTAAGTGACTATCACATCCAAAACATGCGCTTCTTTGAATATCTATAATTATAAAATAACATGTCCTGACTGACTGACTGACTGATTCATCATCGCCGAGCGCAAACTATCAAGGCTACAAGCATGAAATTCGGACTGTATATTCATTTTGTTATGTAGGCACCCACTAAAAAAGGATTTTAGAAAATTCCACCCCAAAGGGGTCAAAATGGGGATGTTAATATGTATGATAATATGTATGAAATTTGTCATTTTGAAAGTTACATAAACAAAATTTTGTATTTAGGTTATTGACGTAAAACAAATAAATACTGTTTCAGAATTTTGGAAATTTTATTTAATAAGGGATGAAAAAGGGGGTGAAAGTTTGTATCGGACTTGCATTATTTTTGATCTGAGGTCAAGTTATGGTCATCAACGTAACGTAATATTTTAAATTAATCTGTAAATACATATGTATATTTTCATATTTGTATATAATCAACTTCCACGCGAGCAAAGCCGCGGGCAACAGCTATCTAGTTCAAATATATTCTTCCATGCACCAACCATTGCAGGTATTGCATCAGTGCAAATCTCAGTCAGTTGAATTCATTTCAGCCCAAACCTTCTGAAAACTGTATTGACTGCTTTGAATATGTCTTTACTGGTGGTGGTTCCTTTTAACAAAAACATATTTAATAGTTATTCTGTGATGTTGAAGTCCAAGTCAACTCCTCGAATAAATTGGCTAGTTGTTATCGGACTAGTCTGTCCTCTCTTACAAAGCAATTTCAAAATATTCCAATAGAGTAATTCTTTCATTAAAACCAATTTTCATGTAATTATCTAGCCATAATTTATATACTTATAATGTTTCAAACAACAGTACGTCTCAACCAATTAATTTGGCCGAAGTCTTTTTCTTGTTTGGACATATTTTATTTGCAACACAGAGCAGACACTTTTTAACAAGTTCTCTTTCACCAAATGGCTTAGAATCCTTTGAAATTTCTTCACTCCCCACAAAACTAGCTTAAAGATGTTATCGTGCTACGTTCTTTGTTTGCTGAACATTGGCCTCTGGTTACCCAAGTTCTTTTTTAATTTCTGTATCTCGTCTGTTCGCAGCTGTCCTTCAGTTTTTTTTTAATGATCAGCAAGTCTGTAAATAAAATATCTCTTCAGGTTGTGTTTTTAACTACGGACAGTCTCTCATTACAAAGTAAACATGTGGGACAAACTGTATTCACGGAAAAATAAATAGTCCCCTACAATTGTCTTGAAACTGAAGGCACTCTGCCTAAACTTTTGTTCTTTTTTGACATAACACCAGACATTCTCACAATATTAAAAGTGATAGTCACATTTAGGTATTTCAGGCACGTCGCAAGAAATAGCTTCAAGCAGTACCAGTTGAATGCAACGGGAATATTAGAGAACACTACAATATCGACTAACTGCTTAGCGAGCAGGAGAGAGGGGGAGAGTGAAGATTGGCACACAATTGTCTTTATCGGATCGGGTCAGCTCGGCTCGGAACGTATTTTTGTTATGTACACGTGGACTTGTCCACATTACTTGATTACTTAGTTTCAGCTGAAACACACTTTTCTATTATACTTTATACTTTGCATCCTAAATTGCCTTCCTACTTTATTTTTTTTCCATTATCTTTAAAGTCAGCCTTTGTGTGATTTTGGTTAGAGCTAGGAAGAGATCTGTGCCATATTCTGCTTCTCGTTCACTCATTAGGCCTACATAAATTATTAACTTGTAATGCCTGTGGTCAAACAACATGCGATCTATTTGGTTGTTCCATCTGGAGGAATCCACGTTACTTTTTGTGTAAGTTCTTAATGGGGAACTTTATGCTAACCACTTTTAGATTTTTGATACAGAAGAATTCACAAGTCTTGCCCCATTTACATTACAGTTTTCGTTTAGTTTATTAATCACAACACAAAATATTAATGTGTCAGAAAATTGAGTTTGAATCAGGTTTACTTAGTTCAGGGAGGGAATACAACTACCCGTTGAGATAATCCAGGGAGTACGACCTGCCCTGAGAGTCTCCAGGGACTACGATCAGCCCTGAGAGTCTCAAGGGACTACGATCAGCCCTGATAGTCTCCAGGGAGTATGACCAACCCAGAGAGAATCCCTGGTGTACAACACCCCGTTGAGAGAATCCAGAGTGAGTAACAACCAGACCCTGATAGTCTCCAGGGAGTACGACCACCCTGAGAGTCCCTCCAGGGGACTACGACCAGCCCTGAGAGTCTCAAGGAGCTACGATCAGCCCTGATAGTCTCCAGGGAGTATGACAAACCCAGAGAGAATCCCTGGTGTACAACACCCCGTTGAGAGAATCCAGGGAGTACAACCAGCCCTGAGAGTCTTCAGGGACTACGACCAGCCCTGAGAGTCTCCAGGGACTACGATCAGCCCTGAGAGTCTCCAGGGAGTATGACAAACCCAGAGAGAATCCCTGGTGTACAACACCCCGTTGAGAGAATCCAGGGAGTACAACCAGCCCTGATAGTCTCCAGGGACTACGACCAGCCCTGAGAGTCTCAAGGGACTACGATCAGCCCTGATAGTCTCCAGGAGTATGACAAACCCAGAGAGAATCCCTGGTGTACAACACCCCGTTGAGAGAATCCAGGGAGTACAACCAGCCCTGAGAGTCTCCAGGACTACGACCAGCCCTGAGAGTCTCCAGGGACTACGACCAGCCCTGAGAGTCTCCAGGGACTACGACCAGCCCTGAGAGTCTCCAGGGACTACGATCAGCCTGATAGTCTCCAGGAGTACGACCAGCCCCGATAGTCTCCAGGGACTACGACCACCCTGAGAGTCTCCAGGACTAAGACCAGCCCTGAGAGTCTCCAGGGACTACGACCAGCCCTGAGAGTCTCCAGGGACTACGACCAGCCCTGAGAGTCTCCAGGGACTACGACCAGCCCCGATAGTCTCCGGGAGTACGACCACCCGATAGTCTCCAGGGAGTACGACCAGCCCTGAATGTCTCCAGGGATTACGACCATCTCTGAGATTATCCAGGGAGTACGACCATCTCTGAGATTATCCAGGAGTACGACCATCTCTGAGATCTCCAGGGACTACGACCAGCCCTGAGAGTCTCCAGGGACTACGACCAGCCCTGAGAGTCTCCAGGGACTACGACCAGCCCTGAGAGTCTCCAGGGACTACGACCAGCCCTGAGAGTCTCCAGGGGGTACGACCATCTCTGAGAATCTCCAGGGAGTACGACCATCTCTGAGATTATCCAGGGAGTACAGCCGCCTCTGAATGTCTCCTAAGGATCTACTTTATCTTAAGATAACAAATGGTTCTTATCAGTTTTGATGGATTCCCCAAGGGTAAAATCTTTAAATCAAATTTATTAAACTTATTAAATTTCATCATTAAATATATTGAAAAGTAAAAGATTTCTTTTACATAACATTGCATGACATTAAATATATTTGTGCGAGATGCAAAATAAACAAATTTTAATTAAAATTCAAAAGATTAGTTGAAAATAAACAAATATATTCTTTTTTGTGTGAAAACTACAGAATTGAAAGCACACTATTTGAATGCCTGCATGATATTATTAAATCCTGTTAACAATGTTTTCCTTTATTATTTTACGAGTGTTAACGTTGTTTCATGATCGTTCATTCAATTAGTAATTAATTTTGTTACAAACACCTTTTTAAATTCATATTTATTTACCGATAATCTGTTATGTAAACGCGTTGATTACATTTATCAATTGAAAATCATTTTGCACATTGAGTTAGTTTATGTTATGATTGTTGAATGTTAATATTGTTGTACAATTTAGATTTTATTTATGAGGGAAAAGACAAAATGAAATAAGCATAATAACATTGAGCTTCACAAAGTATTTGATGTCATCAGATTCCTATTTTTTTGAACTTGATAACATATTTTTTATTCAACATAATTAATGTATTTAATTATGCAGGTATAGTGAGCATAGATTTTAATTAAAAGCAAAATTGAATATTTCGCCATTACTTTTATTGTCCACATACAGAAATATATCACAATTTCTTACCATTTGAATAATGTTAAATAAAAATACATAATAATTGTATTATCATGTACATATTTTCTCAGTTAAAAAAAACAACCAAACACTTTTTCGGAGAAATATAAAACATAAATCAGTGTATAAATTAGTTAAACTTTTTAATACATATTAACTTTAAAAGTTCTTGAATCTTTGTCAAGGCCATCTGGATTTGAACATTACTTTTTATCTTCATTTAAAAAGTTATTTGAATTTAAAATTTCATGTAATCGGTTGAGTACCTGGAGCATCCCTCGAAAAGGGGGTGGTCACAGGTAAATAATAATTGTTGACTGTCGGAAAATGAATAGACGGATTATTTTATATCCTTATCCTATTATGGTTAAGACCTAGAAACAAACCTAAGATTAGCAATAGAAAAGTAAAAGGATATACTAACGGAAAAAATTAATTATATTAATACAAAGTTCAAAATTATTAACAAGTTGAAATTAAATATACTTTAATATTGAAAAAAAACGTTAATTTGTGCTTTCAACAAGCATAAAATATGTGAGATAAAATTGAAAAAATTAAAAATATATTAACGGTATATAACAATAATTACCAAGTCAAATGGTGGCCATCAGTCAAAAAATACATATAAAACATATTAAAATAATTAATATCAGAACAAAAATTGAAGATAACACACAGTTAAAATTTAAACATTGAAGATGACTAGTTAAATGTAATCAAACACGTGAAAGTAGTGTCTTTCAAGTTGTAAAAATAATGGGAAATAATGTGAAATAAGGTCGGAACGTAATAAGCTATGATAAATAATCTGTGCTTAAGTAAAGAATCGAAGTCTTAATCTTGTTCAGTCCCATTACTCCTTGGGCAGATAATCAGCGTTTAAAAGAAAGCACATTTTCCATGGAAAATATGTACGAATAGTACGTTCGGTATCTCCTGGGTAACTGTACGTTGTTACGGGCTTATCTTTCACCAAACTGGGATACGAATGGTGTAGCCTAGACGCGCAATATTATTACTTCACTTATAGTACTCTTTTGTGTCAATTAAATCTAAATTTATGGTTGTATATTATAGAGCAACAGCCGTGAGCTAGACTTTTAAATCAACACCTGACTTCTTGCTGGTTGTCGGCACAACTACACAAAGTGTTTGCCACTTGTGTGCCAGTATGAAAATTACCTCTATATTGTATCGTTTAGGTCACGAATAGCCAAATCCATGGCACAGTATAATTATTATCTAAAGAAAGTCCTTAAAAAAAACACAAACACATCTTTTCCGTCAAAAATATTGATAAAAATCATACTACATTTTTAGTGTTGACATTACTTTTGATACATATTATCTATAAATTATCAGATATTATGAATAAACGTATGGGTATGTCAAAGTGGATTTAGTAGTTTTCTAGATGCCATATAGTTTTCTTTCGATGCAAATTGTACTGTGAGCCTAACAAAGTTTACTAGAAATCTTCTTAAGCATAAGTTTTTTGTTCTCTTACATGAAAAAGCTCAATTATTCTGTTCCCTCGCTGGGTCACATGAATAAATAAAAAACAATCTTTATTGTGGGCATCTTTCCAAACCGCTGTATCTCCTCCAGCTTCTGTTATAGACCAGTCTGGGAGCAGAACAGCTGTTTAAAACCCTCCTGTTTACTTTAGACCAAATTGCTCTCTCTGTATCTTGAAAACAAGGGCTTGGAATCTGGCCAAACCCAGAACAATCGCTTCTAGATCTCACAAACATAAGGACAATTAGCTTGGTGAAATCGAATCTCCACAATTTTATGAATCTTTCAAAGATTATGAGTTGGAGGGAGAAGAATGTTTTTCATGGAACACAAATATATTCTACATTAGTTCTCTGGATTTAACTAATAATGACTAATATTTCTAATAATAAGTAATAATATGAACAATAGACCTCGCTCCCTCCATGTTTTTTTTTATCGTTACTACAGTTTTAACATTTATTTTTATGTTTAAATTAAAAATTTCTCCTGTAACTTCTCCTTGGAATTAAAGTTGATAGTTATTTTCCCCTTGGTGATATAGTTATACATAAGACCAATTATTACTAACTAGATTACAAAATTGGGGTGATTTGGAGAATTTAGAACCTTGTTCAGACCGACACAATGGGAAAAAGATCATTGGGAAGATCTAGACGCAGATGGAAGGATAGCATTAGAATTAACCTGAAAGAGATAGAGGGATAGGAAGTAATGAGGTGGACTGGATGGTACCAGCTCAAGATGGGGATAGGGTGTAATGAGGTGGACTGGATGGAACCAGCTCAAGATGGGATAGGGTGTAATGAGGTGGACTGGATGGAACCAGCTCTAGATAGGGATAGGGTGTAATTAGATGGACTGGGTAGAACTAGCTCAAGATATGGATAAGGTGTAGTGAGGTATACTGGATATAAAACTAACTCAAGATAGGGATAAGGTGTGATGAGGTGGACTGCATAGCACTAGCTCAAGATATATATATATATATATATATATATATATATATATATATATATATATATATAGGCCTATATATAGGGTGTGATGAGGTGGACTGGATATAGATAGCTAAAGATAGGAATATATGGAGCACTTTTGTAAGTATGGCAATCATCTTTCTAGTTCCTAATGCCATAACGTAAGTAAATACTGTAATATTAAGTAGTACATTAAATTCATAGATAATAATTTCCGTTCACGTGGCATATGACGTCACTTTCACAATATATGTCAAAATTTAAAACAAATGTCCTAGGTTCTTAATCGATTACTTAAAATTATAAATTCCAATCAATTGAGAAGAGAAAATGATAAAACTTTGAGCAACCATAATATTGAAACGAATAACCATATTACAAACTATGTACCGAACATACAGTGCTTAGCCGAGGCTCAAATATCTCTGATAAAATTCGTTACGATTGATCCACTCATTTTAGCTACTATCACGGAACAAACAAAGAGGTATATTTTTGAGGGACCGGCATCTGGAAATTAATAACCAGATCGAAATCTTTGTATACACGTTGTCCGATATAGGTTCAAAGATTGTCATTGCAAAATTTCGTTTAAGTTGGCACGCATATTTGACAGTTGTCAGGTAACAAAGATCCGGAAAAACAGACAAACGAAATTACAAATGCTCAAGTTGAAAAAAAAAAACATAGCTTTGCTAGATTGAAAATATTATGAATGTTTTAACCTTAGATGATAAGAACGAAGATTTAGCTCTGAGAATATTTACCATCAATCGCTCGGAGAAAGAGGGACGAACAAGATTTCCTTCAACCCCAGTGAAAGCGTTCTGAAATTGGATGTGAATGAGTAAGGTAGATATTTTTTGTAGGTGTGTAAGCATTTGTTTGAAGAGAGATGGGAAAATTATCTCAATACACTCATCTGAAATTTGAACACCTTGATGTGCCTCACTGTTCAGTCAGCCTTGTATCTTTCCTTCGCACTTGCACCGGCCGCTTCACCCTCCCTCTCTACTGCCGGTCCGGCCCACAGTCCATGTTGTTTGTGCCGCTGCTCCCTTGTTTGCCTTAAACTACTAACTCTGAGTGTCAGAAGCGACTTTCAGAGGAAGTAGGCGGCTATTTTTTGCCTAAAGTACCGATCTGTAGTCACAGATCATAACCTTTATGTGTGAGTGTTTAAGTTGATTGTGAAGGGAAAATGGAGTTGGTGGGTGAAGGTTTGTATGTTGGGAGTAGCAGTGTTTGTGAGTAGTAACTAGATCGAGCCCTCATACACTGTGATGGAAAACACAAGCGCAGTTAGGCCCGATGTGAGTGGTGTAGTGTGTAAGTAAGTTCTAGACGAGCTGAAAGAAAATACATGGAATATTATTAGTCACTAAGCGAAGATGGCGTTGATGAAAGTGAAAGTGTGAAATAGCATGATTCTAGTTCATAATTGTGGGGTCGTGAGAGGATGGGGACCCAGGGATTGGCTATGCTTAGAAGAGGAGTGGTTAATAGGAAGGGGCTGATTGGGAAGGTGTGCAGATGTATTTCTCATTTGAGTCGGGGATTCTTGTATCTCCTTGTCTCATGGGGTCGTATTGGCCGAGTCTTCTAATTATGGCGTTATCCTCTACCTCGCGGGCTCGTTTATAGAACTTGTCACCTCGCTGCCGGAAGATTTCCTGTAATGTCGCACCGCCAGTGGTAGCGTGAATGAACTCGTTGCTGGATCGGGTGTTGACACCTAGGATACTCCTAATCACCTTGTTCTGTACTGTTTGTAGTGTACCTAACACTGACTCTGGGGCATACCCCCACGCCTCACATCCGTACAGCAGTATTGGTTGTACTAAACTCTTGTATAGTAGCATCTTGTTGTTGATCCCTAGCACTGGGGTCTTGAGCAGGCCGTAGTTTGCGATGAATGCCCCCATTGCCTTTTTTCTCGTATGGTTTACATGCTCCTTCCATGCGAGTCTAGAGTCGATCATCACCCCAAGGTATTTAATAGCGTTTTTGTAGGGGATATCCTCCTCCAATACTACAAACTGGTCCGGTGTTTGGGGTCTCCTCCTAGTAATCAACATGGCTGACGATTTTTCTGCATTTACTCTAATTCTCCATTTTTCCAGCCAGCTGCTGAACTCGTCCAGGTATCGTTGCAGACGGCGATGGGCGTATTTCACGTTCCTGTTGGCGGTGTAGAACATTGTATCGTCTGCGAAGAGCCTGGTCTTTATCATCGGGTCGGTGGGGATGTCTGCGACGTAAATAGTGTAAAGGAATGGGGAGAGTGCCGACCCCTGTGGCACCCCCGCTCCGACCCTATGAAGAAGCGACCTTTTCCCTTCCATCTTGACCTGGAATTTTCGCCCAGTTAGAAAGCTGTTGATTATCTGCACATATACTTTTGGGAAATTGGCTTGAATTAATTTGTAGATAAGGCCGGCGTGCCAGACCTTATCAAATGCCTTCTCTACATCCATAAGTACTGCTAGCGTGACTTCCCCGATATTGAAACTTTCTGTCACATCCTCCACTAGGCTCAGGACCGGGTGTATCGTTGAGTGCCGGGTCCGAAATCCGAACTGGGCATCGGGAATAATCCTGTGCTCCCTGCCGAAGGCTTTCAGCCGCTGCAAAATTATTTTTTCAAATAGTTTCCCTATATTGCTAAGAAGACTGATGGGCCGCCTGTTCTACGGGAACTTGCGGTCCTTGCCTGGTTGAGGCAATGAGATAACGTCGGCAACTTTCCATGCCTCCGGGAAGTAGCCTGCCAACAATGCCTTTGAAAACATTTTTGTTAATAGTTGGATTACCCCTTCCGGTGCGTGACGCAGCATCGCGTTTGAGATCCTGTCTTGGCCGGCCGCTTTTCGTGGCTTCAATTTTTCCACCTGGTAGGAGACTTCATTCCTGGTGATGGGGGGTGGTAGTTCTATAACCGGCTCTGCTAAATATACCCCATCCGTTCTTCTTACAGTCCTGGTAAACTCTTCGTCTTGGGGCTCTGAGTTTGCCTTTAACTGATCTTCCAGTGATTCAGCTATGGCCTCTGCCTTGGCCTCTCCCCGGTAAACCAACCCTCTTCTTCCGTGAATGACCGTGGTCCCCGTCTTTCCTTTCGTGCCTTTGAGCTGTCTCGACGCCTTCCACACGTTGCCGTCCACAGCTAAAGTGTTCGTTACGAATTCATTCCAGTTGGAGATCTTAAGAGCTTTGGCCTTCCTGCGCACCAGGGCTCTCAGCCTGTTGTATTCAGCCCGATGCCTCGGATCTAGGTGCTGCTGCCATTCCCTGCACGCTTCCCTCTTAAGGGCTATCATGAAGCTCAGCTCAGGGTCGTCCCTCTTCAACGTCACCGGTGGCGTCTCGAAAACAGTTGTTCCATGGTACGCTTCTAGTATTGTAGCCGTCAGAAGGGTAATGGAGCTGTCCACTTCTTCAGGGGAATTTACCTCCATGTTCAATGGAATAGCCTCTGTCAGTACCCGTCGATACTCTTCCCAGTCACTTCTGGGTATCTTCCTCCTGTGGTAAGCCAGTCTTGGATTTGTCTTAAGTGATATTCTCCCAAAGACCGGGAGATGGTCGGAGTCGAGTTCATTCAGGGCTTCTAGATCTTCCGGTAGCGTGTCGAGATCCGTCAGGACTACATCCAGTACGTCGGGGAGATGCCTGTAGTTTGAAGGATAGTACGTTGGCTCATTGGTCGCCAGGACTGTAAAGTTTTTGGTTGATGCCTGGCCAGCCAGTGTCCGGCCTGCCTGATTTGACACGCGGCTGTTCCAGCTCGTGTGTTTACAGTTGAGATCTCCCGCTATGAGGAAGTCCTTTCTCGACATGAGACTGTCTAGGTCCTCGATGGTGAAGGGGACAGCAGGGCTTCTGTAAACAGCTGTAAATACTATCTGCGTCCGCCCTGTGGGAATGGCTATCGAAGTGGATTCGATATAATCCATAGCCGGTAGATTTGTTTGGTAGTGAGCGAGGTTGCTACGCACCAACACGGCTGTGCCCCCTCCCCTGCCAACTGGTCTATCGTTGCGGTACATCTCGTATCCGAAGAACCTCATCTTCTTTTGTTCTGATAGGTGGGTCTCACAGATCAGAGCAATGTCGACTCCATACGTCTCCAGAAGTTTTCGGAACTCGTGTTCTTGTAGTACCAGTCCATTAGCATTCCAGAACAGAATGTTCAGTGAGTCTTCTGTGCCTCTTCCCTGCTCAGTATCCATCGCAGAAGAATTCAGTTGCGGCTTCAAGAAGTATCATTACTTTGGTTGTTTTGTCTGGCGCGTTCTTCAGCCTTACTACATACTTCCTCAGGAGTTGGAGTAAGCCTGCGACGTTAATATCTTTGATGATTTGTAGAAGGTCCTTTAAGTCCAAGGATTCATCCGTGTCACGGTCCTCTTTTTTGTCCTTTTTGGTCATCCTCTTGACAACTCCACTATAAGATGGTTTGCTCAATCCCATGTTTGTTGGTGGTGTTGGTTGGCTAACCGAAATTTGCTGGCCTGTTGATGGTTTAAGGTACCCCACCACGCATGGAGAAGGGTTAGCCACTTTGCTTTCCCCTTCCTTTGTCTTTCCTGACCCTTGGTTTTACTTTTCCAGCTCACGTATAAATTTAGGGCAATTGCGATAGTTAGCTGCGTGCGGTCCCTTGCAGTTTACGCATTGTGCTGGTGTTGTTTTGTCCTTTTTCTGGCACTCTACTGTCAGGTGCTCTCCTATACACTTGACGCAGCGTGGTTTTTGGGCACAGTAGTTCTTGGAGTGGCCGAAACGTTGGCAACGATGGCACTGTAGAATTGTGCTCTGTGAAGCCCGGTACTCCTCGATCTTCACTACCGTGTGGTTGATGACTTTTACCTTGTATATCTCGCCCACTCCTTCTGTCCTCGCAAGGGTGCAGACAAATATTGGTAGGGGTCTCGGTGTCGCTGCCTGTGGAGAAGATTTCGAGTATAGTTACCTCACATCGGTTGGCGTGAATCCCTGTTCTCCAGTTCCTCCTTTATTTCTGCGCAGGGCATATTTGCATGCAGGCCATTGATTACTGCCTTGAAGGGCTTGTCCTTGGGAAGGACATAAGTGAAGTGTTCCAAGGTGTTCTGTTTTAGCAGTTTTAACAGAGCGGAGTAATCTCTGAAGGAGGTTGTGACCACCTTAATACCCTGTGCAATGCAATACACTTTGTAGTCATCTTGCAGCCCGCTGTTTAGGAGTTTTATGACTTTGTTATATTGTGTTGCATTTGTTACAATCACTGGAGGGGTCTTTATGCGCCGTGGGGTGGAACTTTCTTTCGTACCTCAACTCGGTTGCCCCGTTTGACTAGTCAATGGTCCATCCCGTAGGCTAGACAAGCTTGTAAACTTGTTGTTGACTTTTATGGCCTTCGATTGTAGAACTTCCTGTCCTGGTCTGGTCCTGAGTTTTCGCTTGAGTCCAGAAACTGGCTCATAGTTTTTTTCTATTTCCGTGTTGGCTGGGGCCCCTTCCTGGCCTTGTTCTTCCATGTCATCATCATCGTCCGTTCCTTCAACGTTGATTTCTACATCCGAGTCTGAGGCCATTTCCCCTTCTTGGCTTGTACCTTGCGGTATACCACCCTACCCAACTTCAGTCGGCATGTAATAGGTCACTAAAATAAACAAAAAACGCTAATAATATAGTACAAAATTACAACCGTTGACGACTTAGCACTTCACTTATAATTTGTGTTCTATCACTGTTGTGTTAAGCTATTGTCGTTCAACACACTATCACTACCCGAACTCAGTCGGCACGTAGTGTATCTCGAAATAAACAAAAAAAAAACGCACAAAAATACACTCGTTGGCAACTTAAACACTACACTTACGCGTTGTGTATCAAGCACTGTTTTGTTATTTTGTTGCCATTTTACTCAATCACACTACCCGACTTCAGTCGGCACGGATAAATCACACAATGAATAATAACAACGTTCCACTGCACTGACTTCTCGTCCGTCGAAAAAAGGTGACGTGTCGTCCGTAAACCGTAAAAAGTTTTTTGTGCCGTCCGTGACGACTCCACCTCTGCTCACAGTGCCAGCGCTTCCTATTGGCTCGCGTGATGGACACTGTCTCTAACGGTTTCTCGCGCCAATAGGAAGCCCCTGTTTTCCCCATTGGTCAAGGCCGGGCAGCAGTGGAGGGTATATAACACGGTGATCTCTGGAGCTATTTTTTTTTACATTGTGTGATTTATCCGTGCCGACTGAAGTCGGGTAGTGCTAGTGAGTTAAATGGCAAAAAAAATAACACAACAGTGCTTGATACACAACGCGTCAGTGTAGTGTAAAGTTGCCAACGAGTATATTTTTTGTGTATTTTTTTGTTTATTTCGAGATATACTACGTGCCGACTGAGGTCGGGTAGTGATAGTGTGTTAACGACAACAGCAAAACACAACAGTGATAGAACACAAATTATAAGTGCAGTGCTAAGTCGTCAACGAGTGTAATTTTGTACTATATTATTAGCGTTTTTGTTTATTTAGTGACCTATTACATGCCGACTGAAGTTGGGTAGGGTGGTATACCGCAAAGTACAAGCCAAGATGGGGAAATGGACTCAGACTCGGATGTAGAAATCAACGTTAAAGGAACGGACGATGATGATGACATGGAAGAACAAGGCCAGGAAGGGGCCCCAGCCAACACTGAAATAGAAAAAAACTTTGAGCCAGTTTCTGGACTCAAGCGAAAACTCAGGACCAGACCGGGACAGGAAGTACTACAATCGAAGGCCATAAAAGTCAATAACAAGTTTGCAAGCTTGTCTAGCCTACGGGATGGACCATCGATTAGTCAAACGGGGCAACCGAGTGGAGGTACGAAAGAAAGTTCCACCCCACGGCGCATAAAGACCCCTCCAGTGATTGTAACAAATGCAACACAATACAACAAAGTCATAAAACTCCTAAACAGCGGACTGCAAGATGGCTACAAAGTGTATTGTATTGCACAGGGTATTAAGGTTGTCACGACCTCCTTCAGAGATTACTCCGCTTTGTTAAAGCTGCTAAAACAGAACACGTTGGAACACTTCACTTATGTCCTTCCCAAGGATAAGCCCTTCAAGGCAGTAATCAAGGGCCTTCATACAAGTATGCCCTGCGCAGAAATAAAGGAGGAACTGGAGAACAGGGGATTCACGCCAACCGATGTGAGGCAATTATACTCGAAATCTTCTCCACAAGCAGCGACACCGAGACCCCTACCAATATTTGTCTGCACCCTTGCGAGGACAGAAGGAGTGGGCGAGATACACAAGGTAAAAGTCATCAACCACACGGTAGTGAAGATCGAGGAGTACCGTGCTTCACAGAGCACAATTATACAGTGCCACCGTTGCCAACGTTTCGGCCACTCCAAGAACTACTGTGCCCAAAAACCACGCTGCGTCAAGTGTATAGGAGAGCACCTGACAGTAGAGTGCCAAAAAAAAGGACAAAACAACACCAGCACAATGCGTGAACTGCAAGGGACCGCACGCAGCAAACTATCGCAATTGCCCTAAATTTATACGTGAGCTGGAAAAGAAAAACCAAGGGTCAGGAAAGACAAAGGAAGGGGAAAGCAAAGTGGCTAACCCTTCTTCATGCGTGGTGGGGTATCTTAAACCATCAACTGGCCAGCAAATTTCGGTTAGCCAACCAACACCACCAACAAACATGGGATTGAGCAAACCATCTTATAGTGGAGTTGTCAAGAGGATGACCAAAAAGGACAAAAAAGAGGCCCGTGACACGGATGAATCCTTGGACTTAAAGGACCTTCTACAAATCATCAAAGATATTAACGTCGCAGGCTTACTCCAACTCCTGAGGAAGTATGTAGTAAGGCTGAAGAACGCGCCAGACAAATCAACCAAAGTAATGATACTTCTTGAAGCCGCAACTGAATTCTTCTGCGATGGGTACTGAACAGGGAAGAGGCACAGAAGACTCATTGAACATTCTGTATTGGAATGCTAATGGGTTGGTACTACAAGAACACTAGTTCCGAAATCTTCTGGAGACGTATGGAGTCGACATTGCTCTGATCTGTGAGACCCACCTATTAGAACAAAAGAAGATGAGGTTCATCGGTTACGAGATGTACCGCAACGCTAGAACAGTTGGCAGGGGAGGGGGCACAGCCGTGTTGGTGCGTAGCAACCTCGCTCACTACCAAACAAATCTACCGGCTATGGATTATATCGAATCCACTTCGATAGCCATTCCCACAGGGCAGACGCAGATAGTGTTTACAGCTGTTTACAGAAGCCCTGCTGTCCCCTTCACCATCGAGGACCTAGACAGACTCACGTCGAGAAAGGACTTCCTCATAGCGGGAGATCTCAACTGTAAACACACGAGCTGGAACAGTCGCGTGTCAAATCAGGCAGGCCGGACACTGGCTGGCCAGGCATCAACCAAAAACTTTACAGTCCTGGCGACCAACGAGCCAACGTACTATCCTTCAAACTACAGGCATCTCCCCGACGTACTGAATGTAGTCCTGACGGATCTCGACACGCTACCGGAAGATCTCGAAGCCCTGAATGAACTCGACTCCGACCATCTCCCGGTCTTCGGAAGAATATCACTGAGGACAAATCCAAGACTGGCTTACCACAGGAGGAAGATACCCAGAAGTGACTGGGAAGAGTATCGACGGGTACTGTCAAAGGCTATTCCATTGAACATGGGGGTAAATTCCCCGGAAGAAGTGGACAGCTCCATTACCCTTCTGACGGCTACAATACTCGAAGCGTACCGTGGAACAACTATATTCGAGACGCCACCGGTGACGTTGAAGAGGGACGACCCTGAGCTGAGCTTCATGATAGCCCTCAAGAGGGAAGCGCGTAGGGAATGGAAGCAGCACCGGGACCCGAGGCATTGGGCTGAGTACAACAGGCTAAGAGCCCTGGTGCGCTGGAAGGCCAAAGCTCTAAAGACCTCCAACTGGAACGAATTCGTAACAAACACTTTAGCTGTGGATGGCAACGTGTGGAAGGCGTCGAGAAAACTTAAAGGCACGAAAGGAAAGACGGGGACCACGGTCATCCACGGAAGAAGAGGGTTGGTATACCGGGGAGAGGGCAAGGCAGAGGCCATAGCTGAATCACTGGAAGATCAGTTAAAGGCAAACTCAGAGCCCCAAGACGAAGAGTTTACCAGGACTGTAAGAAGAACGGTTGGGGTATATTTAGCAGAGCCGGTCATAGAACTACCACCCCCCATCACTAGGAATGAAGTCTCCCACCACGTGGAAAAATTGAAGCCACGAAAATCGGCAGGCCAAGACAGGATCTCAAACGAGATGCTGCGACACGCACCGGAAGGTGTAATCCAACTATTAACAAAAATGTTTTCAAAGGTATTGCTAGCAGGCTACTTCCCGGAGGCATGGAAAGTTGCCAACGTTGTCTCATTGCCTAAACCAGGCAAGGACCGCAAATTCCCGCAGAACAGGCGGCCCATCAGTCTTCTTAGCAATATAGGGAAACTATTTGAAAAAATAATTTTGCAGCGGCTGAAAGCCTTCGGCAGGGAGCACAGGATTATCCCCGATGCCCAGTTCAGATTTCGGACCCAGCACTCAACGATACACCCAGTCTTGAGCCTAGTGGAGGATGTGACAGAAAATTTCAATATCGGGGAAGTCACGCTAGCAGTACTTATGGATGTAGAGAAGGCATTTGATAAGGTCTGGCACGCCGGCCTTATCTACAAATTAATTCAAGCCAATTTCCCAAAAGTATATGTGCAGATAATCAACAGCTTTCTAACTGGGCGACAATTTCAGGTCAAGATGGAAGGGAAAAGGTCGCTTCTTCATAGGGTCAGAGCGGGGGTGCCACAGGGGTCGGCACTCTCCCCGTTCCTTTACACTATGTACGTCGCAGACATCCTCACTGACCCGATGATAAAGACCAGGCTCTTCGCAGACGATACAATGTTCTACACCGCCAACAAGAACATGAAATACGCCCATCGCCGTCTGCAACGATACCTGGACGAGTTCAGCAGTTGGCTGAAAAAATGGAGAATTAAAGTAAATGCAGAAAAATCGTCAGCCATGTTGATTACTAGGAGGAGACCCCAAACACCGGCTCAGTTTGTAGTATTGGAGGAGGATATCCCCTACAAGAACGCTATGAAATACCTTGGGGTGATGATCGACTCTAGACTCGCATGGAAGGAGCATGTAAACTATACAAGAAAAAAGGCAATGGGGGCATTCATCGCAAACTACGGCCTGCTCAAGACCCCAGTGCTAGGGATCAACAACAAGATGCTACTATACAAGAGTTTAGTACAACCAATACTGCTATACGGATGTGAGGCGTGGGGTATGCCCCAGAGTCAGTGTTAGGTACACTGCAAACAGTACAAAACAAGGTGATTAGGAGTATCCTAGGTGTCAACACCCGATCCAGCAACGAGTTCATTCACGCTACCACTGGCTGTGCGACATTACAGGAAATCTTCCGGCAGCGAGGTGACAAGTTCTATAAACGAGCCCGCGAGGTAGAGGATAACGCCATAATTAGAAGACTCGGCCAATACGACCCCCATGAGACAAGGAGATACAAGAAGCCCCGACTCGAATGAGAAATACACCTGCACACCTTCCCAATCAGCCCCTTCCTAATAACCACTCCTCTTCTAAGCATAGCCAATCCCTGGGTCCCCATCCTCTCACGACCCCACAATTATGAACTAGAATCATTCTATTCACACTTTCACTTTCATCAACGCCATCTTCGCTTAGTGACTAATATTATTCCATGTATTTTCTTTCAGCTCGTCTAGAACTTACTTACACACTACACCACTCACATCGGGCCTAACTGCGCTTGTGTTTTCCATAACAGTGTATGAGGGCTCGATCTAGCTACTATACACAAACACTGCTGCTCCCAACACACAAAACCTTCACCCACCAACTCCATTTTCCCGTCACAATCAACATACACATTCACACATAAAGGTTATGATCTGTGAATACAGATCGGTACTTTAGGCAAAAAATAGCCGCCTACTTCCTCTGAAAGTCGCTTCTGACACTCAGAGTTAGTAGTTTAAGTCAAACAAGGGAGCTGCTATTTTTTTAGTGGTGACCCAACCCTGGCGAACCACCGTACGAAAGAGCTATATATTAAATCGTCTTTATTTGTTGGAAAGAGCATTTCATCACTCCCTATCCTTCCACAGCTATCCCCGACCTCCCACCGCGACTCCGTGTTGTCGGGACAGTTCTCCTGCCTCCCACCACGACTCCGTGTTGCCGGGACGGTTCTCCTGTCTCCCACCGCGACTCCGTGTTGCCGGGATGGTTCTCCTGCCTCCCACCACGACTCCGTGTTGCCGGGACTGTTCCCCTGCCTCCCACCGCGACTTCGTGTTGACGGGACAGTTTCCTTTGCCTCCCACCGCGACTCCGTGTTGCCGGGACAGATCCTCACCTCCCACCGCGACTTCGTGTTGCCGGGACTCTGCCCTATCACCCTCCAACCTTCATCGACCCTTCCAACAGTCAACTAAGGATACACCCGCCGCGCCGGCAAGGCCCACCGACAGAAGACCCTAAAGAAGACGACAACGAAACAATACTCCACCCGTGGACCCATCTTCTACGATCCCGACTGCAACCACCAGACCCCCGAACGTCAACACTCCGCTCCAGCATCTTCAAGAGTCCCTGCACCCGAGTTAGCCAACTCCTCCCCTCGCCTTCCCCTCTCACCAACCATCCGACCCCCACCTACTCCGATTTCCCCTTTCAGCCCTGAGGGTTACCAGCTTCACGCCCTGGCCACCCCAGAACCCACCTATGTTTTCTCCCCCATCTCCCTTCCCTACCCCCATCCACTGGACCCGCGAGATCGACGCATGGAAATCAATGTCACCCGGAGACTGGACTTCGACTAGACAAAACAACCAGTTACCCCGAAGTACCAGTAAGAGGGATAACAACCTGACCTCTCCATGATTGGCAAACCAGACTATAATATACACTTTGTACTTGACATATTATTTGTTACGGAATATTTCTCCTCGATGCAAGTAAAGTAGGCTTGTTTTAAGATGTAAACATAAGTAAATAGCTGCAAGAAATGATTGATGCAAAGTTGTATATAAATAAATGCACCTCAACTTGGTGTATGTTTCATTTTGAATATAAGGGCATACACACTCAGTCTCTTTCTCTCGATAATCCTTTATCAAAAACTTTTCGACAAAGATATTTACGTTATTCTTAAATTATAGCGTCCACAAAGTCCAAAAATTTGTTTTAAGAGTAGGTTTTTGCTTTTTGAACAGCAGCATATTATGGCACAATGTTCGAGGGAAACGTCCGAAGAACAAACACATCTGCTCATGCGCGATCTACCCACGTTCTCTACGTGCGCGAAGAGTCATACAGTCCATTGTAGACTTGTGTCTGTGCTTTGTGTATATTTGTGATGTACAAAGTTATGACAAAAGAGACAGAAGTCAACTGTGAAATGATAATTTATTTTGCACAGCAGCATCCTGTAATCTATAATTATTATAGAGAGGATTATCACAACAGAGACATTTGTACCAATTCGTGGGATAAAATCGGAAAAGAAAAAAAAATCATTGTGTAAGCCCACAAGTGAGCTATACCAACAGAGTGAACGCCACCATTATTGATGACAGTACCAACATTTGCAGATAGAGGGTGTCTCGTGGTCAGCACAACAATTATCCAGCTATTATTATTATTATTATTATTATTATTATTATTTATTTATTATTAGCACCGCGTCTTACTACCCGTTCGGGTTATACGTACTTACGCTAATGTGTAATGGTAGGGTGATTATGAGATGAAATGGAGGACCTACAGTTTAACGTGGAATCTGAACCACGGTGGAGGCCTGACATTCCCCATATTCACAAGATGTCTTGTCAGAGGTGAAGGAAGGGTTTTGTAATCAGATAAATCTGTGCCGGGACCGAGGATTGAACCCCGGACCCCCAGAATAGAAGTCTGAATCCTTATCCCTAGACCGGAAGGTCACCTATCCGGCTATTAATCTCAGTTTTATAAACCGAAGCTGATACTTATTTATGGAAGACACTCCTAATCTGTTCTCAAGAGACTGAGTTTGACAGCATTTCAGACCCATTGCTTCACAAATATTTTTCTAAGCATTAGTGATCGAACCCAGGACCTCTGTATCTGTGGTTAGGAACTCTAATCACTTGACAACAGGGGTATATAATCGGAAAATGATTGAAATTGTCAAGTAAATTACCGATTTATTTATACGGCAGAAAAAATGTAATAGGAAATTTAGGCTAGTTTCATGAAATTCTTGTTTTGCAGAAGCAGTAGGCCTCTATTATATGCAAGTCAAACATTTTACGTCACGACAAACTATGTAAAATATTATAAAAATGTATTACTTTATAGGAAATGCCAAGAAAATAATAAATCACCCTTTTATCAAATATGACCGATATATTTAAGAAATAGCAGAGGTACTTTGCGCTGCCCTGGGTAACCATTCAATGTATTGGGTGGTTACCCCTGGCAACGGTTTTCTTGGCCTCAAATAGAAAGAGAAAGAATCTCTTCATTTAATTTTTTTCGACCCAGTTTTTAGTTAATTTAAAATTCTAATCAAATCAAATTTTAAAAATTCCTGCCTCTAAGTGCACATGTTCATGTACAGGGGTCACTAATTTAAACATTTCAACCCTCTGCGAGAGGTAGATATGGTGCAACGCTCGTAACAGACAAACAAACTCTTCATTTTATTAATTAATATTAGAAGGAGATGATAGAAGAAGAATAGGAATAAGAAAATAAAGATTTAAGTGACAGAACAAAACAGACATGCATATTTCAATATTTAATCACCTGAAAAAGAACAAAGGTCGCTCATTAAAATAAAATCACGTCTAAGAGATAATTGCATTAATCAACTTAGTACTAGTAGCTATAAATATATACAAACTGCAAGATATTAAAATGATAACAATATTGAAACAAAAAAATCAAATTCTTTCCAGATAATGTAAAATGTGTGGTAGAAAAAAATGTAACATTTATTTGAGCAGCAATTGCCAATCTTCCGAATGTTCAATATTTATCTTATATATTTAAATAAATAAATCAACGCATGATTTGTATAACTGTAAAAATATGGGTATAGAACAACCAAGCTTCAAGATAAATATACACCTGTTCACTTATTATTTAATTTAAATACAAAACTTTTAAATAAAAAACTGGAGGGATTCCAACCATATAAATGAGTGCAAATAAATCAATAAAAATGATTACAGTTCTCCCTTAAAGTTAAATACAGGCTACAGCGCTTAGTGTTTGAATGTTTCACTAATGTCCTGTAAACATATTTACGAAGCTATGAATAAAGTAATAAATTCTGATAATTATTTTAATACTTAAATATTCTGATCAAGGCCTTTACGAATTCAATCTATTTAACCTAAAATGTTATTTATTTGACATTAATTGTTTGAATTTGATTTCCAGTTATTGTCTGTTTGGTTTTTATTTTAAGTTTATCGATTATTTGAATTTTTTTTTTAAGTCTATCATCTGTTTGGTGGATTTTATTTTCTGTTCATCATCTGTTTGGATTTTATTTTCTGTTCATCATCTATTTGGATTTTATTTTAAGTTTATCATCCATTTGGATTTTATTTTCAGTTTATCATCAGTAAGATAGATAAAATAATTTTAAGGCTGACTCAAGTATTTATAAAAAAAATCTTCTCAACTCACACACTTCCACTACCCACTTGCAACTTTCCCCGATCCACTAATTGATCCTTTTATGTATAAATATATGTAATGGGCTCTAGACGCCACTTCCCCTAACTCAGCCCCTTCACCTACTTATTATTATTAGCACCGCGTCTTACTACCCGTCCGGGCTATACGCACTTACGCTAATGTGTAATGGTAGGGTGATTGTGAGATGAAATTGAGGACCTACAGTTTAACGTGGAATCCGAACCACGGTGGAGGCCTGGCATTCCTCACATTCACAAGATGTTTTGTCAGAGGTGAAGGAAGAGTTTGGTAATCAGATAAATCTGTGCCGGGACCGAGGATTGAACCCCGGCCGCCAGCACAGAAGTCTGACACCTTACCCCTAGACCACCAGGTCACCAATTTCACCTACATAATAGATCGCAAGCCACCACTTGGTAAAATTTAAAGATCTACCGGAAAGATTTCATCTCTAGATGTCATGTACTTTACATATAGCGAGCCATAAACTAGAAGCAGTGTCAGTCATAAACAATGAACAGGGCTACATTTCCCCTGGAATAGCAACCAAATAATACCATTTTTAGTGTTTGATAAAAAACGGCAAAACAGAAAATTACACCAAAAATTGTAAATTAATAAATATTATTGAGTTTTTTTTAAGTTGGGGATGTGAGGAACGCGAAAAAAATGTCGGTGTTTTCCAGTTTTTTATAGAATTTTTTTTTTTTGCCAAAACAAATGAAATATTTCTCAAGTAAAAACTTAAGAGTTTAATTTTCTTCACATGGTGATATCAACAGTTGTTGAATACTTAATCAGGAGCTTAGCAGCATTAGATGAGATACTTTTTAAATGAATTGGAAAAGTTGTCATTAAATTCCAGGAGACCCTTAATAGATAATTAAAAAATGTTATCACCATGCGAAGAAAATTAAACTCTATGATTGTACTGAATAAATATTGATATTTTAATATCAAAAAAAGTTTTTCTATAAAAACTGCAAGAATAAATTACCTTTTCTAGCGTCTCATACATCCACACCTCAATATTTGACTAGTAGTCCTCTGTGTAGAAAGAAATGTTATCTGAAGAAGTAAACACAGTGATTTGAACATGTTTATTATCACGTCTTCACACCAGTCGGTTTTATGAATAATAACAATTTATTTCTTTATGCTACTATCTAAAGATTCTGTAAAATTTAGAATTCCTTATGGAAAATCCGGAAAAACACAATGAATTTTGTATTTAGATAATAGTGGGAGCCCTAATGAAGCACGCTTTCGAACAAAAGTAGTCTTCGACTTCAGCTTTATAAGAAAATCACCATGCACCTCAATTTAAGATCGTCAAGTAGACAATTACTAAACCTCCAACAAAAGTACTTTCTGCATCATACTATGGCTAATACTCCAGACAATATTTACTACTGGAACTATAAATAATTCTAACATTTTTGTTCCAAACAAGCCAAAACCAATTCCTTAAATTATTCCGGCTCTAGCCAGTACTTCAAAAATAGAAAACTAGCCTTTAAAATAAAAAAAACCCCACCTTCTAGAATGATGATTTTTGTTAGACTATAGAGAAAGGAATAACTTTCTCTATGGTTAGACTAATGGAAGTGGGGGTAAGGGTAGAGGAAGGTGGTGGGGCACTGGGCACTGGGCAAGGCATTTGGTATATATCCCTTCCAGCACATGCAAATGTTTCTCCATTTCTTCATATGTGCCCCCCTCCCCCCTTCCCCTTTTACAATTTCTAAATTTGTGCTTGATGATGAGCGTAATTTTATACACATTACTGTTGACCTTAGTGGTTTCAGAGTAAAGTGCTTGTCTCAGGACTCCGATGTCTATGAGTTCCAACCCAGCCAGGGCCTATATATCTTTCTCGAGCGATAAAAATCCAGAACACAACATCATTCGCAGGGGAAGTCGATTCAGAAAGTGCATGCTAAATACCTTAAATATATATATTATATATATATACTTTACTAGTTATATTGATTACTAATGGACATTTTGAGAACATTTTAGAAAATACAAACACATTTTCTGTGGTCACTAATAATAGCTCTATACTATATTATTTGTGTTATTTTATGGGTAACGATAATCTCTACCTGAAGTTATCGCTGCAGATCACGTGACTTTATGTATGAATATGTGAAAGTTGATATAGTAGTTTTATGTAGCTGTCAGATATGTAAACTTTATTTACTATAAAGGACCCGCCTCAGTGGCGTAGTTGGCTAACGCGCCAGTCGTGTTGAGATACACCACCAAGGACGGGGAGATCGAGGTTCGAATCTCAGTCGGCTGAACTGGGGGTGGTTTTTCATAAATGGTTTTCCACGCAAATAATGGTTCACTTCCTCTAAATTCAACCTTCTCAATTCCAAATCCATTAGTATAATTAGTACTTAAGCGTATAACCCGAATGGGTAGTAAGACGTGGTGCTAAATAAATACTATAAGGGTAGCTGTATAACCTTAACGGAATAAAATATAGTTCAGCTAATACTATATGATCACAGTGTAATTGGTCAAGAGAAGATTGCTACCTTTTAGGTGAACGGATTGTACACTCCATATAAAGAAACCAGGGTATAATTACTGCTGTTACAATTAATTAGTTCAATACATACAATATTTATTTTGTAATTGTATTAATGGATCCGTCTCACTTATCAAAGTGAAGAAGAACAAGATGTAATATTAATATCATGTCAATAAGTTAACATACACATTTAACCAAAAGCATAAATAATTAATTCAAAATGGCGATATATACATATTTACGGTCAAGAGCTAAAACCCACTATTGATTAAACTTAATTACAACTTACTTTTGTAACCCAAAATAATAGTCATCCCAGTGGCTTACCGTCGACCAAGGATAGATTTAATTGCATAGTTCCCCCTATCTTTCCAAGCGAATGCATATTTAGTCCCTATAAATTGGATCATCTCCTTCCTAATCCTTAGTGTAGTCAAATGCGGATACCTCATGGAAAGTAAGATGCAATGAGAAGTATAATATATATATTATGGAAAGTAAGATGCAATGAGAAGTATAATATATATATTATACTTCTCATTGCATCTTACTTTCCATGAGGTATCCGCATTTGACTACACTAAGGATATATATAAAGGGCAAATATATACCAGTAGGCCTATTTTTCCTACTTAATATGGAAATATTCTACAAAATATTCAAGTATTAAGTATAGCTAAGTATATATTATAAACTCTCTGAACAAACTTAAAACACAGCATGTGTGGACAGAAAAGAAGATAAACCCGTGTAAACAATGTTTGGGAGGCTTCTTGTATTACTAAATGAAAGTTGAAGGTAGACACAGTTATAAGTACGTACGTGTACAACAAGCTACGTATTTTTAAGCAGGCACATCACAGCAGATGTTCAAACCCCCCCCCCAACCCCCAACTTGGTCACAACAGTATCCGTCCGTTGCATTTGACATTGGCTCACCCTTCGAACATGTTGCTCGTGGCCGGACATTCTTGCCAGCCTAGCAATATGCAACATGCTATATACGTACGTACTAACAGCTGCCTACTCCGGCGTTATTATGTAAAACTTCAACCTATATTAGAAGTGCAAGATGACTTTTTCAGACAATTTCTTACTATGATTTTCTATTTATATTTTCCCACATATGCTATGGTTTAGATTTAGGCATAAGCAGGCTAGATTCATCTTATTTAAAGCACTACAAACTTAAAAGTTTTCACAAATAATCATGTTAAACAATGCAATTCAAAATTTCTCTACATCGGTACACTGATAAGCAAAATCACATAGCCTTGACAGCCAAACTAAATATTTTTTCATTTAAATTTATGTTACCAAAATTTTACTGGTAATTTTTTTATCGTTGGAATGTGATGTAACATATTGTCTGTGCTGACAATAATAGATTGGAATAAATGGTACGGAACTCCGCATTGACTTTCTCGCCTTAGTGTCTAAAATTAGAGATATTCACCCAAAACTCGTAATATATGTGAAACGAAATAATTTACATCAGTAAACCCAAGCATCAATTGCACTATACTTATGTACAGCCCTTTTTTTAAGTCCCAGTTTTAAATTTTATAACTTCATTTTTAAAGAATTAATGTCTTCATTTGTATGTCTAGATCGATAAAAAAAAGCTCAATATTGGGTCCACAAGGGTCAACACTTCATATTAAAATTTCAACTTCCGGTTAAAATTTTCGACATTTTAACCGGTGTTGAAAATCTTCATGCCATCGCATTGCTGTTAAATTCCTCATGTATAAATTTAGACCAATAAAAAATGTAAATATTGACTGTTGAGTATAAAATGGATATAGATCATTGTTGTACAAACATTTCTCCTAAGAGGTTAAAAAAACAACAATATAAACTTTTTGAGAGACTTATATTTAATTACTCTATGGCATTGGAGAATTATTGCGTTAAAACTTAAGTAGTATTTCTTTATAACTAAAGCTCACAAAATTGTATTAATAATATATTTGCCATTATCTCAGAAACTGTTGGTTTTATAAAAATATATTTAAAATACAAGTTTTTTTATTTTTAATAGTACTACAATTTTGCAATGAAAAGTTATATAGTATCTCAAATACGGAAGTTCTAAAAGTAATTTTTATAGGGAAATGAAAATAGTCAGGTTATTTATAATCTTAATCAATGCCTAGTTACGAATTTTAATCAAAATTGTTGGAGCCAATTTTGGGAAAAAAGATTTTTTTTCTTTTCACTCTTTATTAAACTACTCTTAATTTTAAGTTTAAACAGACACACAGACAGACGTCATTGCAAAGACCACTTTTAAGAGTTCGGGGGTCATGAGACGTCGACATCCATCAACATAAAGTTAGATTTTTTTACGGTCGCAATACTTTACCTTTTGTTTTCGTTAAGTTAACAAAATATATATATAATATATATATTTGCGTATATATATATTATATATATATTTATATAAATATATATATATATATATATATATATATATATATATATATTGCGTATAGTTTGAAAGTTATTGGTTTTATAAAAATATGCTTCAAATATAATATTTGTATTATAAATAGACCTACATATTTGTTATGATAATTAATTTCTCATCTCAAATAGTTTAATAGATATTATATAAAAAAAAGAATTTACGCACTATACCAGAACCCTTAAAGTAATTCTGCTGAAATATTGAGAGTATCCATTTTGTTTAGAATATTTATAAATGTTTAGAAATGAAATTTAAACAAAATCATTGGAACCGATTTTGAGAATATCAACATTTCTGTTTTTGCCCTGCAGTCAACTACCCTTAAGTTAGGGTTAGATATCCAATTCCAAAAACCTTCGGGGCAACCCTATGAAAACCCTAGATACCATGTTTTAGCCCGATCGGTAAAATAGTTTAGGCTCTAGTTGGAGGTACAAACAGACAGACAGACAGACGGAAATTCAAAAACTACTTTTTCGTGTTTTTTTTTACGATCACAATAATTTCTATACCTGTAAGAACTCTAGAAATAAAAATGTGTGTTTTTAAATGTTATGAAAATCTTACTCAATGCAAAACAAAAAAAAACAAAAAAAACATCAATTTTATTTTAAAGGTATAAATTGTAGACCGTTTTATGCTTCCAATAAAAATATTTTTTTGTAAATTCAACGCCCAAACGGCATATATAAAAAGAGTTAGCTACGTGGCACTGGACATCTCGACATTTTGGAGTACGGCAGCAGAACATACCACAATTAATAGTAAACAACACCCCAGTTCATTTAGAAATACTAATACGTTCTGAGGTTAATCATTAACGGTCATACATCACAGAAAGTGATTGCCATTATCACATATGCAGTGCCGCGCGCCTAACTCCTATGCAACTTGCTGTACACGCATGCTTGTACAGCTCTTATCTCCCGGAGCTGCACTGTACACCGAAACTCTGATCGCAATTTAATTGTATTAGTATAGTTTTCCAGATGTAAGTTTATATGGATTTTATATTACTTTTGGTTAAAAAAAATACTATATGTGCAGTTTGTTTGTTGAGTTTATGAAAAAACTTTTTATTGGAAGTATAGAATGTTCAACCTTTTATACCTTTAATATAAAATTGAAGATTTTATCAATATTTTAGGTTTTAATTTTTTCCCGAGGTGGGCACTTAGCCCCAAGACCACTTATTCCATCTTCTATCGCAGATAGGATGTATATTTATAAAATAAAAACAGAAGAATGAGGATGTTAAAATTTAGAAGAAATAGACCAGTATTTGCGTGATAAGAAAGTGATAAATCATCAAGGAAAATAAACTATCGTCACACCCGTCCAGTATTTAAATATCAGCCTACTCCTCATCATACAACTAGACCAGACGAGTCTGTCTCTTTAGCCCACGTGTCCAGTAGTGTTGGTATGTATGTTTATATTATATTCCTGGTAACAATAATTATCACTATATATTGATATTCTTGCGTTTGTTCAACTAAGTGATACCCGTTTCGGTGGTTGTATTGTATAAGGTGCTACTCCCCCCCCCCCCCCATAAGACTTGTCTGCCGATGATGGTGGTGTCAGAGTTCAAAACCTAGTTTCAGGTGTACTGGGGCTGGTTTACCCCAAATAGTTTTCCATTCTCTTTCCACACAAATGCAGGTAAATTTTTTCTAATATCAGCCTTCTTTATCCTTAACATATAAAGGTAATTAAAATAAATACGTAAAACCCGAATGAGAGTGTTAAGATGCGGCGTTAAAAAAACCCCAACAATTAAACGAGGCCTTTATTGAACTTAAGATATGAATAGTAAAATGTTTCGTCAGTTTTAATCAAAAATCCTACTAATAAGATGGATTTTAAGACAATTTGTGTCCAAAATCTTAGCTTGAATGGTAGCGTTTCTGCCTACTAGGTTGAAGGTCCTGAGTTCAATTCCCGGAATGACTCACAGCAGTAAAAATAAACCATAACTATCCTCTTGCCTTACCTATCACTTAGCTATGCTAAGTAGTTTGAATAGGGTAGGTAAGCGTTAGGTGAGGCAGAGGGAAATGTGTGGTTTATTTCTAGTATTTATTTTTGGTGAAATGTGATTGAGAGAGGTACAAATTGTTAAATTAATACTTGGGATATGTTACTTGTATCTGTTCTAAATTTAAGTTAGTTAATAAATCATCTACTGACATAATTAATCAGTACAGAAAATGCACGTTAGCTACTTAAATCAATATTAATTCGATTATTATATATATATATTTGTTTAAGTCTTTTTTTAAGATAAGACACAATTTTGAGATTCCCTGTGCATCTTAAGATAATTTGGCTCCATGTTCACATGGGCGAATTTAAAAAAATATATTTTCACAGTAAACTATAATGGTTTTAAATTTACAGTAGTTCATGGGGTGTGGTATTTTTTATACCCCATTCAATTTCAAGTGATTTCTCTTGGCTATTAACCAGTAGCATATGCAATGCGTAAACTACTCTAGTAAATGAGATGTATTGTTTAAGACAAGGAATCACGCAAAGATTAAGTCATTTTCGTATCTTGTTATTTCAAGAACCAAGTTTCTAATGTTAAATTGTTTTGTCACATGGTTTTACTTTGTCGGCAATCTATCTATTTGAAATGACTATTGTTCTGTCCTAACTTGGCGTTTATCCACAATATTTCCCCTTTCAGTCACCGAAGTCCTAATGTTTTCCTTGAGAAAGATTTTAACACCATATGCGCCCTCAAGTTAATAAATCGTCAAGTAGACAAACTTTGCTATGAAACGGAAGTTTAAGGGTAGGGGTGAGAGGCTATTTCTCCGAGCCTCACTCAAAGATTTGATCTCAGGGTGGCTATGTCTTGAAACTTATCGTGTGGGTGGTCAGGGTTCAACGCTGTTGTAAATGTGGAATGACATACTGTTGTTCCGGAAAGTTATCCTTGAAAGTTAACTGCCACCGTGGAGGAAATTGAGCGTGTCTTTACGTTATCTGGAACTTCAGACAAGACGCTGTTGCAAATGAGGGGAAATTTGTATGAATTAAGTTTTAATTTGGGTCTCAAATAAAGTGAGTCTTTGTAATATTTTCAAGAATGTTTAAGCAACTAAGCTCTCTTGTTTCTATTCAGTACTCAGAACTTTTCAACAATTACATAAGATGGATTAAACAACCAAGTCATTATAGTTGCCTTGAAAGATGAAAGAAGATTGACCCTGGGAGCGGGATTATGGCTGGATAGCTCGGTGGAAAGAGAATTGGTGTAAAATTTTAAATGTCCCTGGTTCGATTCAAGTGTACAGGTCATTTTTAAATTTAAAATAATAATAATAATAATAATTATTATTATTATTATTATTATTAATATTATTATTATTATTATTAGCACCGCGTCTTACTACCCGTTCGGGTTATACGCACTTACGCTAATGTGTAATGGTAGGGTGATTGTGAGATGAAATGAAGGACCTACAGTTTAACGTGGAATCCGAACCACGGTGGAGACCTGGCATTCCTCACATTCACAAGATGTCTTGTCAGAAGTGAAGGAAGGGTTTGGTAATCAGATAAATCTTTGCCAGGACGTTTAAATTTAAAGAAAATTATATAAGAAATAGATCAATGATTGTTTTTATAATAAAAAGATAGAACTGATTAAAAATGGAATAAGAAAATCACTCATTGTGCTTATAATCGGTACGTACACCCAAACCATTTCAGCATCATCATAATAAATAGAGCACTCATATTTATATTCAATAGCTATAACCACTCACATTGTTATATGAAATATATAACTCATTGAGTTTTTAATCAGCTGTCAAAACTGTCTAAAGTATTATAGTAAATTGAGCACTAATTTTGTTTCTAATCTGTAGCTAGAATTGATTGCAAAAAACTAAGAATTCACTTTGTTTATAATTAGCACCTAGAACCTTTTAAAATTATTATCTATACATAAAATACAACTTTAAATCTTATTGCTTTCCTACCTGTTTCCAATAAACTCAATACATGATACAAAGCACCATACAGACTTTCTCTATATGTTTTCTTAAAATAGATATTTACTAAAAACTCGTAAGAATTGTGAAACTAAATAATAGTTCTATACATTGTTGTAAAAACACTACAACAAATATCACAAATGAAATAATATACCCTATTATTTAATCTGTGGCATTAAGGACTTGTAACACTGTTACAGACAAATTGAGAAAGAGAAACATCTTTTTCACCAAAGATCATAAGAAACAAATTAAAACCCTTCTCTATAGAGAAGGCGTTGTAAGACAAAGAATAGAGAAGTAGATCATTAGGGATCTTTATTTGACCCAAACCCAAATATGTAAAACCCAAATAGGTAAAACCCAAGTATCCAAATCTAGCAGTGTTAACAATCAGTAAATTAAAGTATTCAACTATTCAAGTTAAGGAATTTAGGATTTGCCTTATGTAAATGCATAACAAACGACATGAAATTGGCAATAGCCTGAAGGCCGTTTTATTATAAGAAATAATGATCAAAAGGTTAACAATATTAATTTTATTGATTTCAGACAATGCGCAATAGCAAATAATCCAACAATATTTATCGGGAAGCGAATAAATTTACTTAAGAAAAAAATAATATTATAAAGTTACGTAGTACTAAATGCATTTATCTAGATTAAATAACATTCATAAAAAGTTAACAGAACCAATTCAAAAGTAAAACAAAGTTAATTATTTGCGAACAATAATCAAAACTAAATAAAACCTGGAATACATCCTATAGTCAAATCATCATGGCTAAGCCATTCAAAAGATACCTATAAACATCTGAAATTAAGCTTGTTAGAAAGTCTATACATATCATCTATCATAACTTATACATATCAACTAATAAATTTCTGCTCATAACCATATCCTGGATACAATATTTACAAGTAAAGTCATTATTCTCATCTAACAACCCGTGAGGCGAGGGTAGCCTACACACCAAAAGCATACTATTTCTCTAACTTATTGTAGCATGTCAATCAGACAGAATTGGACAGCTACAATTAAATATCAATATTTTAATAATTTACGAAAGATAGAAACAATATTAAAATATTTAAAAAAGTAATCTACCTCAAAGTTTATTTTCTCTGACTAGATGCAGTCAAATAAAATTACGTATCCCCCTAAATTGAAACACGTGGTTGTTCAAAAAACTGTATTTTGATAAATACTCTAGCAGATATCACAGAAGAGGATTAATATTATCTTATTTATGAATAAAATATATTTGTTTAAAGATAAGAAATTATTTGTTTCATAGATAAGAAATTATTATAAAAATATATTTCAAATAAAATATTTGCATCTTTCTAAGTACTACCATTTTACAAAAATAAGTTATTTTGTATCACAAATAGCTACGGAGATACGATGAAAATTGGAAAATGTCCTCTACGTAAAGTATCATCAAAGTCATTTTCATAAGAAAATGAGAATTTATATCTTGTGCATAATGATAACATATTTTTAGATATACATTTTTTTAAATAGTAAATCCATTTTTTGGAAAATAGATTTTTTTCTCTTTTTGCCGTTGAGTAAACTATCCTTAAATTTAGGGTTGGATGTCTAAAAAAAAAAATACCTCGGGGGACTCTATGAAAACCCCAGATACCAAGTTTCAGCCTAATCGGTACAATAGTTTCTGCTCTAGCCCGAAAATAGATGGATGGGTGGGTGGACAGACGGACATCATTGCAAGAACTACTTTTTTGGTTTCAGGGGGTCATGAAACGTCAACATTTATCAAAATCTCAGTTGCGATTTTTTTGGTGATTACATTACTTTCTCTCCGAGATGTAGAGAGAAAGTAAAAATAACTTATTGGATCTAGATGGGATTGTTTCTGTTGTACTCATTATATTTAAGAAAACAAGGTCAGCTGTATAAGCCTCCTACCATCACGCTATCTCATCAACGGGAGAAGTAGTTTCGAAATATAAACGAATATTAGTGTGATTACATTTGCATCTTAAGTTTGTAACAATTCAAAAAATATTAACTTGTAATGTAAGTTCGTCAACGAGTGTTTTGGAACGGCAACAAACATTCTAATAAATCAATTGTGACGTAGTTTGCCACCCTACCATGTATTTCACTATATTTTTTTTATACCTTTTGTGAATAGTTTCTAATTTAATTTCGTGTGAAATTAAACACTTCAAAGTTCGCATGCTGTATTGCCAACCTGACAAATACTACTATTTACATCCATTTAAGAAAGTAAAAGGATAAAAGGAACTACGTATAACATTGTTTTAAATAATTTAAATAAGGAATTTTGATTTACGGAAGAACACTTACCTTTTATTAAACATATTAATTATCGTTCTAAGAATTTTTTTTTATTCTTGTTTTATTTATAAGGAACGTCAGCCATGTTTGATTTCAACGCATGCGCAGATATATTATATACAAGTGAGTAGCGAATCTCGTGATTGTAAAAGAAGAAACAAGGCAATATGTAAATAACTCCAAACTAACGCGCTTTTCAAATCTGACAGATAGAAATAAACATTTAATTCTTTTAGGAAAACATTGTTCAAATCCATTGGCATATATTTCAATATTTATATTAAACCTGCATTGTATTTGATTTTTATCCTTAGTCCGAAGCCAACATTTTATTTTTTGGTTTAATATATTAGTTTTCTCTTTGGACTTGGAAGTAAAGAATATAACATTTTTAAATTTGATTTTGGAAGACTTTTTGAAGGAGACTGGGTCTTCTTCCTCGGTGTTGGTCTAACTTGGAGCCAAATCTGTAGAGCTCTTTACTTAATTTATTTTTAAAGTGAAATAATGGTTAAAAAGTAAAGTGTGAGCGGCAAACGGAAAGTTAAGAGTGTGTGCAAGAACTAGATTGTTTACTTTTGTTTAAATTGTGGAAGAATCAGCATTACTAAAGTGAAACAAATTTCTCAAGTTGGTGTTGTTTCAACATAGACTCATTCGTGGGTGAGGTCAAGCCAACTCTTCAACTTTAAATTCATATTTTCTTTTCTTTTATCTAAAATCAGCTTCATGTAAGACTATCTAATTCAGAGAATTAATTAACATTTCATTTTATGGATAAATATTAATTTTATTGATTTTTTTGGTTTCTCTTCTTTTTTCTTTGTTTCAACAATATTATTTTATTTTTATAAAAATTATAACTATACGGAATTCCATAGGTAGGATTGGGATGTGATAAATAAGGAAACAACAATAAATCCACAAAAGTTCCAACAATTGTTATTTTCTACACTTATTTTTATTGTAGTCTAAATTACTACATTTGGTTCCAACAATCCATTTTTTTAGTGTTCATGTTTTATCTTAAGTATTCCCCAATGGTCGTCGTGCCACTGTCTGTTTTAGCCGAGTTAAATGTTTTTTATTATTATTAATATCATTTTCTCCTAGATCTTAGGAGTGGCGCCCAACATATATCACAATCTTTATAAATCTTGACATTAACTGTTTTAAGTGAACAAGATTAAGAAGACATTAATATTACACACAGAGACCATAAAACTATAATTCATAAATAAACACATTTTTTCTTCTTTTACTTTTTTACTACACCATAGAACATCTATACAATCTGTTGCTTTGTATTCACATTAGCAGACCAATCGTGTTTCTATAATAAATAAATCAACACATAGGTAACGCTCAACATTGTTATTTGATTTTAAATATACAAAGATAAATATTCCAACAAATGTGATTTTTTTAGCACCACGTCTTACTACCCATTTGGGTTATAAGCATATGTACTAATTAAGCTAATGGTTTTAGGGATTAGGGAGGTTATATTAATACGAAGTGTAGCCGCATTTGTGTGGTGGGAGAGTGGAAAACTAGTTTGGAAAAACACCCTTGGTACACCCAATCGAGATTTGAACCTCGATCTTCTCGTCATCAGCAGTCTAGTCTACCATGAGAGTAGCGCGTTAGACCACGTGGACACCAAAGCGGGGAATATATGAATTACTATCCCACCAAAGGGCATCTTAAACTCAAGATCAGAAAAGTAAATAATCGATTAAAATCTTATTGGCATTACATTTATGTAAATATAAAGCAACTTCACATCAAATAAACTTTGCAAAGGAACTTAAGAATCCATGAAGATGTCCACCTAAAGCATATTTAAAAAATAAATTTACTTATATTGAGACCCTAATGTAGACCGTAAATAAACCCCACCCTACGGGCTTAAGCTTCATACTGCAGTTGCAGCACAGTTTACTTTGCTGTAAGTTGTAATTATTTATTTAAGTTATTTAAAGTGCATTTTCTGAACCAATTGATTATATCAACACCAAATAATGTATATGATTGATAGCGAAAGGACATACCAATTTTGCAGGTAAAGGTATTTACACATAACTCCCTGGTTTCTTTTACATGCCACCCTCAACATGGGACCGACGGCTTTACTTCCCCTCCGAAGGAAGTTGTGCTACGGATTTTTATCGCTCAAGAACAATTCGTTGACCTAGATTGCGTTTGAACTAACTAACAATGACTCCTGAGGAGAGCACTTTACCCAAGATCACTGAGTTCAACCATATAGGTAAAACTACCCTTAATGCACTTGATGGTATTTGATTTCCGACCCTTCCATAAAGGCAAACTAGACGAATTTGTAATTTTATCTCATGGGCTCACCGATCGAGGTAGCTTTTTTTAAAGTAAGTTAACGCGGTTAACGTAGTTATCTATACTTATAAAATAACATGTCCTGATTGACTGAGTGACTACTGACTGATTCATCATCGCCGAGCGCAAACTATCAAGGCTACAAGCATGAAATTCGGACTGTATATTCATTTTGTTATGTAGTCACCCACTAATAAAGGATTTTAGAAAATTACACCCCAAAGGGGTCAAAAAAGGGGATGATAATATGTATGAAAGTCCGTCATTTTGAAAGTTACATAAACAAAATTTTGTATTTCGGTTATTGACGTAAAACAAATAAATACGTGTTTCAGGAATTTTCGAAATTTTATTTAATAAAGGATGAAAAAGGGGGTAAAAGTTTGTATCGGACTTGCATTATTTTTGATCTGAGGTCAAGTTATGGTCATCAACGTAACGTAATATTTTAAATTAATCTGTAAATACATATGTATATTTTCATATTTGTATATAATCAACTTCCACGCGAGCAAAGCCGCGGGAAACAGCTATCTAGTATTATTATTATTATTATTATTATTATTATTATTATTATTATTATTTATTATTATTATTATTATTATTATTATTATTATTATTATTATTATTATTATTATTATTATTATTATTATTATTATTATTATTATTATTATTATTATTATTATTATTATTATTATTATTATATTATTATTATTATTATTATTATTATTATTATTAGCACCGCGTCTTACTACCGTTCGGGTTATACGCTCTTACGCTAATGTGTAATGGTAGGGTGATTGTGAGATGAAATGAAGGACCTACAGTTTAACGTGGAATCCGAACCACGGTGGAGGCCTGGCATTCCCCACAATTACAAGATAACTTGTCAGAGGTGAAGGAAGGGTTTGGTAATCAGATAAATCTTTGCCGGGACCGAGGATTGAACCCCAGCCGCCAGCATAGAAGTCTGACACCTTACCCCTAGACCACCAGGTCACCTCTAGTACTATTTATTTCAAAAACAAGTGATAGAAAAAGAACTAACAAATATACCATAAATAATTTAATTAAATCCTGAAGAAATTAAAAAATGTCCTATTCAGTTTATCATAAAATAAATAATTCCCAAAAGAAATTCTATTATCTCTCCGTGTATTTTATTTTCAATCCCTTGTCTGAGGATTTCCACTAACAAGACATCATGTTTTCCGGCTCCCAGGGTGGTTTTTATTTCACTGGTACAACTGTGACCACCCAACCCTTATTTTGTTTCTTGATCTACATTGCACCCTGGGTATTGTCACATGTTGAGGTGACGGAAAACCAATCCTGTCAGAAGGGGACGGCTGCAAATTGAGATCAAGTGCCAGCTAGAGGGAAACCAATTTACACAAAAAGACGACAAAAAAAAAAAAAAAACCTCCTATGAAAGTGGACACACGAGGATTATGGTGAAAGTACATAGAATGACTCTCACGCGAATGAACGAGCAGTTAAAGCGGGTAGGTCTATAGATTAAGGGTGGGTTTCAGAGGTGAATGCCAGGTCGCCACCGTGGTTCGGATCCCACGTTAAACTGTAGGTCCTTCATTTCATCTCACAATCACCCTACCATTACACATTAGCGTAAGAGCGTATAACCCGAACGGGTAGTAAGACGCGGTGCTAATAATAATAATAATAATTCAGAGGTGAACTTTGACGAATGTAAGTGGTAAAATAAAATGGGGAGTCTTATAATATAGCAAAGCATTTATATAATGATTTTAAAATTCTAAAGTTATAGGGTTTTTAAGGGAAAATAAACCTTTTGGAATCCTTCAACTTTATTGTGGCGTGAACTATATTTTGAAATAACACATCGTAGAATTAAATTTGGTTTTAGAGCTCAAAGTTTGCACGGCAATTTCCCGCTGACTGAGGTGGACCTCTTTTCGTGCGTTTCTTTCATTCCCACCTTGACGTTAATCTGCTAAAAATTATTTTTAAAATTCCCCTCACGCGTTAGAATAAGCGAATACAATTATACCATCATTGATTTTATGGCTTACATTAACTTTTAATTTATTTCATTATAAATAATCTAGTGTTGTGGCGATTTTTGAATACAGCATTCATTGATAGGAATATGGATTACCCACTTCGATGACCACAAGGTCCAAGGTGTCACTCTATAAATAGACTGTACTGTCAATGAGAGGGAAATTAAGGTTCGAATCCCGGTAGGGTGCGCTGAAAGTGGTTTTCCCTAAATGGTTTTCTCTACACAAATGCGGGTATACTTTCTTTGAATTCAACCCTACTCATCCCTAGTCTATTAGCGCAATCGGTACATAATATGTGTATAACCTGAATAGGTAGTGAGACGTGGGGTAAAAAACATGTTGATTGAGAGCTTTCTGATGTGGGTGGATGTTGTTTTGGTCAAAGGTGCAAAGCTGTCACGGAAGTTCCAGAAAAGATGAACCACGGTCTATCTACAACAGACCTTATCTAGATATTCACCAAATGAGATTGCACAATGTGCAGGTGCTGCATCCTGGTGGTGAAACCCAACTTTCCCGATAATATAGGACTGTTCCCATCATGGCACCAAAAAGTCTCAATCTTGATCAAACTAAGTACTGTCATCTGATTCAGTGAGGCACAAATCAAACTTTTTGGGCTGATATCGACCTTCCCAAATCATCTCATGTGGTGGATTATTTCTCAACTTTTCGGGCATAAGAGTGTTTTATTTGCTTCAGGAGTAAATTTTCTTAATTTAGGAATATTTCTATGCAAAACTGGCCCATTCCATCCTGGTCTAGGTAGGTCCCGTCTTGTATCTAGTACAGCACTGCACTTGAGGTGTAAGTTCATTCACCATAGGAATTGTTTTCTGAAAGGCCTTTTATTCCTACCAGAAATCTATTATAATTATAGTAGGATATTGGTAGGAAAAAAGACCTTTCATAGAGTAATTCCTACCGCGAATGGAGTATACTAAGTCTGTCTCTGATACTGGCATATCTAACCAGAGAGGGATCATCAACATAATATAATCAAATACTGACAACTACGTTATGAGACGAGTGGCTAGTGTTTTTGTATTTTAGGCAAGATTTTAAATTTTGTAAACAAATACATTTTCTTTGTTTAAGCACTTCATTGTGACATTAACCCATTTATAATACTAAATTACCTTCAGAAATATATTTTGTTAGATAACCATGTAAATAATTCCTAAAATATCTAATATAATAGGTATTCTTTGTTATGAACCACACTTTTTTTTAACTAGCTGTGTGATCAGCATGATTTGCTAAACGTAAATTATTATAGAAACCTTGTTTATTTTATCGTATAATGTATTGGAACCAACAACTATGTAATTTCCCGGTCTTGTCATGAATTAACTGCCAGAGGGAACGTGATGTCACTGCAGTATTCGGTAGTCGATGTTTTGTTTCACCAATCAGCTGACACGTGGGAAATTAATTGTTTATTCTGATTAAAATATGGCTTCACCTGGTTGTTTATATTTTGATATATTATAATGTTTTATCAAATAATACTATTTAAGTGTAAATATTTAGCTTTACACAGAATGTGCACAAGCTATTTTAGTTTTTCGCAGGTTTGCCATATTTGTTGTTTTGTCATTATGCCAGCCAATAAAATTTAAACATGTATTATATTAGTTTAGGATTTGATTATATTTTGAAACAAAAATAGTGGCTTGTTTAAACATCGCGTATATTGGCAAATTAGAATTGCAAGATTAATTATATTAATTGTTATACCTATAACTAATTTTAAGACACTTTTCATGTCATTCAATTTTAAATAAATTTTAATGTTAAATTGATCATTTTGTTCTATTATAATATTATTTTGCTATTTAATTCTTTCGAGCCTTCTTATTTATTGGCTATAGTGGATTGTATTCTTATAAGAAGGTTGAGGCTTTTTACTATCTCATCTAAAGACCAAACATTTTAACGATTAAAATGTTTTATCTCGAGATTAAGATGAGGCTTTGCGCTTTATTGGTCCTCGAATCCAATAGAGTAGATTTTACAGTTAATGTCGGTCCCAACGTCTGAATGTAAATTTTATGTTTGTACCTGAGTTTTGATCCAAAACAGTGGGATATATTTCATTCAAACTTTATATTTAGATTTTATATGGCTATACCTTGGGCCATTTTTATATTGCTTATTTTTGATTTAAAAAACCTCTAACGTTTTTGTTACACATTAATATCTGGGGATAATTTTACATGGTAAATAATAGTGTGTTTCTCTAAAAAAATTATTAAAGGGTAGTTTAATTTAACATATTTGAGAAAATTTGGAAATTGGATAATTTGATAATTTGAAAATTTGGAAATTGGATAATTTGATAGTTTGAAAATTTGGAAATTGGATAATTTGATAGTTTGAAAATTTGGAAATTGGTTAATTTGATAATTTGATATTTGGATAATGTGAGGATAGTAAATATCTGATTTAAAAAATTTAGAACTAAAACGATAATTGATTTGAACTATTTTGTTTAAAATTTACATCGGAAATGGTTTAATTTTATCAACGAGATGAGCTATTGGTTTTCCTGAGGAAAACTTAGTTAAGGAAAGTTTACTGAAATCCTATTTTCGAAAATTTTGCTCAAGTTATATTCTATATTTAAAGAAAAATCTATTTCCCTTCGTATGCTGGCTTATAACTAAAGAACCACTGAGTATATTTGTGTGAAGTATTTGTTATATTATATATTTATACATTTTTCACCGGAAAGCTTTGGGCTATTAATGAAGGGAATTAAATCAAATAAAATTGATGTTTTTCAAAGATTTTGTTTTAAAACACACGGTCAAGGATGTGTTTGTCTATTGAATGTAGATTATTTTTTAACTCTCTCACTAAAGTCAAAGATTAAGTATTATAGAATACATTTAAATCTGAGATCCAAAGAAAAATAATATTTTTGTTTGGTTGGTTACTTAGTATCCAAAATCTTTATAAAACATAGTTTCTGTACCTCTGTATGTTCGTTTATAGCTAAAGATAGAGTTAGATGAGTTTAAAAAAGTAGAATATTTTAGGGAATATTTTATGTCATAGTTCATTGCCATTAGAAAGCAAAACAATGATGTTATAGCCAATACAATAGGGTGTTATTCACAAAAACTTATTACCAAGTTAAAATTATTTACTTCAAAGCCAAGAATAGATTCCCAATCTAAAATCCAAAGAGAAATTAAAACAAGTGGAAACGACGCAAAGACCAGTCAAAATTATTTCCTTAATACTGTACGAGCTTCTGCATCAAAAAACAAACAAACATACAAACAAATAAAAAACTTGGTTCTAGGACAGAAGAAAATAACTGCGGAAAAATAGGCAGAGAGGGGAAAAAAGGTTAAGAAGTATAAAAAAAGATATATATATACTATATTTTATATACTTTATATATATATTATAATAGTTATATAATATAAATGTGTAAGGGTATTTGCATTTCAAATTGAAGACGGAAATTACAAATAACTGCATTATTTGTCGGGCAAATTTTAATGAAGACTGGATTCAGTGCAGATTATCTAAGGGGTGAGCTCAATAAAAGTATGCAGACATTGAAGGGAATTCTCTATTTTATAGATATAATGTTTGATTGAAAAATAGTACTGATAATTAGCATTAAGTACACACATACAAATGAAATAAGTGACAGTCAGACACTAACATCTAATTTAGGAGATTCAGATTAATCCCTACTCAAGCCTTTTGGTTCTAAGTTAGTGAATGGTGGAATGCCTTTTTTTTTGTTAGAGTGGGTTTTAATCTAAAGCTTATTTAATATAGCTAATACAATATTGTGTTTTCTACACACATATCCATCGGCCAAACGACCACAAGTTTTCTATAGCCACGGCGTGTCCTACACTTGCTGCAGTTTACTCAGTTGTAACCACTCTATCTATAATTATAGCGATGTTCCATCCAGAGGTAACTGGTTCGATATAAAAAAGACCTAGAAATTCCCTCTATCACCAATAACATCTACAGTAGGTGAACTGAGAATGCATAATGCAGGTAACTTTTACTTTTTTAGAACAGCATCTTACTACCTGTTCGGATTATACGCTTAAATAATAATAACGCTCATATTTTAGTGATTAAAAAGGTTATATTATAAGGAAGTGTACCCGTATTTTCGTGGAGTAAGAGTGTAAAACCATTTTGTGAAAAAAAACCTCAGTACACCCGACCGAGATTCAAACCTAGATCTCCCAGTCATAGGCAGTCTAATCTATCTCGGGAGTAGCGCTTTATACCATACAGCCACCAAAGCAGGTATTTATTTTTTATATTCCGACCACAATGTGGAACTTTTTTTTAAATATAAATCAGATGTTTTCTTAAAGTTTGTGCGTATAACCCGAACGGGTAGTAAGACGTGATGCTAATAATAATAATAATAATAATAATAATAATAATTTCACCCCATGCTACCTCAATGAATATTTTAGTATAAATCATTCTCGTACAGCACGCTAGTGAAGGGAATTTGTGACGTTAAAATAATAAAAGGAAACAGGGAAATTTAGGGGACCTTTTTATTTTGATCAGGGCTAAATTCCAAATATTTACAAATATTCAGTCTTACATTATTTCATGTAAGGTTTTTTTGCACATTAGCTAAAATTCCATGGCCTTTGTAGTAAGACGTGTATCTATAAACAATAAATATCGCTACTATCTTAGTAATAGTTTCTGTAATACCATCAATAATTTCTGGTGTATATTTTCGTATTTTACGCCAACAAATTTTATTCTCCCTTTATTTTTTACTTTAAAAAGTATCCATTTATAGAATTTTGTTGATTATTTTCAATTGAATGTAGACCTTTTATAAACGTTAAGTTAGCTGTCTAGAAATCGTATTTAAATAATCCCGCTGTTATAGGACAACAAATCCCAGAATAAACATAATTTCAACCCATAACACTTAAGAAATTAATATTTTAAACAAATAACGTTTATGAAACATCCTTAAGCATAATGTTTGATTTTATCCAAAAACTGTTGTGTATGAAACATCTAGTTGCCATTTTGATTGATTTAAAATCTAAAAGCGTTTCTGTACTACTAAAATGAATATATACATCATATGTATAGTAAAATTGTGAGTTTGTGCTTTGAAATTAACATATTTGAATCATACATCAAAGCAATATTTAAATATTTGGTAAAGGTTTTATGATACAAGATTTGAAATAAAACTTTTTTATAAAAAAATTGATGGAGGTATTAAGTGGAAATATAACCTAATTTTTTTCGATTTAGGAATACAGTTTTGACAGTCTTGGTATATTAGAAAATTAATTGCAATGCTCAGAACTATTTCTTGCTGTAACATTTTAATTAATTAGAGTGTTTTAATATATAATTTGGGCAAAAGTTTGGGCACGAGTTTCGTTAATTGAGAGATTATGGTAAACAACTCACTCAATATTTTAAATTATTTTAGATAAAAATAATTTAATTCTTTAAATATTTGTTTTGTGGTTATAAGAAAACTTTGAAAGAAACATGGTTAGTAAGTAATGATGCACTTATTTAAAATAATAATCCTTTAAATAGGTAAAATTTGAAACCCTTTAACCTAGGCTTTTTCATTATGTGGATTAGATTTAAAAGTATGAGGCTTATTAAACACCAATATATCCTTACAATTTTAACCATTTTAGTTCTTGAGGTGAAAACTACAATTTCAAATTTGAATAAATACCCATTATATTCTAAATAATATATGAAATAGGATAAACTGCTATATGTTTTAAGTTGCGAACGGCAATGTAGGCATTTCCCTTTGATTAGAATGAGCACATAATCTCCACTATAATAATTACCAGTTACTCTGTCCAGCCTGAAAAATATTTAAACCCAAAAGTCTTGGGAAGCCTAAATTTTGAAGGAAAGTATCTCCAAGCCCAAAAAGTATGTTAAAACATTCCCATGAGGGACCTTAAGTGATTTTAATTTGAAATACTGTGACTTAGTGAAACAAGAAACAGTTGAGGGGAGTGGATCTATTACGGTTCACAACTAAACCCTAAACCTAAAATAAAGGGTAGCTCACCGAAGTGCATAAATTATATAAAACTGATTACTTTAAAATTATCAATAATGATTTTGATTAATTTTTTTATTTAACTATAGTTTAACATTACAGACAAAATGGCCACCCTCGTTTTCTCATGAAAATAGCCTTAAGAGTAATTTAGAGACGCGGAAGTTCTAATTTTGATTATATATTCTGCAACTATTTAAGATACGAAATAACTTATCAATAAAAAGTTGTGCAGTTTTAAAAATAAAAATAAGTTTCTTTTGGATATAATTTTATAAGACCAACGATTTCTTAATTATAAGCAAACACATATTTACTATAACATATGAAATCGGCTGTTATGTTCTTTCGTGGACAGAGATGCGTCTCTTTTCTCAATGTTTCTGTATCAGTGTGTATTATTTCATTGATGCGTTTTGGTGGAGTATTTCTGCAAGAATTTATTATTTAGTTTCACAAATCTTACGAGTTTTTAATAAATGTCAATGTCTCTGTTTTAAGATAAAACAGAGATATATTCTGTGTGGTACACCATAGCATTTATTTATCTGTGATTTGTAAGCTATTGTGAAACGCAACTGGATTTATTTAAAATTTCATGTTTGGATATATTTTATTACGTATAAACTGTAGTATTGGAATTAGTAGATTAGTATTATTTATAATTATAACAGTATTTTACACATAAACATAGCAGTAAAAATATAAATCTTATGCTTGTTATTGGTGTTTTCTATAAATCTATTCAACTTTTATTACAAGTGTATTAATTCGGGCTGGAAATATACATTTATACTATTTCACAAATTTTCTAAACACTTTATAACTCCTAATTTTACTCCAAGTGTAGTACATACCTTAACCCCTGAAATTAAGGGTGTTGTCTACTTTATTTACTATATTATCACACTGGTGTATTCAACATGGGAATTACTGATTTGAAGCTTAAAAACAATCGAAACCATCATCAATTACCTTAAAATATTATGATATTTTACTAAAAATTAATTAATTTATTTGAGGAAGTCTAAAACAATGTTTCTAATAATTTACGTTGATATCAGAACTGCACAATTGTTGCATAAAACATCGTTGAAAATAAGTTTATCTCACATTTTAATATTATTATTATTTAAATTATACAACTTAAAATATAATGTTTATATGCAGTCCTCTAGCATTTATGTCAATTTGGTTGTGAACCATATTTTGAAATGAAAAACTACTTCTTAGACAGTTTGGGGGTTTCTGGACATCTATCTGCAAGGCGTTTCAGCACTTTGCTATGGAGCTTTCTTGAGCTGAAGGTTTGTGGAGGGGGGAAAGGGATGCAAGGAAAGGTCAAGGGTTTTTTTTGCAATTTTTTTTCTTTAAACATTTTTTTATCAAAATAAATCAAGCCTTTCTCCAGTATAAACATAGAGTTTAATTTAATTTTAATCACATGGTGATCTCAACAGTTTTTGAAGATCTGTCGAAAGTGTCTTGGAATCTAATGACATTTTCTCATCAACTAAAAAGATTCCAATCTAATGTCGCTATTCTCTTGATAGATATTCAACAACTGTTGATATCACCATGAGAATAAATTAAACTCTACGTTTCTACTGGAGCAATATTTTATTTATTTTGATTAAAAACACGTTGCTATATGAATCACGAAATACTTGACCTGTTCTTTTGTCCCCCCTTCACCCCATCTTAATCAGAAGTTTTTGAAATTCTTAAAGAAGAGAAGCGTTATCATTAAAGTTTTGATCAAATCAGAAATGTGAGCATGTCAAACTTTCAAGTGAGAGAGAGAGGAGAGAGAGAGAGAAAAGAAACCCCTTCCTCTTGACGACCTGGAAACTTGGAGAGGTGTAAAAATGACAGTTGTAGATCTTCTTACAGAACTTACTTCCAATCTCTAGGTACTTGACACTTCCATTTCCTCCTCTTTTATCAGAGCTTCAACTTTAGCCGAGAGGAGCGATAGTATTGGACCACTGGACCATATTTCCTCTTGAAGACCATAATAGAAAGATGAAACTTATTCGATAGTGCTCGTTGATTAAATCGTTGTTATCTTTAACGATTTATATTGTCTGAGATGTACAATAGAAGATTGGATACGAAATTTACAGGAATGTAGTTCATAAACTTTCCTTTGAAATTATTTAATTCTAAATAATATAACGTAAAATTAAATTGAAATTTAAGCTTGGTTATAAAAAGGTGCTAAACCATAACATATTGGCAGTACTTTTGGAGTTTCATAGCGTTAAGCTAAATTGTATCAAGCATCACACTTATCATATGTTTCACTTCTAATACGCTACCCGCATCGGTCGGCACTTGGCTTAAGGCGTTTACCTTGTATAGTTGTCAGATCAAGAGGTCAGGGTTTTAAATCCCTGGAGGGTTTTACTGGTGGTGGTTTTTCTTAGTTAGGTTCTACACTTCTTCATGGACTCTAGACCCGCAAGCGAGCTATACTGGCTGAGTGGCCGCCGCATGTTGCCGAAGATGGTGCAAACATTGGCAAATAGCCTTTTTCATCCCTATCCTTGACTGTATAATTTTTTTTTACGTCAAACATATTATATTTAAATAAGTATAAACATATTTACCTTAAGTAATATGAACTTAGAGTTATTCTAAGCATTACCTTTAATCATATCTACATTAGTTGTTCTCAAACTGTGGTCCGTGGTGATGTGCCAGGTGGCCCACACATGAATAGTATGACACAATATTACTTGATTTCTCAATTTGTCTGTTATATTATTATTAGCACCGCGTCTTACTACCCGTTCAGGTTATAAGCACTTACGCTAATGTGTAAATAGTAGGGTGATTATGAGATGAAATGGAGGACTTACAGTTTAACGTAGAATCCGAACCACGGTGGAGGCCTGGCATTCCCCACATTCACAAGATGTCTTGTCAGAGGTGAAGGAAGGGTTTGGTAATCAGATAAATCTGTGCCGGGACCGAGGATTGAACCCCGGACCCCAGTACAGAAGTCGACACCTTACCCCTAGACCGCCAGGTCACCCTTGTCTGTTATAGTTTAAGTCAAAGTTTTCAAAAATAAATATTTAGCAATCTCATATAAAATTATATTTGTTATACTATCATGTAAACACTTCCCAAGTATCCATTTTAAATTGTTTTGTCAATTTTTGAAAATTACCCAACATTAAACTTTTTAGGACTTAAAAAACCCAATTAAAACCACATCCCGAGAGCAGACAAAATAGTTTTTGGTTATAGGGCATACAATACATAAACATTCATATAATCTTGGGATATACATTTTTCACGGCTACAATTTTTTTCCTCTTTATTAGAAAGTAGTGAAATAAATCAAAGGAGTAAAATATTGATTGACAGGCTAACTCGAGTAAGTCAACTTTACTTTGTTCGAAGAGCTAACAATCAAACAATTTACTATATTATTAGTTATTTTATTAGAAATATAACCCACCTCGGTGGCGTAGTTGGCTAACGCGCTTGTCGTGTTGAGCTCGACTGCTGAGGACGGGGAGATCGAGGTTCGAATCTCAGTCGGGAGAACTGGGGATGGTTTTTCCTAAATGGTTTTCCACTCGCCCTCCACGCAAATGCCGGTTCACTTCCTCAAATTCAACCTTCCCAATTCCTAATCCATTGGCGTAATTAGTACTTAAAGCATATAACCCGAACGAGTAGTAAGACGCGGTGCTAAATATTAATAATATTATTAGAAATAAATATCAAGTGACATAGTATTATTACTGGATTTGAAAGTAAATTTAGAAACGATTGTCAGATTCCTATGAAAATTGAACTTTAAAATGTGTAATATATAAAACAAAGATATAAATATGCTAGGCCTATCCTTATTGCTTGATAAACACTTTGATTAGAAAATGTCCTGCTGCGACAAGTGACAGGTGGGTAGTATATTAAGGCGGGTGGTCCGTGTGTGCATTGAACGCTGATCAAGTGATCCGCTACTAGGAACCGTTTTATAATCACTGATCTACATTAACAATACAATTTTGACTAAAAACATAGTCTTGCACAAACGTTGAATTTCAGTCACAAATCCGCACGAACGGAGCACAATCATTTTCGCGGATTTTAATTGATTTGGAGAATGTATCAAGAAACTAACTTGATATAAACGTTTGACTCACTTATTTCTTAGTTTCCTCTTCTCTATTCTTTTACTTTTTCGTTTCTATCAGAGCAGTCATAATAAGGTCTCATGACCTAAAGAAAGTCAATAAAGAAGGGAATCATCTTGGCCACTACAGCATTTGGAGTTGATTGAAAGTTTCTATGTAAAAGCACAATCAATCACTCCTAAGTATGATTTATCACTTTCCTAAGGCGTCAATTTAACAAAGGAAGAAACAATCTCACCAATAAAAATAATCATCTCTCACAATGCAGACACAGATGTAGTTAATTGAATTTTGATTAAATGTATCTTTAGGATATATATAAGAGTAAATTGTGGAAACAGTGCTTAGTGCAGTTCTTTTTAGGAATAATAGATAACATGTTAACAAAGATAAAAAAGAATCAACTTCGTTAAGTATGAGAATAAAACAAATTTAAGAACCTGTTTGAACTTGAGTGTCTTATGTGTGTTTGGATAAACACCATTTTAGAATAGACAATTATATTTTAATTGATTATTATAATTTGTTCTCTTTATTGCTGGCTGTTATTGATATTATTGATTTAATATGAATTTAGCAGTTAAATAATATAGCAATATTTATGTCAATACTTTGTTTTTTTTAAATTGAGCAATAAAAATCATCAATAATAATTAACTAAGTGTTGAGGTTTTAAATATTATTATTATTAGCACCGCGTCTTACTACCCATTCGGGTTATACGCACTTACGCTAATGTGTAATGGTAGGGTGATTGTGAGATGAAATGAAGGACCTACAGTTTAACGTGGAATCCGAACCACGGTGCCACGTGGCCTGGCATTCCTCACATTCACAAGATGTCTTGTCAGAGGTGAAGGAAGGGTTTGGTAATCAGTTAAATCTTTGCCGGGACCGAGGATTGAACCCCGGCCGCCAGCTTAGAAGTCTGACACCTTACCCCTAGACCACCAGGTCACCAAGAGGTTTTAAATAACTTTTAGTTGTTGTATTTCAATTTTTCCTAATTAATTAATTTTTTCAACTCCAATTTTTTTTAACACTTCATCTTACTACCCGTTTGAGTTATACGCTAATGTACTAATGGCGCTAAGGGTTCTAGGTATTAGGAAGGTTAAATTCAGAGGAAGTGTACTCATATTTGCGTGGATGGAGAAGGGAAAAATATTTTGTAAAAACTACCTTACACTGACCTAGATTCGAGACTCGATCTCTCCGTCATCGGCAGTGTAGTCTAATGTGAGAATAGCGCGTTAGACCATGCAGCCACCGAAGCAGGTCAACACCAAGGTTATTTGAAGACTGATATCATGGAGAAGGGATTGAGAGGCAACTTGGGACTTTCGAAAAGTGGGCTTTGCGTCCGTCAAAAATAACATCGTTAAATTTGCGTCCACCACATTCAAATTGGTAAAACTAAGCAAGTTTCATTACGGATTATATTTTGGAACGGTATTTTGATCTGAGACTTTAAATTGGATCGTGGCAATGCCACATTTTGATGTTTTATTTCCTCCTAACCTAACCTAATCTAAACCTTAGAATTTGACATTATAAGATTTTGTGTCGGAAGATCCAAAAACCTGGCTTCGCGTGAAAGTACAAGGAAGACAAAGACATTAAACTGATTAGCTAAATGTTGGTGACTTGTCCCTGCTTCCACCTAAGTATGTTCAAGATGGGTCACTTATCATCTTGACGAATGTTCCGTTATGCGAAAAACTTTCCGTGGTCACAAATCCCACAGACACGTCCCACGATACCGAATGAGAGGGCGTTTCAAGGAAAATGCACCGGCCTTAGGGAAGAGTAGCTGGGCAAACCAAAGTTTCAGAGATATTATATTTACTAACCGATTCTTAATGTTTATGAAATATTTGATAAACAAAACCAAAATCAAATTAATTTTTTATATCATTTTAATTATTATAAAGAGTATCCCTCTTTGCTCCAATGCTCACTATTAGTGAGTACGAACACAACATCCACAACACAGAGTGTTCATTTATCACGTAAAACAAGAAAACATCCCCAATTTAAAAAGATTTACTTTTCCCCCTGTGTAGAATGACCGCCCCTGTGGTTTAGTGGTTAGAGATCCTGTCTATAGATCCAGAGTTCCCGGGTTCGGTCACCGGCACTTTAAGATTTTCTGTAAAACTGTGGGTGTGTAACAGGGTTTAATTAAGCCTCGTGAGGACAAACGAATTAGCAGCTCCGGTCTAGAAAACTGAGATTAATGGCTTGAGGGTTCGTTGTACTGATCACATGGCATTCACTATCTATTTAAGTTGACACTATCTTCACTCGGTCGGTATGGCTCGATTGCGAGATAAAGCCATGGAGTTTTTTTTTAACTTTCAACTCGGTCATGATCCAACACTGGACCCTAAGTAAGTAGGAAAAGGTGCCGCCCCCAGAAATAAATGTTTTACCTGATTGGTTGATGTGTCGCAAGTTACAACTAAAAGTGAATTATGTTTAACTCGATTAGCAGGAACTGTACTCTGTGGGTATTAAAATGATTCGTATACATAGCTGATTAGATTGAACCATTTAAAGGATAGTATTTTGTTAGCAAAATGACGACTATTAGTTCATAATTCATATAAAAATGGACCAAAACATTTAACATGAAACTAAATTAAAATAACTTCACCCCCTACAACCTAAACACTGTTAATATAGCTAAGTGATTAAATAAAACTCTACCTTATTGGGAATTATTGCGTTGTAAGAGAAAATAATTTTATCAAAACATTGCTATATATTTATCTGTATTGCTTTCATATTTTTAAGCCTGTGTGCCTACACATTATTTACTACTCATTAATTAAAGTCCAATTAAGTGTTTCTTTATCGATAGAGCCTTCGAATAGGTTTTAAATTGTAAATCTTTGTTATATTTAACACCACGTCTTACTGCCTGCACGGCTTAAACGTATATTCACTAATAACTCTGTTGTTTTAGGGATAGGGAAGGTTGAATTTAGAGAAAGTGTGTAGGAATTTGCGTTGAAAGAGCGAGAGAGTGTAAAACCGTTAGGGAAAATATCCTTAGTACACCCAGGAAGGATTCGAACACCGATATCCATGTTATCGGATGTCCATTCGATTTTGAGAGTGACGCCTTAGACCATTCGGTCACCGAAGGTAACTTAAATCAATAGATACAGCTATTGAAATTGAGCAAGATTGATAATTAATTAATTCTCATTCAATAAATTATACTATATCATTAATTAAAAATTAATCCTCTTAATGAGTGTGTTGGTATGTTGTTTTTAGCACCTTGTGTAACAATACAAACTTCGCATTGTACAATTACTACCCCACCCAACCTAATATTCAACGTACAATCGCTTGACGCATACTACCCGCTCCTAAAATAATACCTCGACGCATCCTACAATAGTATACTTCACTATTGTAGCCCAATGTAGCCCCAACAATCATTCATTAAATCAGCGTTCCTAAATATTCAATATCAACTGTCTACTTAATAAACTGTTCTTCACGTACCTTCGGATCTCCAAGCTGGCCTCACTAGATTATTACTAAGTCAAAAACACCAATGTGGAAGCGCGGGGCGACTACGACTAGAAGAGTCCACATTAGATGATCAACCCGGCCCGAGAATATTATTAACACTGGGCGATGTTTTCCGAGTGTCCAGGCACGAAATCAACACGCCCTGTATTACCCCCTGGAGGGGGATAAGGCCACCTCACCTGACATCGGATGTTTTCAACAACAGTCGGAGAATCGTAAACAACTGCATTGTTACGATAGACATCCAATCAGCGACCAGGAAGATGTGTGGAATTACGGCATAATGACGTAATGCCTTGTTCTGCGTGGCTGGCTGGCTAGTGTGAACAATCCCACCCCCCTTTCTTGTCGTCTAGACTCAATATATAGGAGAATGTAAATTGTATTAGATATAGCATTATTGAAGGAGTAGTTCGATAGAGCGGACTGTGTTGGGGTCATAGAGGGAATACCTAGGAAAATATTACGTTTGATATAAATTTATTTTATTAAATTAACTATTTATTGAAGTCATGGAAGAGGGACTTATGGAATAAATAGTTATAACTTTGAGTCGACGCCATGGGGAAATCGCGTCTGGCATTATTTAAGTTATTTTGTATTGCTAACCTTGTTTTGGGGTCATGGAGGATTGACCTGTAATGTTAATTGTTTAATCTGTGAGTCAACACGATAGAAATATTTCATTTGATGTTAATTAATGTAATATGTAGTACGTCTTTATGTTAGCGTCTTGGGAGATAACCTGTTTTGTTTTATAGTTGAAATAGTTATAACTCGTGTGGAGTTATGGAGGAGTTATATAATTCATATTTCATACTTTTGTTTAGAGTGTAGAGGCATAGGATGATAGTATGGAAACGTCAAGAATGTCATTGTTAGTTATTTCTTTTAGTGTTGTAACCATTAGGTGTTACTTTTTAAAAAGTAAAGTAAACTAAAAGTTGTGGTTACGCAACTTTTACGTTTGATTCTCTAAGTCATGGATTATATCCATGTATTATCCTTGTAACTAATGTAAACTTTGAATGAAAGTAATTAGAAGGACGAGATATCACACTTTATTACTATACAGTAGAAGCCTATACATTTATTGGTGAATATTAATAGGCTTATTTATGTTGTAACCATTGGTGGACAACTATATTTGAAAGACCAGGAGTCATGTTTTTAGGTAATGTCAATTGAGAGGTGTGTTTGGGTAGTAAGTCTACCAGACACCTAAAAGACGGTACATTATATGATGCAATGTTTTCTTTTACAGTAGTAGCTATTAGAAAGTTTTTTGAATTAAGGCCATATGTTCCTTTGTATATTTTATGCTTTGAGCAAATTAAAATATACCTGATTGAAAAATATGCTATTCTTTCTGTTGTCATTTATAATATGTACGTTACGTCCTCCCTATCGTGTAGTTTTTGGGGGGCCTTACCAATAGGAATAGGGAGGGTGTTCCACTTGTCTTACATGCCGTTCGGCTTGTCCACAAATTTACACTAATTGGATAAGGATGAGGAAGGTGGGGCTCAGAAGCAATATTCCCGCATTTGATAGGAAGGAGAGAAAGAAACCATTTGGTAAAAAAAAACATCTCAGTACACCAGCCAGGACTCAAACCCAAGACGCACCATCACAAGCATACCCCCTTTGCGAGTAAACACATAGAGAACATAGAATGTAAATGTTAAAAAAGTGATTATTTACATTTAATATTTTTTCATATAACATACGTCACTTCAAAATAAATTAAACAGTCTCACAAACACAACCATCACATCAGCCGTTTCATTATTAAATAGAAATAAAAAATAGGCTACAAATGGTGACGTTCTTTTTTCATTATTTCAAGGAATAACTTTCACCCTATAATTAAAATAAAAGAACATTTTGTATGGGGTGAACTTTCGCTATATAATTAGTTTTTTAATGTTTATTTTTAACTGCAATAATTTTATTCTGACATCAATATTGAAGTAAGCAGGCCATTAACAACACAACCAGAAGTAACATTTTATATATTGTTCTTTTATTATTATCTAGTTTGTATAAATATTAGAGCATCGATAATTCGGAACTCACAAATCTGGATCGTCGATAATCTGGATAGCCAAGAAAAAATATGATATATTGATACCACTGTGGTTATTTCTATAAAAGATATATGGCCGCCAAAAAAACGCACCTCAACCCTAATTTTCAAAAAATTGGGGACTTTTTTCGTTGTTAGATTTTTGCCTTATTATATTCCTTCAGAATTTGTGATATTTAGTAACATACAAACAATGAGTATAAGTTCGTTGTTTAAATAAAGTGAAAATGTTTCTATCTTAACATTCAGTTTCAAGTATACCTCTTAGGATTATTTTTGATATAGGTACGGTTTTTTAGAAAATTTGGTCAAATCGATAATTTAGGCTGGGTTGACCGACAATTAGTCGGAATTATTGACGCTCTACTGTAGCTTAAAATAAGTCCAAATTAAATAGCCCTAATTACCTTACTGTGTCGATAGGCCTCCAAAGTCTAAACTTTCTCTTCAAACTCAATAATTGATTTAATGTTTTTAAAAGTGAAGTGTCATAATTATATTGTGATTATATATATATATATATATATATATATATATATATATATATATATATATTAATACATACAGTGGAGCAGGAAGACTAGGTTAAGAGGCCGGGTGCAAAATTAAAAACTTTTTGAAACAAAACTAACGTTCTTAAGTTACAAAATATTAGGCAAGTAAAATTTCACCGTGAAGGTAAATTTATGTTTAGATATAATCCCTGGTAGAATCAAACGAAATGTCCGTGATTATCGTCAGTAAATGCTCTTAATATCACTTTAGAGTCCATTGATATGTTAAATAAACCACTGCCCAAATTTATTTTTAAAGCTTCTTAACGATCATCTACAGCAAAGTTTATTGAACCAAGCACAGCTTAGGTGATATCAGTTTAGGTCTATTGAATAAAAGCTGCGTAAAATCCCTTTAAATAACTGGATCAAACGTGTAGCATGGAGATTGTCTCTACGAAGCGGAAGATTTTGGAGAACGAAATAACAATAATAAAAACTTTTATGGCTTAAAATATATTTCAAAATTTTGAGTGCCTTTACTAGACGTACACCACGCCTATCTTTAAAGGTAGCACTCTTACCTTAATCGACTACACTATGACCCTATCTTACAAGATATACCGTGGTGGAACAACGCAAGGTAAGCTTACGATATTTTAGAGTTAACAAAGGGTATACTCAGCTTAGACTGCCTTACCCTGTCGGATTGCACTATGAACATTTTATATGATAGCTACATAGTGTAATCCACCAAGGTGAGAGTGCTATATTTAAGGGGAAACCAAGTGAACAGTTAAGTAAAGAAAAACTGAGTAAAGTAAAATTCATAAACTTAAAAAACTGTGCATACGTTTCTAGCTCTTTATTAATTTCAAAAAGTACTAATATCCTTTAAGAACTAAATTTATCAAATAGACTGCACTTTAAATATCCACTATCTACTTTAATTCTGAAAATAAAACAGTGGATGATTTATAACAATCAGTATCTCACCCAAACTGTTTTTGGTAGCTCTTATTGTACTTGAAGAGGTTAATAAAGTGTTATTATTATTATATATTATAATTATTATTATTACGCGTCTTACTACCCGTTCGGGCTATACGCACTTACGCTAATGTGTAATGGTAGGGTGATTATGAGATGAAATAGAGGACCTACAGTTTAACGTGGAATCCGAACCACGGTGGAGGCCTGGCATTCCACACATTCACAAGATGTCTTGTCAGAGGTGAAGGAAGGGTTTGGTAATCAGATAAATCTATGCCGGAACCGAGGATTGAACCCCGGCCGCCAGCACAGAAGTCTGACACCTTACCCCTAGACCACCAGGTCACCGACTCTGCGTTATCAGATAGCTCGTGATTCTTAATTGATCACACATGTAGCTGACTATTTTAACACGTCCATCACAAAATCTGCCTTCAAATATGAATGAAGAATGGCCCTGAGCACGCGAAGGTTTCTGGGTAAGTAAGTAGTTAGAGCATTGGCGTACTTGGCCAAAGATCCTAGGTTCAATTCCCATGTCTAACTGGTCATTTTTCAATTTAAAGAAATAATATTATTCTGAGAAGCTGTTTGCATGATCCAATTTGGAGGAAAATAGCACATTAACTTTCAAATATTAACATTTAATGACCCATTCAAAACATCACATTATTTTTGTTTGGCTTGATTAATTATACAAAAGTGATGAGAATATCACATTTAGTAACTACTTAACTGTTTAGTAAGTTCTTAATGCAATGATTGGAATTCATGAAGTGAAACCAATTTCTCACTGTCTGGTTTAAAATAACTTAGCAGGGTTATAAGATCCCCCCCCCCCTTTCCAGTGCTCCTCTTGGTATTACCACCACCCCTCAGGGGGTGGGTGGTATATCCCACTTTGGGAACCACTGATTCAGGGAAACAAAACAAATTAACACTACTAGAGTGTACTAAGTAATTAGTAAGTTACAAGATTTAAATAAACAAATTGTGATTATAAACTTAATATTTAATTAGTACTAGAGAGGAATATTATTGTAAAAATATACATGCATTTTAATAGTAAAGTGCCTTCAAGAAGAGCATGTAAATGCCTGTGGGGTTTCGTGATACATCTGTGAGAGCATTAATTTGTTAACTATATCACATATTAATTAAGAGTAAACTTTATTATTTTATGCTACTATCTGGTTGTTATTAGATATTAATTATTTACTATTTTATTGGTAAAATACTAATTAATTGGTATTACGGCTCTGCCCTCTTTGTGCATATTGTTTGGTACATGCAATGATCTATTTAATCTTTCCTAGATAATTAGTGTCTCAAATTTAGCTCAACCTTTAATGAAGTTTGACAGCATTTTTTAAGTTTAGGCTTTTTTTGCCAAAATATATTTATGTTTAAAAATGATGCCATTCATAAATATAATCGTTTAGAGTCTTAGCGAATTAGTAGATTATATCATTTATTTTAGTTTAGATAGATGTTTAGAGTTAACATTTTCTCAAATTCAAATGTCATAAGATACAGTTTTCTATCGGAATACACTTAAATAAACTATAAACCGCTTTGAATGATTACTTTAAAAAATCAAATAATAATGTTATCAGTTACTAACGCTTTATTAATAAAACAAGTAAAACCCACGGAAATGCAAGGAAATAAAATATAAAATAAAGGGAGCAAGACTATTTTTTTTTAATTGGCTGATATGTTCGAGATGTTTACTAGTGGGTTGTCGATGACCTGGTGGTCTAGGGGTAAGGTGTCAAACTTCTGTGCTGGCGGCCGGGTTCAATCCTCGGTCCCGGCACACATTTATCTCTTTACCAAACCCTTCCTTCACCTCTGACAAGACATCTTGTGAATGTGGGGAATGCCAGGTCTCCACCGTGGTTCGGATTCCACGTTAAACTGTAGGTCCTCCATTTCATCTCACAATCACCCTTCCATTACACATTAGCGTAAGTGCGTATAACCCGAATGGGTAGTAAGACGCGGTGCTAACAATAATAATACTAGTGGGTAATTATCATGAATCGTGGGTGTTGGAAAGCTTTCAAAAATTCATATAAAATTTACAATTTCAAAACGTTCTTATAGTGTTTTATTTAATGTCCTTAGTGAAGAATACTTTCAGGGCCAGAAAAACTAGCTAGACTTCTCGTATGAAGAAATATTTACTATACTACGTATTTTATTAACTAAGTAATACATCACATTATAATTATGTTTTAAATAAAGAATTTTTAAGAACGTGGTAATGTATATGACTTGACAGAATGAGTGTTCTATTTCAAGTGTGAATTTAGGTTGGTATAATTTATAACATTGCATTTTTTACAGCATAATATATTAGTTTAACTTTTCTTCTAATCGTGTAAATAATTTGTGTTTACTATAAAATCATTGTCTACCCCAATTTCTATTACTAAGAATAATTGATATATAATCTTTGTTTAATTGTCCAGTATACCATATCCATACAGATAATTGCATACATGCTTACCTATTTACTTGAGTAAAATACTTATACAATCACGCATCCATACATTCATGCTTACATGCATGTGTATGTACCATGTATGGATATGGTATACTGGACAGTTAAACAAAGATTATATATCAATTCTTCTTAATAATAGAAATAGGGGGAAGACAATGTTTTTATAGTAAAAACAAACTAATTACACGTTTAGAAGACAAGGTAATATTATTTAATATTAATGTTTTAAGTGTGGAAAAAATGGCCTTGACATTGAAATATACACAATTACAAAATTATTTCAAAATATCATAGATACAAAATAAAAACCATAAATATATACATCACACATGGCTGGTATACATTTGATTAAAACATGTTATCTAACGAATAACTAAATTTATACTTATTATTCTTGTATATGATGTTTTTTTTATTGGTTTTTGTTGTTTGTAACTATAGGCTAGGTTCGAAAAAACATTAATTAATGTAGTTGCTTTGTCTATGTTACAGTAATTATAAGCAAAAATATTAATCTTTTAGTAAAAAATCCATGCATTTTTAGCAGCCACGACCGAAACAATAATTATATAACGACTTGGTACAAACTAGGCTGATTATCACTAGCTACCCAGCATTACCTCCGCAATAATTATATAACGACTTGGTACAAACTAGGCTGATTATCACTAGCTACCCTGCATACGCCCCTCCCCCCCACAATAATTTACCTTATCCTTGACCCAATAACTGATATTTTATAATCACTCTCTACGAAATGCTCCTTCCTACTGCTTGAAAAATTGCTTTTGTTAGGCCTATTGCAAAAATTTTCTTTTCCAAATACAGTAGAGGATCTGACTCTTTAGTTCAGTTGACAGCGTGTCTGTCTACTGAGATAAGTGTCCCGGGCTCGATTCCCGGCATGGCCGAAAAATTTATTATTGGTGAAATGTGGGTTTGCCCTTTCACAGTGAAGAATTGACGTTTGGGGACTGGATGTTGTGCCTTAAGTTAAATTAAAAGGCATATGAAACGACAGACCTAACGTAACGGTAGTTGAAAATATATGGCTTGAATAAAGACTGACCAAGACCAAAGCCTGGAAACCGTAATGGATTTAAAAGGTACAGTAAAGGATTAAAGGCTAATAAGTATCCTTCCAGCTCTATCCAAAGCCTTAGAAAACATAGTACATAGTCAAATACATGGATACCTAACTGTCAACAATCTATTGGACAGATATGTCTGGATTTCGAACATATAACACAGCCACAGCACTAATTAGTGTTACAGACGACAGACAATTAGTATTACTAATACTCCTAGATTTCAGTCAAGCTTTCAATTCGGTCAATCTTGTAATTTGACTTGCTAAGTTATCGTCATATTTTAATTTTTCCGACATATGTGTAAACTGGCATAGCTGATACTATCTTGACGAGAACAATGTGTTGCAATCAGTACATATATTTCTGGTTGACGTAATGTAGATATGGGAGTACTGCAGGGGTCGGTTCTTGGACCGATTGTTTATTTATAACTTACTAAGATCATATGTACACAGACGATTTCCAAATACATTTGTCTTCCCCTGCACATTTACTAAACAACTCCTTTGCTTTACTTAACTCAAATCTTAATTGCAGAGCACACATTGACCACTTATAATGGCTTGTTTATTAATCATGGCAAATCTCAATTTATTATTAGAGGCTCAAATAAATTTAAATCTACTATAATCTTTGCTAATATCCCTAATGTAATATTGAATGAAAACATAATTCGTTTGGTGCCTGTGGTAAAAAAAAAAAAATCTGGGCCTATATTAATGGTACTTTTATATAATCTAACCAAATAACTAATATTTGTAAAAAGGTTTTCATGTCTTTGAATTTATTAAAGCGATTTAATAGCGTTCTTCCTGCTGCTTTTAAAACATCATTATTCAAACTCTAATACTTCCTCACTTTGACTACTGTTTACAATGGTTTGACTGTTAAAGTTGCGAGTAATATACAAAAACTTCAAAACACGCGTGTAAGATTTACTTCGGCTTGCGATCCCGTGAACATATTTATTTTTAAAAAACTTGACTGGCTACGACTTGATGATCTCCGGCATCTATATATCCTTGCAATGACAAAGAAAATATTGCTAATGTGATAACCTCAATACTCTCTTCACGTCTAGTCCCTCCTTATAATCTCAGTAACCACTCCTGTGACACCCACACACTTTCATCCCTCATTACAAATCTGGCTTCTATTCTTTCTCTCTCTCTTACTGCTGCTGGAGCACGTTCCTGGAATGCTCTTGATCCAAATATTAAACTACTGCGCTATAAAATCCTTTCAGCATAATCTTGCTCAGGGTCTACGAGTGGAATCTCGATCGTCGATGTTAGGGGAAATGTAGCGATACCGTAAACATGTGTGTGTGAAGTAAAATTATTGTTATAACTAATCATGAAAATGTATTTGATCTATATACTTAATAAATACTATCAGCATTGTTTTATTTTTTAAATCATTTGCTATCTCCATCATATTTAGAAATGTTATTCCTAGAATAAAGACATGTGAATGTGTGTGTGGTATTAAAATATTGTGTATCTTAAAGTTTTATTTGTTTTTTTTCTCTCTCCTTTATTTAATTTCACTTTCCTCAATTATTAAATTTTATTATGTTCATAAATGTACAATTATGTATTTGGGTAGTTTTTATTAATATTATCTTAGTATGGATATTATATATTATATTTATCACATAAGTTCAAAATGTACAATATGTTACTTTAATTTTAGCCTTTAAAATCTCTTTTTATTTTAAAAAACAGAAATTATTTCAACCCAAGAAAATTCTATGAATATTCTTTGAATTGAAATATTATATCTGTACATGGGAATAGAACCCGGGAACTTTGGCTTAGTACGACAATGCTCTGACCACTGAGCTATCCAGGCGTCATCCCATACGCAGGATAATTCTTCACTCGTATTTTAAAGTGGAATCTGTGATGGACGTGTGGAAATAATCAGCTACTTATGAGGAATCAATTAAGATCACGAGCTATCAGATAACGCACCACCATCTCAGCTCAGGAGGGCTTTATTCTGACAATAGTACAATTACAATTGTAAGAATATTTATATGTAATGTACATTATCATAACGGATTAAATAGTCAAACTATCGTAGTTAATAACGATCTAGGTTTATTCTCGTGTCCAGGTGTTATTTTTCAATTTTCAAACTCGGCGCATCTCTTACATCTTACTCAAAGTGGAGATTCGTAGCTAAAAAACATCATGGTGGATGTTTTTTAGAATAAATTAAATTGAAATTACAGAGCTATTAGAGGAAAGAAACACGTTCACTTTTAATTATATAAGAAATGTTGGACACAGCTTGTTTTCTTAATGAATTTGAATGTTTAGGACTAAAACAATGCTCGTAGAGTTTGTTTTAAAAATGTTGAAAGGAAAGCATTAATAAAGGTGATGGTAACTAAAATAAGACGCGTGGCTACCAAAGGTTTGGAGCTTAATGGTAATAACACCTCCCTTGTAGATAATAAATATTATTAAAACCCATCCGGCTAGTTCCTTTCTGTGTTAGGGTGATATCTTCCTTTTGAAAAAAATATGTTTCTTTTCTGTAAATGTTTAAAATCTATTTTTGAACAAAACATAAACACAAAAATTAAAAAGCGTCTTTAACGGTATAAACCAATCAAATTACATAATTAATCATTTGATGGTAAAGAATATTAATTTTGAAATATTAATTTCAAAGTGATAATCAACTAATATTAAAATTATATACAAATTATTAAAATTAATTTTTACTTATAATTAAACTATAGCATTGCCAAACATTTCAACCATTAAAAATAAAAGAAACTGACCATTGACAAAGATGGGTTTCATCCAAAGAGGATTTAACTTCCCTCCTCTTAAACATAAATAGTCGTTGGAAATAAATAACCAATGCAATCAATCGGATGGTGCACAATCGCTCACGACCTGTTTTAAGGTGGAATGGAAGAGGATGCAAGAGAAGACCAGTATTTTTACAGTTTTTATGGCAAAACAATTTTTTTTCACCAACATTAAATTAAAAATTGCTGCAGTAAAAACATAGTTTAATTCGCATGCTGATATCAACAGTTGTTGAATATGTGTCATGCGCATGGTGGCATTAGCTTGCAAAATTTTAAATGAAGAGAAAAATTTGGTATTAAATTCCTGAACTTCCTTGACAGATATTAAAGAACTGTTGTCACCATGTGAATAAAATAAAATTAAATGTTTGTACTTGAATCAATATTTAATTTATTTTGGCCAAAAAATAGTTTTGCCATAAAAACTGCAAAACACACTGGCCTTTTCTCGCCTCCCTTTTCCATCCCACCTTAAGATGTCACCTTTGATAAACTTGCGAGGACTGGAGGAGCAGGGTTCAAATTCCGGTCGGGTGTATTGATATATTCTTCACTAAATATTTTTCCACACTCCATATGTGAAAATGGGATTACACTTTCTTTAAATTTACCTTCCTTATCCCTAACACAGTTTAATGATTAGTTAATACGAGTGCAATACTATCAGGGAGACGTGGTGAGAAAAAAACAACACATTTACAATATTTATCAGTGTTTTGTATTCAAGATAGTCTTCCCCGTTTTGTAACATTAATGGAAATATATCAATAAGCTAAACAAACATTTAATTCACTCTTAATATTCTTAACATACTCGGTGAGTAAAAATTACATATTTCCAAACGGAAAGGTCACATGGTGGCATTAATGTCAGTTATTAAATATGACTGTATAAACATATCGCTGTTGGTATTTGTCTTGGTATAATTAATAATAATGGTTTTATATATATTAGTGTGTGTGTGTGTGTGCTTTATCCGCTAGACAGCGGCTCAACAATGACACTCCTCTTTTCGGCACCTTTGGGATAGATTATCTTAACACAGAAGACGAAAGAGAAATACTTGTTGGAGCAAACAAATTAACTTTTTCTAGCACCAATAACTCTTCTGAAAGGACCCTAACGAGATACACAACGAAACATCAAATAAACACTCATTTCACAAAAATAGACATTAGTACTTTTTTTTATCAAGATAAACAATTAAATTTTCCTATCTGGACTGCGTCGGTATAGTAGTAGTAATAATAATAATAATAATAATAATTAATAATAAACTTTAAAATAATAATAATAATTATCAGAATTAAAGTTTTTAATAATATGCTAACATAACATTAAAACCAAATAATTGAATTATTTAGTAGTTAAATAAAATTGAAATAAAATCAAGAGAAAAATAGACAAATTTATGTATGTGTATTTTAAAATAGAAAATAATTACTTCTAGAAATCATTACTAAACTCATTAAATCCTTGTAGACTACTCTGTTGAGTATTATAATATTATATAGCTTTATATTTTTAATTAGTAACGCACAATTTATGGGCAGCTAACCAGACCTAGACTAGACTAAACAACACATTCTTATCCGCCGGATAAATACAGTGTACATAGCACTGACCAAAGGCTGGCCCACAGCTATAGCGACCTCGGGAGGAGATTCTGGTGCTGCCATCTAACCACCGGGGCTTATACCCCCGGCAATCCCGATCCAGACAATTCCGGCCTCGAGACGGCGGAAGTTCCACCGGAACATACCGAAGGCGTGGAAGAGGCGGAGGCCGTAAGAAGGATCATTTCAAGAAATAAGTACTTGATAATTTCTATGTTAACTGTACCACATGTATTCTCCTCATCAGTGGCGGCTCGTAGCTAAAATTAGTGGGGGTGTTGCTCCAGAAAATGTTTAGCCTTTGTTTTAAAATTGTGTAAAAGGAAAAAAAAACATGTATGAGAAGAAGAAAATTTATTCAAGAAGTTGATAAAATCTAACAAATTTTTTTACTTACTTTAACTTAAATTGTTATAGTTCAAGATTGATCTATTCATTTAAAAATGAAATCCATTCTTCTTGTTTTAGTTTGCCAAAAAGTTCAATAATTTCCTCCTTGATCTCTGGATCACAATTGAGGAAATTTTTCTCCATTGAAAGTACTGCAAGCGGATTTAGTCTTTCTGTTAAATAAAAGAACAAAAAAAATGAATAAATAAAATAGCTGGGAGCAGAATAATAATCTAATTCTACACTCTTCTACACTTTATCACATTCAAGAATATGGTATACGGTTTTTAAGCACAACACACGCCGAGTAAAAAAAAACTTCCTTCACCATCACGACAGAGCCGGAACTGCGAGATCAACAGTTCTCTCTCTACCTGGCAGTCCCACCTTCCTCCCCACCCCCTCTTATGTGCGTATGCGCACAAGTCAAACACCACGTCATTGGCATTGTGAAGCGCACAGTTCCATACCAAGATATTTGTATCTTTTTCATAAACTGGGGTATGGCTACTGAAGTACTGACGTTAAGTTTGAGGAATATATATTGTACTACAAAAATAAAGAAATAATTAAATAAAAAAGATTCATTATATCAAATGTTATCGATAATATCAAGTGGAAATAGGGGGTGCTGCAGTTCCGCAGTGCCTATACACGAGCCGTCAATCAATGCTCCTCATAAATGTAAGCTGTACCTCTGTGTCTTGATTTCAATAAAAATGAGTGGTGTTCTTCACGGCGCCCTCTCGCTCTCCGTTGTCTCACACGTGCCGGAGAAAGAGTATAAGCAGGATGAGGACTGATCAGTCAGACGTGAGAGCCTACAATTTTTTTGGTAAAAGTAATGATTAATATATAAGAATTTAAAGAGTATTCATAAATTATATTCTTATATATCTAAGATTCCTTTTAATCTATAAAAAGGCAATATGCATATCTCAGGCAGATTTATTGTGTTGATATTAGAGTTTCATATTCTATATTTTTAAGATCTTTCTTTAATTGATTTGATTAATATTGTATTATTTTTTAATTTAAGACGAACAGGTTAAATGAATCTTTTTCAAAACATTTTACGATAGCATTATGTGCGAAATATAATATCTATTGTATTCTAGCTATAAATATTTTGTTTGAAATTAAATACTAATGTGTTTAATATTTTTGATGTTTTTGTTTTAAAGTGAAAGCTACATATACAATTTTAAAATTCTAAGACATGCCTTTGTGGACATGTAAATAGCATTGGCACACGAATGCAAATTTAAAATATATATTAGGTAAATGTTATTCCTGAATAGATCATTTCGATGAAAGCAAAATTTTTTTAAACAAAATTCTTCAATCTCACTTTTTTTGAACCCTATTATCTTAAGGGGCTTATTTCACAAAAAAAATACCTCTGTCATGAGAATTTATTTATTAAAACTGTTAGAATGCCTTTCATAAAGATCTATATTTCTGGCACAATGACCAGAATTTTTATCTTTCCTTATAATTAACATTAGTGGAAAGATGATCTTTTAGAAATGACCGATGGTCCTACACAAATATAAAACTATTTATAATTTAAATACATTAAAATATTTTAATACATAATTTTAAACTATACTAATTTGATTGACAATATTTACAATACTCGCACTCCCGACTCAACATGGTGAGCATTAGACTCATTTATTTTGATCCCATTGAGATGGAAATACTAGAATATGGGTCCCATTTCGGTTTAATCTCAAGGTATTTATTTCTAAATGGTTTCCAAAAAACCTTCAACATGAATATGGGTACATTTCCTATAAAATTATACCTTAAAGTTATACTTGAAATTGTACCTCTCCCACTTTCATAATTAATTTGACTTTGGTATGACCAGTAGTGCAGTGGGACAAAACAAAATCTAAAAAGCTCTTTGTCCACTAGAATTTGTCAGACTATCCTCGAAGTTTTACTTATGTATTCAAGTCAGCCATTGTCACGCTACTCCGGGTGATGTGAAGAAGTCTTCTAGAAATGTTGCTAAATATTCTACTCGCCAAGGGTAGGTTTATCTAGACATCCTCCTCTTTGAAATAGAAAGTAATTTACATTTGCTTTGTTTGAGTTTAGTTTACTAAATGTTTCCACCCTGGCTTGGACTGTTCAAGAACTTCCTACTGGTCTAATATAGGAAGTTAAACTTTAAACGTTTCATGTAAATTAATAATCTTGCTAAAGTTGAAGTACATTCCAATCTGTCTCATTGAAACTTTGTCTGCAAAGATATTTCTCCGAAGAGAAGGAGACATTTTATTCTGTCATAAATAATTTACTTTCCTTTGAACTTCCAAATAATCACCGTAAAAGGGTTTACAGTGCTCTATAATTTCATGCGAATGTTTAATTAAACGGGTAGGGAGATTGGAGGGGTGGCTTACAAACAATATACAGTTAATTGTCCTCTACCGTTAGCTAGGTCTTTGCCTGCGGGCTCGTCTTTAGCCTGAGAGGTTGGGGTTCGTTAACTGGGGATTGCATATCCTAAAAATTCCCCTCCTTTCCTCCTATTTCACTAGATCAGGGTGTCCCAAAAATTACTGAGCAGAGGGCCACATTAAGGTATTGAAAGGGCTATTTGGGTATATTTATTTAGCATGGCGTACTCAATCAGGTAGTACCCCTGTATAATAATTAAGCTAATGAGCTAGGAATGAAGAAGGTTGAATTTAGAGGAAATGTACCCCAATTTGTGTGGAGAGTGAGTGGGAAAACATTTAGAAAATGACCCTCACCACACTCGAAAGAGATGGAACTACAATCTCCCAATCATTGGCAGTCTAGTTTATTGGAGAATAACTTATTGTATCACGCGGTCACCGAAATGGGCTATAATCATTACTAAAAGTGAATAACTGTTAAGTCTATTTTTTCTAAGGAATAATGGAGAACAAACAAGTATTTAAATATATAAAACAACTTATTAGTAAATAAACGTAAAGGGTTTTTCACTGGGAACATAGGAAAACATTATGATGTATGCATTTAGGTATGTATTTTGTATATTGCTTACAAGATCATCATCATTTCGATATTCGTCATTATTTTTGTCAAAGCCACAAAATCCATCTGTGGACCGTGGTGGACTCTAGATTATATAGTTTAAGTCATTATTAACCATTATCATTAAGCACAAATAACAATGCTGACTATTTGTGACACATTTTAGCTTTTTTTTTGTTTTAGTCATAAAAATGACAAAGTGTAGAATGATTATATTCAATGATAAGAACAGATGGAAAGGACATTCATTTCTTTAACGTAAATTGTACTGTAAGTGATACACATTATATCTATCATCACCTTGCCAGCAGTAGAAGGGTAGATATACATAAAGGAGGATTTTGGTTGGACTCTGGATATTGCCTACAATGATTTACAACTAATTTAAAGGAAAGGCACGTTACACAGGTAATAATACAGTAGTTAGGAAAGAGCTACAGTATTATAATCATCATAAATGTTTTTACACATATTTAGCTAAATGGGAGGAGATTAGGTTCCTTGACCTCACTTTACCTGGAGTTGAAAAAAAAGGTAAGATAAAAACAACTTACATTCTTTTCTCACAATACAGTTTTTGTATTTTAAAAAGTTCAGAATACAGTAAAACTGATTTCATAAATAAATGTATCTAACATTTTAAAGTTGATGTCACATTTATGTAAAAGTAGGTTACAGTTTTTATATATGAAAAGTTGTAGGTTGTGTAATCACTTTAATTTTATTGGCTTTTGTAATTCAATATATCTCGGCAAGTTCTTCTGTACTATGACATTAACTAAATAAGTGCGAATAACCTGAGCATGTAGTACGTCAGCAAATATAAAAAATTATATATATGAAGTTTATAAAACACATTTTCTATAGACTCAATTATTATTAAAAGGGGACATTTGAGTAATTCAGCAGTACGCTAGTTTCGTAATATTTTGTACCATATTTATACCCAATTAACCATAGAGTATAGGTTAAGAAAATAATCTTGATGAATCACAACATCGTCTTAAACAATGTAGCTTTGTTGTAATTTTTATTGCAATTCATGGAGGTGCTTATTAGAACGAAAGCAAATGGGGATATTTTACTCAAGCCCACAATTATTGAGAGGGACTATCAAAAGCTACCCAAAACTACCAAAAACATTTCATTTTTACTACAGAAAGTCTTCTGGAGTCGTAGCATACGTGCATAAAAGGGCTTATTGGGCCGTTTTCTCATTGTCTTTTCCAACTCGGTTCTTTTTTTAAAGACAACAATAATATATCTCGGCGATGATAGGAAACTAACATCATACTTTCATGTACGTACGTACAATCCCTTTACCTTGAATGGCAGCAACATTTCCTTTACGGATAGTAGGCCTACAATTCTCAAAATATCTGTAACGCCTCGTTCTGCTTATTTAACACCCAGCGTTAACCGAGCATTCTTTGGAACAGCCTGTATTCCGTAAAACCCACGTAGCATTAATATACTACCAGTCACAACTAGTCAAACCTGTTGGAATGTTGTAAAAAGGTACATAATCATATTAGGAAGACGTATCAACCACAAAAGAGCACTTCAAATTTCTTGATAGCATGATTTATTTAATTATTCACTTGTTCCATGGATAGAAGTGGCTGTAAGTACATTTCACAAGCTAATTATTGATTGACTACTCATACCAGCGCTGACCGTGTACCCCTTTCGATCATTTTCCAAACACAAGTGTCCGACCTATCTTCAGGAAACGGCCCAACTCTCTCTCTCTCTCTCTCTCTATGCCCGCGACGCCTGGCGGCGGTCTTGGCAATCTTCTCTATTAAAAGAAGGAGCGGAGGATTTGTGGGGAGGGGGGAGGGAGAGGGAAGGGAATGCTCACATGCATTCTCAAATCGCATAGCATGAATATGCTACATATCGTATACACAAGTGTAGAGTGATGTTTTGTGGTGAAACCCCACGTTGTCGAGTCAAGTGTCCTCTGAATGTCCTCATTGTCGAGCCAAATACTGAAGTGTGGCTGGGGGGGTTTGTATTAATCTCTTACTTAGGAGTCCTGGGTTGGTGTTTGTCGTGATGATTATGTGGGTTTTATATTGAGGTTATTTATATATGTAAATATAATACATATTTATATTATGTAGGTTTACTATTGATGTTATTTACAAAATATTTATTTATATATATATATATATACTTTATATATTAAATATATACAATTTATAAATTAAATATGTAAATATATATAATAATACATATATATTTATATAACTATACTAGTGGATCGTTGCAGCGATTTCTGCAGATTATTGAACTAAATTGTATTCTAAACTTATAGTTTACTCGTCAAAAGCTATAAATTTTACACGGATATTTTGGTGTCTAATTTGAATCAAAACGTTTATTTTCCCCCTTCATACCATGATAAGATCTTTAAAATGGCCTTACCTCCAGCTCTCTATCTATTTGTGGCACCAAAACACTCAAGTAAAAATTAGTTATTACTTTTAATCAAAGATAAATTGTATTTATATTCATATTAACTTTAGTAAGGAGAAATTGATTGAGAATATTATGTAAGGAACGAGCTTGTGAGAATATTAGATCACTACATATAATAATTGAGAAAGAGTAATTACAGTTATCCTATTAAAAACAAAAATAGGCCTTATTAAATATTAGATTAGAATTTGTAATATAATGATTAGATGAACATTTATTTAATATGTAATATGTTAAAATTATTGCACATAAGCTATGTGAAATTACAGTTCTGAGTAAAAATAAGAAAGTAAATTGATAAGTTAAATTTAAGCCTATTTAGGATCATTCAGTTTCTAATCAAAAAACAGTAGTCCTAAAATACAATTAAACATCAGAATGTATTAAATATAAGATAGATACATATTTTTTGATAAAATGAAATTAGGTTAATAAGTGCTCATCATAAACCGTTTCTTAGCTATGTTCGTTAATTCCTCTCCTTAATATTTCTTCGTTGGATTGAAGTTTATTGACGACATGTTTCGGCTATTCAGCCATCATCAGGTCTGAGACAAACCAATGCAAACAGATATTATTAGAATGTAAATAATGTGAAAATAAATTGAGTGAGAATATAAGGAAAATTGTAGAAAGGTTAATATGTAAGAACGAGATAGTATTATTATTTTTTGATAGGAAGTTCAAAAATAGTTGAATTATAATCAGAGATATTTAATTAGTGTGAATAAGGGAATTGGTTTTCGAATTTGGTTGCTCATTAAGAGAATGGTGGTTATGATGAAAAGAAGCATTGTATATATGGGGTTTTCAGAAATGTTCATTTTTAAACCTTTCGTGAAGGTAGTGAAGTTTCATGAATTGAGAAATGGGAGTAAGGTTGATTACAATTTAATAATTTATACATATCATACCGGATAACATAGGGGAGAACATCTCAACCCCACTTTAGATTTAAGAGGTAAGCTTGAATCGTTTAATTCTGATTATAATTCAACTATTTTTCGAACTTCCTATCAAAAAATAATAATACTATCTCGTTCTTAATATTAACCTTTCTACAATTTTCCTTATATTCTCACTCAATTTATTTTCACATTATTTACATTCTAATAATTATTGTTTGCATTGGTTTGTCTCAGACTGATGATGGCTGAATAGCCGAAACATGTCGTCAATAAACTTCAATCCAACGAAAAATATTAAGGAGAGGAATTAACGAACATAGCTAAGAAACGTTTATGATGAGCACTTATTAACCTAATTTCATTTTATCAAAAAAATATGTATCTATCTTATATTTAATACATTTGATGTTTAATTGTATTTTAGGACTACTGTTTTTTGATTAGAAACTGAATGATCCTAAATAGGCTTAATTTAACTTATCAATTTACTTTCTTATTTTTACTCAGAACTGTAATTTCACATAGTTATGTGCAATAATTTTAACATATTACATATTAAATAAATGTTCATCTAATCATTATATTACAAATTCTAATCTAATATTTAATAAGGCCTATTTTGTTTTTAATAGATTACTGTAATTATCTCTTTCTCAATATTATATGTAGGATCTATATTCTCACAAGCTCGTTTCCCTTTCAAATATCTCAAAGATAAATATTTTATCCCCCATTTAAAACAATATAAACACATGGTTTCCATGGGGATGAAGGGATACACATACCTTGGTACACAGAATGAAAAGATGAAAAAATTATTAGGAAATTTGGGTTTTTGTCTTGATACTTTTTTGTGACATCCTAGATCATAACTTTAAAAGGTGACGTTTGTCAAATCGGTTTCAACCATTTTCCGCGATTTCCCCTTGCTGAAAAAAGGGGTTTTTCAAAATACATAAGGCAAGAGCCAAACATTCAAGACAAAGAAGAGGAAGGATAAAAATCAACATTGGGAAATATTTCATAAAATCATAGGTTTGTTTGATAAATATACTAATAACTGCCCTAATCTTTCTGTTGTTGCACCAGCCACTAAAGTAAGAGTTTTAGTTGGTATTTTTGTTACTAGAGGTACATATTTTAACACAATAGGGACTCATCACAAAGCAGGATTTCCATGGGATGTAGGTAAAAAAATGAAGCTGAAAATTCTCTGAGAAAGTCAGCTTTTTGCTGGAAATACTATTTTTCCTACTCTAGATTCCTAAAAATTTAAAATTAAGGTTTTTGTCAAAATATTTCAGACCATTTCTTAGGCAATTTCTATTA